>QXTE01000192.1:941024-995529 GCA_003942145.1 Platysternon megacephalum
AAGGTAGCCATCTTACAGCAAAAGAACTTCAGGACCAGACTCCAAAGAGAAACTGCTGAGCTTCAGTTCATTTGCAAATTTGACACCATCAGATCAGGATTAAACAAAGACTGTGAATGGCTAGCCAACTACAAAAGCAGTTTCTCCTCCCTTGGTGTTCACACCTCAACTGCTAGCAGAGGACCTCACCCTCCCTGATTGAACTAACCTCGTTATCTCCAAACTGATTCTTGCCTGCATATTTATACCTGCCTCTGGAAATTTCCATTACATGCATCTGACGAAGTGGGCATTCACCCACGAAAGCTTATGCTCCAATACTTCTGTTAGTCTTAAAGGTGCCACAGAACTCTCTGTTGCTTTCAACCAAAATGGTTTCAGTAAGCTGAAGAGTATATGGACTTGATTCTCTTCTCATTTAACACCAGCCTTACTGTTCTGTAAATTCATTGGCTTTAATGGAGTTACTCCTGGTTCACAGAGGTGTAAGTGAGAGAACCAAGCTCTATGGTCCAGATTTTTAAAAGGATACAGGAGTTGTGGTGCTCACTGTTGCAACACCTAATTGAGTCACAAGCCTAAATCCCATTTACTGTCAATGAGATTTAGACTCCTAATTAAGTTAGGTGTCGCAACCCTGAGTAGGGTTGACAACTTTCTACTCACACAAAACTGAACGCCCTTGCCCCGCTCCCTGCCCTGCCTCTCCTCTGAGGCCCCGCCCCTGCTCACTCCATCCTCCCTCCTGTCACTCGCTCTCCCCACCCTCATTCACTCATTTTCACCAGGTTGGCTCAGGGGATTGGGGTGCAGGAGGGGGTGAGGGCTCCAGCTGGGGGGTGTGGGCTCTGGGGTGGGGCTTGGGATGAGGGGTTTGGGGTGCAGGAGGGGGCTCCGGGCTGGGGGGTGGAGCCAAAGGGTTTGGAGTATGGTAAGGGGCTCCAGGCTTAGGCAAGGGGTTGAGGTACGGGAGGGGGTACGGGCTCTGGGCTGGGGGTGTAGGTTCCGTGGTGGAGTCAGAATTGAGGGGTTCTGGAGGGGGCTCCAGGCTGGGGCAGCGGGTTGGGGTGCAGGGGAGAGTGAGGGCTCCAGCTGGTGGTGCAGGCTCTGGGGTGGGGCAAAGGATGAGGTATTTGGGATGTAGGAGGGTGATCTGGGCTCGAACGGAGGGGTTTGGAGGGCAGGAGGGGGATCAGGCCTGGGGCAGGGGGTTGGGATGTGGGAGGCGAGTCAGGGGTGCAGGCTCCAGGCAGCACTTACCTCAAGCAGCTGCCAGAAGCAGCAGCATTTCCTCCCTCCGGCTCCTATGCGAAGGCGCAGCCAGGTGGCTCTGCGCGATGCCCCATCCACAGACCCCACAACCCCAGCTCCCATTGGACATGGTTCCCAGCCAATGGGAGCTGCAGAGCCGGCGCTTGGGGTGTGGCAGCATGCTGAGTCCCCTGGCTGACCCTACGCATAGGAGCCAGAGGGGGGACATGCTGTTGCTTCTGGGAGCTGCGTGGAGCCATGGCAGGCAGGGAGCCTGCCTTAGCCCCACTGCACCGCCGACCAGACTTTTAACAGCCCGGTCAGTGGTCGAAAACTGGACACCTGGCAACCCTAAGAAGCAATGCATGAATACCTGTAATAATCTGGGCCTATATCTTTACAGAAGCTTTGTCTGAAAGGCAATTTTTGAGGAGGAAATTCCATAAGGTATAGGGGAAGGGCAGGGAAGTAATCCAGACCAATTTTTTCCCCACCCATATTAATAAAGTTTGGTCTGAATGTCATTTTTGTATCCTGCAGATTACTGTCCAAAAAAGCCAAGGGAGTGCAACACTCGGAACTGATGCATTTTCAAACGTCTAAATATAACTACTACCCAAACCATGACCTGTACTGAGACAAACAGTCCTGTAAAAAACTGCATAAATACTGTAGACAGTAAGGCCCGAAGGAAAAAAAATGGATATGTATAAAGGATTGGAAGGGATTAGTCCTAATTGCCCAATGTTATCTCCTTCTTTAGTGCTCACAGCAGCAGCGGCATTATCAGCTGAGTTAGTTAACATGCCAGTCATTCTTATCGTTAAGACTAAGTATGAGGAAAAAGAAAAGAAAAAAGGTGCATGAATAATAGATAATTGTATAAAAGAACTTGGAGCCTCAATGGGAGCTACTCCTGCCGTCCTTCACACCCAGATGACCGAATATTGTTATTATCTAAATAACGGTTTCCTTTGGATCTTCTAGTGCCTCTTGTCTTTGTATAGCTTGCTGACAGACTGCAAGCTCTCCAGAGCTGAGACTCTCTCGATGTTTAAATAATAAGGAAATATTAAATTAAATATAACAAACAAATAAAAGGTCACTCAAAACCTTGTCCAATCAAACAGGTCTTGACATATGCCCTGGAGCAACCTAAACATGGGCTCTGGAGGATCGTGTGTGAAGACCATCCAAGTTCCCAATACTGAATAATTTTTTAATTTACATTATCCCCATTTTCTGTTTCTCAGCCATGTTCCTTTCCCATCACTTAGGACAGCAGATGCAATAGTCTTGTTCATTACAGCTCAATGGTGCTTAATCTATAATGTTCTTCAACTGATCTGTTGCACCAAAGTGAATTTATATGACTATGAAATAGCATTTTTTAGTATTGCCTTTATTTCATTTTTCGCTAAGAAGAAAACAATGGCCTCTTGCCTGTTAATGTAATGTGTTACAGCTTATGAAAACAAGAAAAGTTCTGTAGTGCAAAAATATACTCATTAGGGGCTGGACATATAGTTGACACTTGGGAAGTAGACAGTCCACAAGGTCAACAGACATATGGTCAAATGGCTGATGGGTTTTCAACCTGGAAAGCTGACAGCAGGATAAATATCTACTGGCTTAGAGCCCTGAGTCAGTACAGTTCTTTTCCTTTCTCACTCCCACACTACCTTTAAGCACTACTATTGTTTTTCACTTATCTAGTACCCTTCTTCCAAGAATTTCCAAGTGCTTTAAACACACCAGCTAATCCTCACCTGGCAGACAGAGGATGACTATAGTTTTCCTTAAGTTACAGATGAGTAAATGCTGAAACAGAGTGGTTATGTGGCTTGAAGAAGGTCATACAGAAAAGGAGTGGCGTAACTGGGAGTGGAACATATAAATCTTTGCCCCCAATCCCTTGCTCTCATCACTAGTTACATTTGCTCCTGTTAATTACAGCAGATGTCTTCCTGGCTAGCATAGCTACAGAGAGCTGGACTGCACCTCAGTAGTGCCCACACTGCACCACAAATTCCACAAGCGAAAGGTGATCGTGCCTTGGATTGGTTTCCACCCTCTCCACCTTTCCTAACCCTAAAAATCTGTTAACATTATAGGTAAAAATAAAAGTTAAATTGTACTCTCCCATCCAGTGGTGGTGATTTGAATCAATGTCTAGTTTCCAATCAGCTGTTTAAACTGGGCCACGTGCCAGCACTCTACAATAACATAAACAATTTAATTACCTATTTGAGAAAACCAAATCAGGAAACATAAAATCAGATTCCTGGGTTTGCAAGAGGAAGAAAAAGGAGAAAAAGTGGCTGCTAATAATCCTGAGTATTTAACATGATGGATAACTTTGCTGCTGTAAATTGGAGTTCAAACACTGATCCCAAAGATAGGAGGAGAATGATGATCTAATGGATTGATATGATTAAGAAAAAGTACTCACAGTGGCCCAGCTGACCAAGGAGATGTGTGAATCTGGTATTTTTGGATCTGTAACAAACACAGGCTAATTGGAGAGACTTTCTCACTCTGAAAATACAATGCACAGTCCAAACATGGAAGAACTGCTTTTGTATGTGATGAAACTCAGAGTTCGCTTCAGTAGCTAAGCAGTATATTTTAGAGGACATCAAAGCAGCAGAGAATTTGCTGTGAAAAACTGAAAGAAAGGAGAGTGGAGGAATTTCAGAACCAGCTTCTAAAAATGGAAACAATTAGAAATAAATTAATTTACTTATGAAATGCTACTTAATTTGTTAAATAGGGTAAAAATAAATACTGAAGCTAGGCCCAAGTTGAAAATGAAAGTTACTAATCTCCCCAAGTTTAAGAGTGTTTAGATACAAGCTTAAACTCAACAGGAGGAGTTACTCAGCAACAAATAGCAGCAGCCCAGTTATGGGGACTGGCTAGAGGCCCCTTTAAAAATTTAGCCCAGAATGTATGTTATAATATTTAGTATCGTTACATTAAGATGAAATATAACAAATTCTATTTATGCATAAATCTCTTGGGAATTAGAAAAGGAAAGATATTTTTCCTCTCTGCTGCCGTATTGTAGGGCTGCAATTGCAACACTGCTATTTTGACCTTTATTAACAGCACAAATGTATAATCCGTAGAAGTGAACATGAAAGACACTTTTTAAGAGGTATTTTCTAGCTGATCTATTTGAGGTTTTTCATAGGGCTAATAAGCACTCTGCATGAAATGAACATGTTACGGACTCAGTGTAGGTACCGTTATATTTAGAAATCAAACAGACATGCTGCCTTTGTTTTGACACCCAGAGATCAGAATCATGTAAAAAATAATTAACTTCCAGAGGCTTTAGAAACTATAGTAGTGGATTAACCTGGGAGGGAGGATGGAATGTGTGCTTGAATCTATCAAAGTTGTCCGTTTGTGCAAATATAGTTACTTAGAAACAGTAGAGAAGGAGATATAAGTGGTATACTGAAGAAAAATGGTATTAATTCCTGTATGTAATACATTATATATGGGATATTCAAAAATATTCAGCACTGGGCTAACTATGCTCCTGTTGACTTCAATGACAGAAGAGTTAGGCTGACACTGGGCATTTTGTACAGTATTGTATCATCTGCATAAGAACATACATTTAGAATCATAATTCTTCATTTTCCTCGAAAAGCCACTTTTCTCAGGCATCAGGTTATCTTCCTTTTACAATGTCCCCAATAAATATTTTAAAAGGAAGTGTTAATCCCTCACAGTCCTAAAATGTGCCTTCAGCATGCACAACTGCTTGCGCTGATTCCATCTACCTATAAATCTTAGGTTTATATAGCACCTATATATCACAATGGTGCCAGTGACTGCCCCAGACTGCAAAGACAGCATTCTAATCAATGCTAAAGACAAACAAGCCATTTATACTATTTAGAAATTTATGGGAACCTTGTTGTTTTGGTTTGTAAATTTGGGTATTTAAAGGATCTTAGCTTTGTTTCTCAGACCTTCTGTAACATATGCAATTCATTCAGCATGCACATTTATGTCCACACAAATCTATTTACTTTCAACTGACATAGCCACTTTAGAAACCGCCATTGTCCTCGGAATAACATGTAATCTGCAAGTTGGATTCCTTAGCCTTTGGTATAGCAGTAAAGCTCAGTTGCCAAAATGGCTCTCCCTACCAGGTGGTTTCCAGTTCATTGCTACTGGGGGGTGGGAGAGCATTTATTGGGACTGAATGCCTTTTGACAACTGGTCATCTCTTCCCCTCCCTTGAGATGTACCCGATACAAGTTCTGAGGACCAGCTCTGTATTGTGAAGTACACAGTAGTGCTTCCCCACAACAGTTCAGCTCCTCTTTGCCCCTGCTGACAACCAATCAGCTGTCAAGTGAGAAGTGGAAGTGTCCTCTGGTTCCTTCTCAACATCCATCAGTGCAAACAGATAAAATACAGGCACTGACCCAAAGGGAAGTGGAATTGAGCAGAGCACATCTCTGGCTGTTCACAAGCCTGGCTAGAAGGAAGGCAGATGGGGATGGCCGGAAAGGATCTATTGGAGGAATGGGGGAAAGAAAAGTTGGCAGGAAAACAGATGCAGAAAAATACTGTGGGAAAATAACACAGGCAGTCATAGAAGGAAAGAAAAGTGTGTAGGAAAAAGAAACAAAACACATGACACACAGAAATTTGATGCCAAAATGTTACAGCATATTTTTCATAAATGTATAATTTTATATTTTCAGTTATGTTAGGGCATGTGAATGTGTACAACCTTGGGAACAGTCAAGCTACAAAATTCAAATTTGAATTCTAACACCACAGAGATCAGACATCTTCAGCTCCATGGTTCTGGTTCAGGTCCATCTCTATGTACAATAGGGAACAGGGACTTGAGAAGGTGTGGTTGTCTATGGCAGGGAAGCCCAGTGTCCCTATGTATGTGGAAGGGGATAACCAGAAATGGTTGGATTTTTATCAACGATGACAGTGGCCTTTTATACATTTTTATGTACACCTGATGGGAAATATATGGGTACGCTTGAGGCATTTGTTGCCATTAACACAGCATAACTTTCCAACATTATTAGGAATTCCAGATAACAGGTAACTATGCAATTGAATAAAACCTACATGTCCCATTTAAATGTTCTTTGTTCTGCATCAGACATATTTCTTCTTCTGCATCAGGTCTAAGTTTTGGTATGTCTGAAAATAAGAGGTGGGCACACTTTGCATCTCCCTTCCACAGCTCTCCACGCTTGGGTATGAACATGGGTGTTGCCTGACAGCACACTGTGCTGTAGCTCAGGATTCTATCTTGATTAGCTCTGGCTCACTTCCAGTTCTTGACCTCTGCCTTAGCCTATTATACCACTTCACTGGAGTCTCTTCCACCCATAGCAAACTCAAAGAATGCTGTGCTCACAGATGGCTTACTGGCTTGTAAAGAATTTCTATATATGATTTTATGTGCACAAATGATTACATTAAATTGTATCAGAAAACAAATTTTAATTTACATTAAAGAAATAGCATTCTAAGGCTCTTTTCTGATTCCAGTGCATGCTTGGAAAGGATGGGAATGAAATGTGAGGCTTTCTGGGGAAAAAACACCCCCACAACAACATGACTTTGAATGTGTTGGTAAGCAAATTGCTGCAGGCTTTCAGTCTAGCATACACGATTCCAGAGAGAAACTCGGAAACATGAATTAATTTGGCATTATTAGTTTCTCAAGTCTCAAACATAATCATTTATATCAGGCAATGGAGATGTTATCAGTTGTGTATGTAAAATATGAAGAAACAACCTAAAGATAATTTTTGTCTGTATCTCGTGTTCATCTTCTCCTCTTGCCTTGAAAATATATTAAACACACCAAAAAATAATCTTCCAGCAGAATGGAAACAATGAAGTAAGATATGGAAGGCAAGGTAATGTTTGCTAGACATAAGATCTGAAATAGTTTATATTTATTATTTATTTTATGATGACTTTCATGTTTTGTGGTGAGCATAAAAACATGATGAAGTACCTGAGGATTTTAAATGTATATGACAGCCATATACTTGAAAGTATACCTTTATATGTACTAAATTGGGGATATAATTTTGAACATGTTCTTCTATGGGAGTGTCTAATTGGTGAGCTATTGTACATTTAACTCTCTTGTACAACACATGTCATAAATGGAAATAAAGTTAAATGAGTTAATTAGCCACTTGTGGCCATTTTAATTACAGGATACACAATCAGAGACAGATGCTGGCAAAATACTCATTATAGGGGTACTCAGAATATACTTGCAGTTGGCTGTGCAATATAATCATCTCTGAAGCCTTTGTATAACTGATTACATCTATTTTTTTTACTTTCCATGAGTAAATAGCAAAACTAATTAGCTGCACACTATTAAGTTAATGCACATTTATCTACAACAATTCAATTCTGACTGTGAAATAATCCTTCTAGTCTATAATTACACTCCATCTTAATTAGCATAATTTCCACAGCACATACTTTAATAAAGAAGCTGACATGAGGGTTTGTTTTAAATGCCAAGGATATTCTAGGGGGGAAAAAGGCTACTCTAACACAAAGGGAGACAAATATGGTTGTATCACACACCTTTTGTATTCGCAAGCATAAATAAAGGGAATAATAAGCAAATGTTTAGAACAAGTATCTGAACATGCATTTACAGAGGATGAACAAAGCTGCTAAGGACTTGGCATATCCCTCAGATGTCTTATTGACCTTGAAGGAAGCAAAGGCGATTCCATGTTCAGTACATTTCATAGTTCCCTTATCATTGTGTGGCTCATGTCACTCACTGAGGTTGAGATTAGTAGATTAGCTATTACCTACATTATCTTGGTAATGGACTGTCTCCTGGAGAGCAGAGTCCTCTATTTAGTTTCCTATGGGCATTGGCAGTGCAAGCTTCCTCTACACTTCTCTCTCAGTGGGCTTCAAAGTTGACTCAGATAGAATGGATCTAATTTTCCTCCCACTTGCACTAGTGTACATCAGGAGTAACTCCAGTGAAGTCAGTGGACTTACACTAGGGAGAATAAGGCCCAATAGCTCCATGGTAAGAAAGTAATTCAGTCTCTGGGCCCATGTAAGCCTTCAGTCTCTGGTGAGACTTCCAAGAAGGGTGCAATTAGCAGCAACTGTGGGATGGTTTGATCATGTCGGCAATTAATCCATGGTAACCTGGACTGAGAATACCAAACTTGTTTTATCCATGGAGCAATAGTCAGATGATAATAGTCAGTCACTCTTGGCCTGGACTGGACATGAACCAATAACCTCGAAGTCTCTGCATCCCATTGTCAATCCTCTGAATCATCCAGTTCTCCTTCTAGTTCTGACTGTCTCACATTGGGTGTTGGTACATTTCAAATATATGCCCTTCAGTTGTGGAATTTAATCTCTATCAGTATACATAAAACCAAGCCTGTATGTCTCAGCATTTAAAAACTAAAATGAAGAAATGTTTGCTTGCTGATGCATTTAACTGTTCCTACATCCTGATAATTTTAAATGGATTGTTTTACCAAATGTTTTGTGACTCTTGTGAGGGATACGGAATAAGTGTACGCTGCTGGTGTATTGTAGTTGCACAAGTCTATTGTTAATAAAATATACAAACATTTTCACCAGTGGATGGAACATTATTTATTACAGGAGATGATGACAGATATTGGGTAAAATTTTCAAAAGCGACTAAGTGACTTTGAAGCAAAGGTCCCATTTTCAAAAGCACGTGCAGCCATTTAAAAACATCACAAATAAAAAACTAACTAATTTGACAGAAAATAAAGTCAAAGAGAATTCCTCGGACAACTTTAACCTTTTTCGCCATAGTAAAAAGCAGGATACTGAAGCAACAAAAAGAAGTGTCATAACAACTTCCTACAAAAATTAGGTTTCTCTTCCTAGTACCAGGAAGGAGGAGAAGAGGCACTAGATGTGGTTTTAATCAGGCCACAACTTTATTCTTAAATATCTGGGACTTCCCGGCAGATAAAATTGTACAGTGCAGGTAATTCTGTATACATTTCCATATACTCTGGGAGCTGCTGTCCGCCATCCTCCTTTCCTATCCTGGTCCCAGCCATCCCGCTGCTGGGCTCTCCTGCCCCTCATATGAGGATTAAGGGGGACTTTAAAGGAGGGGGGCTTGACTCCTTGCCATACCCATCATCATAGCCCCGAACCTCCCTTTGTCCGCTACTTTAAAAAATGCCTCCTTTCAATCCTTCACCAGTCCATTTTATCTGATCATCATGTCCATTCCCTATAGAGTACCTGCACTAGACATCCACCATGAGCCTACATAAGAGTTGCAATGTTATAGCCTAACTCCCACTTTCCTACCCCACTGGACTCCTAACCCATTCTGGGGAAGGTGAAAAACCCACCTCACCTTGGTCAATCTGCAGTGAGGGAAAATTCCTTCCCAGCTCCCTCAGAAAGGGGCGAATAGCATAATGCCCAGAGTGGATGATGCTATGGAGATATAAAAAAAAGACAGCCTTTTTTCCTCAGACATATGAACGTCTGTTAGCCATTCACCACCAACTCATAGACTTTAAAGTCAGAAGGGACCATCATGATTATTTAGTCTGACCTCCTGCACATTGCAGGCCACAGAACCTCACCCACCTCCTCCTGTAATAGACCCCTAACCTCTGGTGGAGTTACTGAAGTCCTCAAATCATGGTTTAAAGACGTTAAGTTGCAGAGAATCCACCATTCAAACTAGTTTAAACTTGCAAGTAACCTGTGCCCCATGCTGCAGAGGAAGACAAAAAATCCTAACTGCTTATTAGTCACTAGACTCATTAATATCTACCTGCTAATCATTCATCTTCCTTACTACCACTGCCATATTCCCTAGTACCGTAGCTAGGTGAGAAGTCTTATGTTCCGTGGAAGTGCTGGCAGGCTAGACAGCGATTTCCTTCAGGGACAACAAAGTAATTTGGATAAGGGATGACATTTTCAATTGTCAAAATGTTAATTAATAATATGGGGTTTGCAGTTCTAGAAGGTTTACTTTGCAATAGTCTTACATGCTGTATCAAAACAAACTTTGACACATCATGTGATACGTTATGTCCCATTATGACACATGACAATAAAAGCAAACGTTCAAAATGTTTATTCATCTCTGTAAATTTCATTAGTTGCAATTTATGCTTAAGAGCTTTACAATACATTTTGTCCATGTGTACTATATGCTGCACACATTTTTCATGAGTAATGAGCATACTTGAACTGATACTGACAGTAAAACACAAGTTCATTGGAATTGTTTGGGACACCATATTGTCTCATTAAACCAGGGAAGAAAGCACTGAATTAATTGCTTAAAACACAGTGTAATGAGGTATGCTGGCCCTTTAAGAGTAGAGGGGGCCAGAAGGTCCTGTTACAGGAAGCTGGAATGAACATAGGCCCAAGAAATGGCCTTTTAAGAAATGGACAGGAGGAAGAGGTCCTGGGGAACTAGTAGTTGGATGGGGGGAAAAAAACCAGAACACTGTCCCTTTAAGGTGCCGGGACCCGAAGCCCTATAGTGTAGCATGGGGCAGGGCTCCTTATAGTGTAGCCAATCGAGAGGCGCTCTCTGGAGGAAGACAATTATATAGACTGCCTTCTCCCTCAGAATAGGGGAGATGCTGATCGGAAAAGGAAGCTAGAGCCAGAAGGGTGAGCTCCAGTTAAAAATGGCTAAGAGTGGTGACCTTGTGAAGAACAGATGCTGGCAAGGGAAGAGCTCTGTGAGGGTGGTAGAAGAGCCAGAGGTAAGTGTGAACTCTTGGGTTGCAGTGCTGAACTTTATTTTTGAGACATTAAGGACTATGTGAGACTATTTGTGATAATTAAACGAGCCCCAAATGGAAGGTGGTTCTGCTTAGAGAGGCTCAAGAGGGGCCCTGAAAAGGGAGAACAGAGGGAGGGTGCTGAAGGCATAAGCGTCAGCCCTGTTACTTGCAGTCAACACTTAAAAGTTAATAGTATGGGGCCTGGAAATGTAACCAAGAACACTAGGACAAAGCCGACAGGACCTGGGCTTTTATGGTCTCTGAATGACATTCTTCTCCCTTTCCCCCACTAAACTGCAAGTGTCACAATGTTTTCTGCCAGGATTCTAGCTTCCAGTTCAATGGTGCTCAGGTATTGCTAATCAGATGCTTAGACCACTCAGTCATCACCTTTGGAAAAATAACACAGTGACCATTAACTAGAGCTATGAAATGATGGAGCAGAATGACTAGAAATTCTCCCCCTGCCCCCGCGCCATCAAAACAAACAAATAAACCCAACAAACACATATTCACCTAGATGATGAAAAGAAACAAAGTAAAAAGAAGTAATTTTACTAGCAGTTAGAAGCCATATCACACAGAGGCCACTTTATCACTTTGACAGTGGTGTAAATGTTTATCCCACCAGGTTAAGCTTTAAAACTCAAATTCATAACTTCTGCCTTCACATTGCCGGTACTTTACTGTTTCCATATTTTCATCTAGTAATTTAACAACAAGCAATACAAGGCTCCTTGTGATCCTAAGCTATTAGACTGTTAGTGAGATTGGTTTTCATCCAATTGAGATATAAAAGGTTAGTCAGTACTCTTAAAGCTGCTGAATTGCAGCATCAGTTCATGACACTGCTGGGAAGCAGCGTGATGGAAGCTCTAATTATTCACTTCCTGTATTATATGTGCTCTCTGTATATCAAGTATAGTCTCTCTCCCCATGTATTTTCTTTCAGTAAAAGAAATAAGGCCCAAATGTTGCTCAAGCTAGGTTTACACAGGCAAAGTGCATACAGTTACATGAAGGGAAGTTTCTACCATGCATCATTTGAGAAGTATACAGGAATTCCCTCATTCCCTTAGGTGGAGAGCCAGGAAAATGCCATAAAAATCATGGCTTGCAATTATTAATTTCCTCCAGGTAATATATTTCTTATGAGTACAGGAAACATTTTCCCCACCCCCCACTTCACCAGGAATTTTACTGGCACACTACACTAAGTGTCTATATCTAAGGCTACCTGCATTTTATGCAACTCTTAAGTAGGCACATTTCCTCCCTGGGCACTGTGGTTGTCCTGAATTGTGGGGAGAAAGCTTCTACAGCTCTTTCCAGGGTATGGCTGACTCAACTGTCCAAAAGGTTCTGCTGTTCTGTGCTGGGCTTTCCATGTCCACAAGGCACGAGAAATGCAGCTTCATTTCATCTGCCTACTGTTCTTACTGTACCCTGTGTTTAGAAATCATCTTGCTACGATTCCTTTAAAAAATGTTTGCCAAAATTACCTCTAGAACTGGTTCAAAAGTTTTAGTGAAAACCAAATTTCGATAAAGAAGGGGGGAGAAAGATGAAATATTTTCTGACTCAATTCAGTTACAACACAGCAGTAACAGAATATATTTTATACTTACAATGGGAATAACTGTGTTCTCTCAAACATCACTTTACGATTACTGTTGGAAAATGCTAACTTTAAGTAGTGACCCTATACACTGAAAATACATCCAAACCATAGATCCTTAAAAATGCCACATTTTAAATACCTCTGATCTCCCTGATGGAAACCTAATTACCTATAATCTTCCTGGTGAAACTGGAATCGCTGGAGGACAATTCCTGACACATCACCTGTATCCCTTAATCATCGAAACAATATTTCATGGTCAATAGTAATCAAAGTTATTAAGAGGTTCAGTATAACCAAAATAGTCAAATGACCCCAATCTGACACTAACAGATCATCACCCATGACCCCACAGAGAGCAATTCCAGATCCAAAGGATGATCATAATCCAGACTGGAGTCTCCCCAGGACACACATCTGGAATGGAATGGCCACTACCTTTCAAATCGCCTTCCCCCACCTGGGGAGACAGAACAGCAATTAGAAGGCACTCAAACATGAAGATATCATTTATTGAGGAAGAAGTATGTCTGATGGTTAGTAACCTCTTTTTGTAAAACATCTTAAATACTTGTCAATAATGGCTTCAGAGCCACATCACTTGATTTAAGCAATCAGGACAGACAAAGGTTTGAACCACAGATGGCAAGCTGCAAGGAACCCAGAAAACCATGGATATCCTAATCAGAAACCAGGTCAAACCCAGCCAGGAAGCAATCCATTGGAAGTCCATAGCTTTTGTAATCAAAAGCCCTCAAGAGACCAGCTTTGAGCCAACTTATCTTAATCTAAAAGGATGTCAGCATCTCATTACAACAATCACTAGGCGGGAATACTAATGGGGCAAGGAAGAAACAAACTGCACACTGTCCAAAAGTGTTCAGGTAGACAATTATTTGTGGTGTCTATGACTGAGGTAAGTCATACCTCTGGGCCTCTGTCATAGCTCTTTGTACACCTACGTAAAATCCCTCTACTACAAAACAAACAAAAACAAAACACGGGTACTTGAGGTGCCAAGGTGTCAAGAGCCAGGCAGCACTTTTGACATTTCATAAAACTTGTCAGAGAGCTGCTTGGAATGGGAGATCAAGATCAAAAATTTCTGTAGGATTTATGAGGCTAAGGCCATCCAGGTCTGAGATTTAATACAGATGTGGAATAATGCCAGCACTGAAATAGATGCAATGATTGTAGAAGCACCCAACAGGAGAAGCCTGAGGCCTGGTCTATTCTTAAATGGGTTTGCTGGTTTAGCTATATCAGCAACCCCCTGTAGTGGAGATGCAGTTTATACTGGGAAGGGTTATTTTGCCGGTGTAATTTAAACCAGTTCCCCAAACAGAATAAGGAACTTTGCCAGAATAACTGCATCTACAATAGGGATGTGGCTGGCATAGCAATGTCAGTTAAGGATATGATTTTTTCACATTCCTAACCAACAGAACTGGCAAAAGTTTTAAGTGTAGACCAAGCCTGGGTAACCAAAATACACACACTACATCCAAAGACAAGCAATCTCTTCCACTGTTTCCAGGAAGGTACATACCAGCTCATTTGGCACTGAAATCTGTATGTTGAAATGCCCCCACTCATATTAGGGGAGGAGGGGGCACAGTGGGGATGGGATTTTTGGTCAGACTTAGAGGAAGGGTGCACAAACTCCTGGATTGGGGTGGAAGAGAGATGGAACAGGACCCTCTACCTACATCTGGGCATAAAGGAATATGCATGGAGGAGGGGATTTTCTTTGCTTTCACTGGTTGTCTTGGGGAGGATAAAGGAGCTCATTGGCTATCATGAGCCCCTTCCCCCTAAAATTTAAAACCTGCTTGGGTTTGCAAGAGCTATCTTGCCTTTGTGATTGTAGGTTTAAGACTGTACATCAGGGATTGGCAACCTTTGGCACGCGGCCGGTCAGGGAAATCCGCTGGCGGGCCGGGACGGTTTGTTTACCTGCAGCGTCCACAGGTTCTGCCGATCGCAGCTCCCACTGGCCGCGGTTTGCCGTTCCAGGCCAATGGGGGCTGCGGGAAGCGGCGGCCAGCACATCCCTCGGCCTGTGCTGCTTCCCGCAGCCCCCATTGGCCTGGAACGGCAAACCGCGGCCAGTGGGAGCTGTGATCGGCCGAACCTGTGGATGCTGCAGGTAAACAAACCGTCCTGGCCCGCCAGCGGATTTCCCTGACAGGCCATGTGCCAAAGGTTGATGATCCCTGCTGTACACTCAAATCCCAGAGAAGAAAACTCCATGAGGATTCCAACAGCAGCATCAGTACAATGTATAGTGGACATGGAGCTCGTATCATATCATTTTATGAATACTTTTATGTGACCTAGTTATTGAGATGTAATGTATAATTATATTGGGTTAATGGGTTGTTTATTATACACCTATATTAATTCAATGGGGGCTTTCGCTAGGAAGAAGACAAGAACTCCTAGGTAAGAACATCCCAGCATGCAATTTGCTTGGAGGATCCTACGTTCTGTCTCCAATGAAATTGAGCTAACAGATCAAAGGACTACAAACAGTTAAAATGGACTCGTTTCAGTGGGGGTAGGGTGGGTGATGAAAAGAGTGAGCAGATTTGAAGAGACCCCACTGAAACAGAGAGAGTGAACTGGTTGTGAGTTAAGGGAACAGATAGCCCTAGAGGTCTTAGGGCCTCTGTAGGAAGCTTAGACCTACCAGGGTCCCCATGTGGAAGATGGATAGACACCTGGTAAATGAGACAGTTATGTAGTCTATTTATTATTTTAAGATATTTTTCCTCTGAAATGCTTTGGTTCTAAATAAATAATACTTTCCATTAAGAAGGCTGTCTGGTCCTGGATACCACTGTCATAGCTCCTGGATAGTAGGGCATGGCAGGGCCAAACCTAGTTAGACCCGCTGAGGTAATCAGGGGACTGTAGCCCAAGGCTCGGTCTGAGAGTGGGAGAATCACATGGTTCCATCCCAGGGAGAGGTGATGGCTCAAGGCAGTGGCGGATTAATGATTTTGCCGCCCCTAGGCCCAGGGTTTTTTGCCGCCCCAAGATCGAAAGTCCCGAAGCAAAAAAACAAACAAACTCCGAGTAGTGCCGAAGCAAAAAAACCAAAAACCTTCAGAGAGCACAAGTGCCGCCCCCGCAAATTTGCCGCTGGCTCAAGGCCTGAGAGGGGTGCATAAGAAGAGACCAGGAGAGTCACAGGTACATTTTAGTCCAGTAACTGCGATGCAAGGAACTCAGCTAATTCTCCTGAATTGATCATTAGGAGCTGTCCCTCATGAAATACTATATTATAGTAAGCTATTTACAACATATTCATCCCTATAAGTAATTTCTTCTGTTTCTTATCACAATGTTTTACAATATATGTGTATCTTTCACAGATCTAAAAAACATGAGTAACACCCAATTATATTCTTTCCATCTAAAAACTTGCCTTAACTGTCCACACTTGCAATTATCAATGCTATATTTTGTGTGAGTGGAGTATATCGAAAAAAATGTCAGCAATCTCTTGGCAGACATAATGCAGGAAAAACATAACTATATGTATCTGATTTCAAGAACTCTGTAATACATGCATAATAAAGCAATTATTTTTCAACTGGCCTCTAACAGCCCTGGATTTGACACTGATATATTTAACCCTTCCTCTCTGTTATGCTTCGAAGTTATCTGCAAAAAGTTTAATATCCCCAGAAGTTATTTATTTTTAGTTAATGTATTTGCAAGCTAGATGACATGTCAGAACCACCCTACAGGTGGAAGAGCTGGGGAAGGCAGCTATCTTCTGGGATGATGCTTTGTTGTCTAAAGACATTTCTGTTTGTACAGGCTAATTCAGGATGAGAAAGGCCTCTTCATTAGATGTGAAAACTAGAAAGTGCACAGAATAACAGCATTTTTTACATTTTCAAATGAATAATAGACTCAAACACTGACTACAATTAAAAATATCAGTGTAATAGCAGAACTAACTGATACTATCACTACACAAAGCATTTGTATCCTTTCACACACATTCTAAAAATGTTCTGGTTAGATTTCTGGAACAGGGATGTGCCTTTTTTCACAGTTATTAATTGATCGGAAGACTGCTGAACCAACAGGGTATTTTTGGAAGGATACCACAATGTTGAACTTGCATTGTTGATTACCCCGATCAGAATATTCTGATATTGGAATCATTACCTACTGCATATAACCTGCACTTTTTTGAGAAGTACCTTGTACCACTATTGGTGATATGCATTGCCAGATGGCACCGTTTGATTACTGGGACCTGGTTTCTTGTTCTCTGTGATGGATGTTTAGTGGGAGAAATTACTTCACACCACTTAACCTCTCTGTCCTATTAAAGGGTGGTCATGGCATGTAACCAACAAGCCAAGAGGAGGACGGGAGAGTTCACGGAGAAACATCAGGGCTCCATCTGAGAAATAGCAGGCCATCCTCTCACTCAAGAGAAAACCAGATTTTGGGGGCTGGGATCTTGGGTTCCCATTTACACATATTACTCATTTCCCTGCATAATGTTCTTAGGTGTTCATTTATGTATAGGCATGGCAGAGCCAATTTTGATCATTTTCACAAAGAATACAGATATTTACTTTTAAACATTTTTCTATTATTGTTTTAAATGTTCACAGTTGCAGGAAATTATGGGGGAATTAGAGGAGGGTCAGACAATAATTATTTAATGACAGCACAGGCTGAGATTCAAAAAGTTAAAGTTTATAACTTTAAACACAAACTGTCAACATCACATATCAAAATATACCAAGAAAATATCCTTAAATCTCAAGCAGCACTTTTCATACTTTGCCTATCTGTATATTTCCATTATCATCAATGAATATATTTTTTCATCATTTTGTGTGTGTATGGCGAAATTAATGTTTATTTACCAACACTTACCGATAAAAATCAAATCCTTCCAAGCCTATTTACATACAAACGGACATGGTTTCTTTTTTTCCAAAGCCCCTTTCTTTCCTTATTCTGCCTAGATCCTAATTATGAACATGCTGAACCTTTTTCTTAAGTATGAGTTACACTAAGGATACTCTAACCATGTATTTATCCATATTAATCAAGGACCATAAAAAAATACACATGCACATGTGCAGTGACATTTCAAAATATATAATGACTTTTTATGAATAAGCACACTATATATTACAACAAAAGTCCTACAGTTTATCAAGGATTGAAAAATTGATCAGACACCTATTAATCAGAGGATAAGAAAGATGAGGGTGGTGGGCACCAGTGAGGTCTGGTGCAATGTGCTGATCAGAAACCCAGCACAGCTTACTGACAACTACTGTGAAAGGTAGGTGTGTGTGTGGGCACGTGTGCACCCAGACACACGCTGGGATTCCAATGAGGTTGTTGTCCCTGGAAACCAATGTGGGGGGGTCTTATCCATCATATCAATTTTTGGTTAGTAGATATCTAATGAGATATATAGACCTGAAATCCTGCAAGTGATCTGCAGACTGAAGTTCTGAGCAAAGAGAGTCTCCCTGTCACACCCATTTTATATTGGTTTAATGCCACTCTCTTCAATGGAGAAATGATGTGGTATGACAGGAGAATAGCACCCAGAGACCTTGCAAGATTAGATCTCTCATTCTCCTTTTGACATGCACTTACACAGTAGAAATCACAAATGTCAATGATAATTAAAAACTCTTGTAAGGGGAGGAAATACATCCCTAAATGTTTCTAGTGCCCAGATATATGTAAACCAAGCAGGATCAAACACATCTAATTTTAATGACATTCAAATGAAATCCAAACTAATTCGTTTCACTGATTTCCTTTTCACAGGAGTACAAATAAATCTGATTGACTGTAATTGTAGAAGACCATACTTCTTAAAAGAAAACATGACTGGATATCTTAGAAATTTTTATAATAAAACGTTTTCAGTATGCACGCTATTTTATCTATAGTTTATCTTTAGTTTAATCTTTATAATTAATGTATAACCAGTCACCTACACATGATGAAATATTATATTTCTATTTGGCATGTTTTCAGTTTGGACACATTTCTTAATGGAACAATATAAACTTCCAGTATAATTGCTTGGTCTTATAATACAATGCTGCTTCCCCTTCAGCAGGGGCCATGGAAATTTGGGACCGGTATGTCACACTAGTCTGCAGTAGGATAGTTGTGATTATTTTTAGCTAAACAAGAAGGGCATGCATTTTAACTGCCAGAGTTAGACAATTTTGAACACATGCAGTTTGAGTATACTGCCATCATGTTAGCAAACTGCACTACTGAGCAGTCTCAACTTTATTAGATTCTTAAATCCTAATTGTTTCAGGTGGATATGACATAGCACGTTTCAGCTCCTACTGTGAGTGATGTTGATTTTAACCCACAAAAACCAAAAAACTAAAAACAAAAAACCCACAACCACCCTCACCTGTATCTGCCCACATAGTAGATTTCTGTGTGAGACTGAGTGCTAATGGGTTTGGTTTTTTTTGTTGCTTTAGTGTGAAGACATTAAAACTTATCTCTAATACAAACACAGCATGAGTGAATATTAAAATTTTCTAATAGGTTTTTTGTAGTGTTTTCATTGTACTAATGTTAACTGTATTTATTTACTTATTTACATTTTTATTTTCATAAAACCCTTAGTGACTGATCCTGCCTTTAGATGTTGAAGCATTACTGGGTTTCATTTAACTAGGCTACAGTGATTGTGCAGATTTATCGATTAAATGATGTTACAAGTTACAATTTGAAGCAATGGGCACATGTAGCACCGAGTCCTGTCATTTAGCTAGCTCCATTGCTGGGAGTAGAGGAACTGCATCTACTGCAACAGGATCCAAGGTCTCTTAGGCCCCAATTCAGGAAAACACTCAAGCAAGTCCTTAAGTCCATACATATTCAGAAAAGCACCTAGGCACATAATTGATGTTTGGAATAGGACTTCTTTTCTGAATTTGGGCCTTAGTCGGATTCTTAGTAATTTACATTGCTCATCACTGGTCTCAGGCAACTAGAGATGTGGAAAAAGCTTGCAGGAAGAAATTAAAACAATTGACCACCCAGCTACTGGTTGGGACAGATTCATATGGCTCAGACAACAAACACAAATTGTTTCCAAACGATAACACTGATGCAAATTTAGGGAAAAAGGCATTTGAGCCATTTAAACTTATTCCATACTTAATGCAGCATTCGTAATACCTTACTTTGGTCTACCACTTTTTAGAGTTGTCAGTCACACAGAAAGAACCTCAAATCTCTATTTTTAGGAGAACTGTTGGTACTATAAGCCTTCCTCTCCTCACAAGGAAGACCAAGGCCAAATGACACACCACTCTGACATTTACTGAGTCAGGACTGAGACATAAATCAATTCACTAGACAGATACATCTATGATTAATGATATTTAAATTTTATGCATTCTTCATTCTTCCAGCAATCTATTGCCTAATTACTAGAGCTTTATGAAATACTTGTAATGAAACTCAAAATAAAGAGAAACCTATCTAGTTTGGGGCTGCATTATAAATTTGAGACTCATCACAAATTCCTTTAAAAGTGGGCTGAGGTTTGGGAATTTGGTTCCAGATTTGACCAAACCTGGGTTGATCAGTGGTTTGGCAATGCAGCCATATGAAAATAAGATTCTGGTTTCGGCTAAATTGTGCTGGATTTGTTTGAACCCAAAGCTTAAAGTGGAATTCAAGGGATGTGAAACCAGTGAGTGGAAAGTTAAGGTAGTGTTTATGCAGAATCCTGTGAACCAAAACTACAGAGCTCTAAATATTAATACCACTTTTGTTTAGTCATGTAAACACACTAAATAGTTTTGAGGATGGATTTAAAGGCATGATGGGTTGGATTCTGAGAAGTTCAAGGGTTCATTCTTTTCAAAAGCAATTGTGTGTGCTCAGCATCAGATCAGGCCCAATGTACATATTATTACAGCCCATTACCTCCTTAACAAGGAGCAGATTCACAACAGTATATGAAATTCCCATTAATAACAACAGGCATTATGTACATACATCAGAAGAAGACTACAACCAAGAGTGTACAAATAAAGCTAACCACTGAATTATTCTTTGGAGTTAAATGGTGAAAAGAAAAATAAAGAAGATGAGTTTCAGGGGTGCTGAACTCTCAAAACACAACAGGAGCTTTGGGTGCTCAGTACCTCTGAAATTTAGGCCCAAAATATTTAACTACATAAGTTCACTTCTTTCTGTTTTCTGGCAAGAAAGTGGCAGAGAGAGAACTACATTGATCTAGAGAGAACTCAAAATATGGAAAATATTTATTTTCCTATTATACATTTTATTACTCAATTTTTGTTACTTAAGTAAATGAGAAACTTTATAAACTCATTTTTAAGAACAACAAATGCTTATGTGATCTACTTGTCTATTATTTTCAGATTCTGCAATTTGCTTCTTCAATGAAGAGTAAAAATTTGATTTAGATAAACACAGTTGTTTACATCCTTTTGTGAAATGTTTCTCAGATGAACTGTAAAACAGCTATTAGTTCTGGATACCCAAAGGAATAGTAAAATTCTTGCTAACATGAACACATGCAGAAATTTCTAATGAGATCTTTAGCTCTTTGATTTTATCAGGTATTCATCTAAACAGAATCATATACATTAGAGATGGAAAATGCTATTAGAGGACCCAGTCCATCTCCAACCTAGTGCAATATAATCCGAAAGAATATTTTCTAATATGTTATCTTATCTTTAAACTTCTCAAGCAATAGGATTTCTACCACTTTCCCTGGGAGACTATTCCTGAAATCTAATGCATCTCAAATGTCATAGAAAGCCTAATATTTCCTTTTCATGATTTTATCCCATCATTCCTAACTATTTCTTTGCACGACACTAAATTTCTTTCCATACTGAGTGTTTGCACCCATGAATATCTGCCCAGAACTAAAGGCAATATATAGCTGTGGATTCAAAGGAAAGGGAAGGGCTAGATTCATGAAGAAACTTAGGCATGGTGACACTGAACATCACCACACCAATACTTTAGGCACCTGGAAAATCACTGTGTCACAAAGCCTGAGTTAGGTGCTTGGGCTCCTCTACATATTCCCATTCTCACCGCTGTGTATTCCAATATGGTTGCTTCCTCCTCTTCCTTGCGGTCTAGGAAGCATTGAAAGCACAGAAGAGATAGTACTTCTGCTCTCAGTTCCTGTGCCTCTGGCAACTGGCAGCAGCAATTCCTGGTAAAGTCCTGCTCAGCCCCAGGATGGTGTATGTCCAGTCATTGTGTGTGGATGGTACATGTGTAGTCCATTAGGTCTGTCAATTAGCTGCTAAATTCTAACAAGTATATGCAAGCTGAGATTTTTCAGGGGCTTATAACTTGACCAATTTGGGGCATATTTTCACAGGGATGGCTAAAGGCACATCTCTGACATCAGGGCAACCACTCCCCTCCATTGTAGATCCCTGATCCAAAGCATAAGGCTGCTTGAGTTTCTCAGCTTGTGAGTTTTTTAACATGGACAAAATCATTGGGGGGGGGGATACATCCCCCCCCCCAATCTAATTCTTAGAAATGGCTGACCTGTTTTAGCAGAAATCTTCGAAAATAAATAAATAATCATTTAAAAGAAATCAATCTGAGGTAGACTTTTGGCATAGAAAATTTTGGACAGAAAGGTTAAAGTCTGGAAAAGTTTATAAGGTCTTATAGTGGAAAGTGTTGGGAACTTTATGTATAATATAAATGGTATAAGGGCTGACTAGGAATTTTTTGCTGGAATGATTTTCTTTTTTTTTAAATGGTAAATGCAGTTTCCACAAAATTGAAATTTTCCACAGGAAACATTTCATTATGAGTCAGTTCAGCATTAAACTGCATTTCCCTATTGTGGTGCTTTGCTTTGCGGGAGTTGTTTGAGTCATCATTTTCTCCTATGGGTTGGGCTCACTGCAGTATTACATCTTCCATGATGCAATGCAGACTCCACTCTAGCCAAGCTCTGTGGTACATCATAGGAGTCATATGACTACAGGTGTGTTATGGGAGATGAAGACCAGCCAGGGAACGTAGCCAATAAAGGAGAATGGTGCAATGAGAGTCCTGAACTATTACTACCTGACTCAATGTGCCACAATAGCAAAATGCAGTTTAATACTGAAATAACTCAAAATGAAGTGCCAGTTTTGGGCCAGTTCAACAAACTGAACCAAAACATGTTAATTTGAAAGAAAAAAGAAGTTTTAGATCAACATGAAATGTTTCATAGAATATCAAGGTTAGAAGGGACCTCAAGAGGTCATCTAGTTCAACCCCCTGCTCAAAGCAGGACCAATCCCCAGACAGATTTTTGTGGTAGATCCTTAAATAGCCCCCTTAAGGATTGAACTCACAACACTAGATTTAGCAAGCCAATGCTCAAACCACTGAGCTATCCCTCCCCCCAACATTTTCAAAACTGAAATTTTTTGTTCCATGGAAAATTTCAATATTTCAATTCTTTGTCTGGATTTGGGATGAAAACAAATGTTGAAATATTGGAATTTCCTTCAGGTAAGAATTCCAATTTTCACTGAGGTAGAGGCAGCATTTCCAGTTCTCCCTATAATACAGCTTTCCCTTCATATACATAAGGCCCCAGTCCCGCAATGGAATCTGCCACAGGGACACACTCACTGTATTTAGTCCCAGTGACTTAAATGAGAATCTCTGTGGGTGTAAGAGTCTGCATGGACAGATTCCTTTGCAGGATCAGGGCCTATATTTATCAAACTCAAAAAGCTTGTGCAGATTAGACAGGATTGGGACTGTAGACTAAAATACTTTATCTGCCCCAAAGAGTTTATTTAAGATAATATGCAACAAATGGATTTAACAAACTACAGTTAACTGGGAGAAGATTATATAAAATGGCAAGTACATAACTGGATGATTTCTTATTTAATTAGAACATGGTGGTTTGCTTTTTTAAAAATCTCTGTATCCATTTTTCCCTTCTGCTAGTTTCTAGGGGTTCTTTTGCCTCTTAAGATCCTCTGCACATTTCCCCATGCTTAATTGCTTTAGCCTTTTTAAAATAGTTTTAGCTAATTTATAAAGTCTTCACAGCTGCTTATCATAAAATGTAGAAAATAGTGTAATCAAAACAATAACAAATGATCATGAATAAGAGTTTTAGCCCTCATAACAGAGTCCCCTTTTCCTTGATCCTACGGTGAAGTCCTAATGCTGTGTTTGGGACTTCATAGTGTGTAACCACAGCAAAGATCATGCTTTTATGAATATCACATTAAAACTTTAATACAGAGTCAAAGAGTGAGATGATGGATAGCAAGGCACACTTTTAGATTAAGTAAATGTGGAATGGAAAAATAAGTGACAAGTAAGTGCTGTTTTAAGTCTTCTGTGCTGGAAAGTTTTCTGTAACGTATCATATATGTCAAAGTCTCTCCTGGATTATATTGCTGCATCACAAAAAATGTTCAGAAGTATATATGCTTTACATGAAATTCATTTTGACACATGGCAGCTTTGAAAATGTAGTTCACGTATCCTGAATACAAGAAAATGGAATATTTTAGAAAGAAATGTAAATGCTTCTTTCCTGGTGATGGATTGCAAAATAGATGGATGAAAGGGACAAAAACTATCTTGGTTTCTTTAAAGTAACAGGGAATTTCAATTTGATACCAATTACTAACTTTAAACACATTGCTGAGATTTTCAAAGCCATATAGGGGATTAAGACGCACAACTACCATTAATTGCTATGTGAGTTGTATGGTTAATTTCTCTAGTTGGCTTTGAAATTCCGAACGGGAAATTTTATTTCCAGAAATTGCAGTGATTTTAAATACATTATGTAAATATATTATTCTGTAAGACATTTACATGGTCTTCTTTAGCCACCCAGCTTCCAAATGCACCTTTGAGTGCAGAAGGTGGGGGCCCACAAGGATTCTAAAAATTAATACTGGCCACTCCAGGCTTGTATTAAACTCCCAAAGTTACAGCTTCTCTCTGACCTTGGATGGGTAGATACTGCCACCACCCAAGAGCAGAACCCCTTTGAGAACCTAGGAATCCAATCCTGTTCTTAAAAAAAGGTAAATTTTATTAAAAACAAAAAGAAAGGAAATACATTTTGGAACTTAGGCTTCTTGCTAGGTTAAAAAAAAAACTATTACAAAAATTAAGCATCAAGATAGCTCTCTTGAGGTCCAGCTTAAAGGTTACAAGCAAAACAAAAGCACCTGGGGTTAGCACAGAGGAGTCCACAAGCCATAAAGAAATAAAAGAGATAAACCTAATTGCATCTTCCTAGAAATTTCCTGATCTACTTACATATCTGGGGTTTCAAATGAGTAGTTTCTAGGTATGATGTGATAATTTTTCATACCTGGCTCAAAGCTTGTTACAGCATAGTTCCAGCCCAGTTCCTGCTCTCCGGGAGAACAACGCAGACAGACAAAGGGAAAGTTTTTTCCCAATTTAAAAAAGTTCTAGCCCTCCCATTGGCTCTTTTGGTCAGGTGCCCACTCCCTTCCTTTTCCTTATGGACTTTTTAATCCTTTACAGGTAAAGCAAGTAGAGAACAGCTACTAACAGGGATTTTATAGATAACTGGCTGGCTGGGTGTCCATAAAAGGGAGCTACCCCCCTTCATTTTTAACAATGCCAGATATATCAAACCACAATATGTGGTCAATATAACTGGAGGTGTCAGGTGAGTGAAATGAACATCAGTAGAGTGCCATTCACAGACCGAGTAGAAGACCAGGCATGAAGTGGTGAAAACATTTAATCAAGCACATAGTCCTTGCTGATCCTTTTCTGGTCCTCAAAGATACACATCAATCATTTCAACAGACAAACTGGCTCTCAAGTTATTTATACAGGGATAGCACTGAACTGCTTCTCTACAAATGCCCTTCACCACAAAAAGAAATGAGACTCCTTGCAAGCTGAGCCTCTTAACTGTGCTGACAGGAGTTCCACTGATACAACTCTGAATCAAAAGACTGTAGTCTCATCTCCAAACTTTGAGACTAAGAACAGAAGAGAGTCCAAAATCAGGTTAATTTCATGGCTACGTTCCAGCAAGAACTGCTAGATACAAAAGCTTTAATAACAACAACAATCCATGTCACATGAGAACTACTGTCCTCAAAAACTCATTCCCCAAAATAAATACATGTCTCTCGAGATGCTTATCTGGTTCCTCATCACTGTAATATAAAAGTGCCTTGTGTGCGGGGCACCACGCTGCATCATGGCTAAATACTAACCATACAGAGCTGTATTCAACGATTAGCATCATAATGAGCCTCTCACGTGAGTTCATATAAAACACTTTCCACTTGTGGACTGAGAGAGGGAGTTATGCATATTAATCTTTGTAAATGTCAAATGTATCTCTGTTTACCTGTTTGATAGTATATGCCTGACTGCATAAGAGTTAAATAAAGGGAGGCAGTTTGGGGAACGCAAACACGAAATGAAACAATGACAGAATAAGGCACTTTAAGGGAATAATGAGGAAAGCTATTAACTGGGGTATGCCCCTGTCTGGCTCCAACCAGGCTAGCAAGGTTTACACCCTTCCCAGGCCTAAGCCTAGGATCAAAGGGGCTGCTAAACCATTAAAGGACACCGGACCTAGAAAAGGAAAGGGGAGGAGTTTCAACACGTTGTCGACAGTGGCTGGAGATGAGTATCTGACAGAGAGACAGACATAAGGAAACTGCAGAAAGCAGGCTGTCACCCTCAACCCAGAGATGGAGGTAACAGCACTGAGTGGAACTTACCAAAGTTTTCAAGGACAAATTAAGGTTCAGGTAAGGGGAAATACACGCATAGGCCTTTATTGTTTTAACCCTTTGATTTGTAAGCATGCTATGTACCTTTGTGTGAATCAATCACACTTTCTTTTGAAGAAGCTGTTTTGAGTCACTTTCATCAGCTGCTATCACAGGCTCCCAAAAGGAAAAGGCCTTACAGAGCCTGTCAGGTTAAGATAATTTGTAAACATGGGGGCTGCAGTTTAGGGATCCTGTCTAAGAGCGTTAGGGCCTCGTGGTTTGACCCAGAGATGGATGAAGGCAGTGAAACCTGTCCCCAAAGGGGTGCACTAGAGAGGGAATAAAAGAGGTGTAATGTGCAGCTCACCCTGCAACCTTGACTCCTCTTAACAGTGGGACAGGCATTTTCACTGATGAGGAACATATGTGAATATCAATGCAAGCAAGAAAGGCAAAATATTTATTTTTTAAAAAATACAGTGCATTTCTATAGCATATTTTATTCAAGGATCTGAAAACACTTTACAAACACTAGCTAATTAGACGCATAAAAAAAGTAACGTTTCATTTCACCTACTTTTGTAATGCAGCCACCTCCAGATTGGAAAATGGCAATTGTCTAATGGAGCCTAAAAACACTACATAAAAATTTAGGTCAGGAAGTAAAGAACGTGATATCGAATTGAAAATGCAGGGGGGATTCAGGTAGGCAGAGTGTGATAACCTATGTTGGATTCCAGCCGAAACCTTGAGGTCAATGCCCCTACTCTTAACAAAAAGTGCCATGGAACCTTTAATGACCATGAGCAGTCAGGACCTTGGGTTTTATCTCTTCTGACTTTGCTAGGCATTCGTTCAGTAGCTGACTCATAAGGAAGAGTCACTTATCTATTGCATCAACAATACCATTCCTTGAAGACCCTGAATTAGAGTGCTCACCTGGCATGACCTTGAATTATTTGTAAGTTCTGACAATATGAGAACACAAGGTGGTATGGAAAGAGAGCCACGCTATAAATCAAAAGAGAGAGTTACATTAGGTATCTCTTTTTAAACCCACCTTCATTGTCTAACCAACACTTGCAGGGAGAAGAGAGAAGCACAATTAGAGACTGATCATTGTTTGTGATTAATGAGCAGGATTACTGAATTGCTACCAAAATGGAAACTTGTCAAATGTCTACAAATGAATCTGCTGAAATAGCCAAAGATTCAGAGATTAAAATATATGTTCCAAAAATATGCCTTAAAAAAACAAATAGTGTGTAACAGCCACAAAATAATAAAATGAACAAGGAGGTTAGCATCTGGTGATGTTATCCTTTTGGATATTTGATGATTTGTGAGATCCCCAGACAACTTAATATTCAGAATGTCACTTGCTCATGCTCAGCAGTTTTATGGCCAAAAATGACATTGCAGTCCAGATGAGACTACTTAATCATCTGAGCTTGAGAGACCTCTTAAACCGTATGTCACACTCACTCCAACTAGTGACTCTGCATATAATGAAGTTGGACTATTGATATTCATTTTTTGTGTGTGTGTAAATCCTAAATAGAGATGGACTGAACTGATTTGGTTATCTATGAACATGTGGATATTGCTGCCTACAGCCAAGTATTTTGATTACTTTTCCCCTTCCATAATGCTGCTTCTTATTGAAGTCATATCTGTACATCTTATATAAACCAAATACACATTTCCAAGATACATTCCGCTTGTACACTAATCTCAGACTTCTGATTTTTCTTTTGTCATAACACCCTTGCTGTATATTTAAAAAAAAAAACACTCCACCAATATGGATCCATTAGTCCTTGAGCTAACAAACTGAGCAATCAGTATATGAGAGATAAAGCCATACAAATATTTAATGGATTTTTGTGGGCTATTAGCACAGAACTTGGTCAAGTTTCTCAAATACATCAGCCTCAATGAAATTAGGTTTCAAGGAAGGTGGTTAGGATCACTAAGCCCTGCCCTCAAAATGATATATCTCTGATGCCCTGTGGTTGAACCATATAGCCCATGCCACTCTGCAACACCAGATGTTGAGTTAGCACCCACTTTTCAAAGGTTATGAGGGCTCTCTCTAGTTTCAGCAGCTTTTATTATCTGTTTGTTCTTTGACAAGAATTATGTTTGGCCCTTTCCATTGTTTTTAACTACGCTAGTCAAGAAATCCCATATTTATAGCTCTGACTCCAGTAACCTAACATGGAATTGTTATATTGCAGATTTATTTCACCCTGAATAATCATAATATGCACAAACCCAAAGGGAAAATCACATTCTGATCACCACTGTATGAAATTCCCCTTGTTTCCTTTCTATGGAGCCAGGCTGGTATGGTCTGTTATGTAACTATGGCAAATGTGGCGAGCATCCAGTGCTCCCAATCCTCTTGACTAGAGCTGTGCAAATCACTGAATTTTCACTTCTCTGGCAGTTCAGAAAAATCAAAATAAAACATTTATTTAGGGTCAGCCCAACAACAATTTCTTCAAAAATATTCTGTGAATCAGAAAATCAAAATTGTTTCACATCAAATGAAACACGTTGCTCGACTTGAAATGACAAGTTTAGTTTTCAGGCAATTTTAACCTTTTTTAGAAAATAACAGGGCTAGATTGAAAAGTGGACTTAGACACCATTCACAAAATCAAGGATGAAGAGTCGATGGTGGTATCCTTATACCACCCCAAAGCAATAGCCAGTGGTTATGGCACTCAGCTGGGATACAGAGGACCCAAGTTCAAATCCTTTCTCAGGGATAAGGGAATCACTTCCTCCATTTTGTAAATGGCAGCTAAGCCTCCTTGGGAATCTCATTCAATACATTAAAACACTGAATTTTTCCAAATGAACTATTTTGCCAGTTAAAAAGTTTTGTTCTTTTGAATTTTTTGATAAAATTATTCACTGAAATCAACACAAATTCACAACATTTTTGGTCAACAAAATCTGCATTTTTCAATTGAAACACATTTTGTCCACAGAAAAAAATCCACCCAGCTCTACTATTAACCATTCCAGGAAAAATGTCAGCCAAGAGATATGAAACTTCACCCAGAATAATGCTGGAGAGAATCATGGATACATAGTATTTTTTTTTATGATTATTTTGGGTAAATCCAGAGAGGGCAACATTTTCTACATAAATATCCATGCCTGACTTGAAGAGTATCTGGCTTCTGTGTAGCTGGTGGGATGTTAGTCAAATGAATGTTAGCAGCACCTACTGGTGTGTCAAAATATTAATCCAGGTTTACTCCAAATCTGGAAGGGAGGTGGAATGCGTTTCCCAATCTGACTGGTTGGGAGAGTGGAGACTTATTATTTAGGAAGTTATGAAATCCACTGATAGAAACACTGGAGAGTTAGTGTGGTTGAGAGTTTGGTCATTCTTTCTACAAGAGTGAAATGTTTTCTCCCACCTTGTGTGAATTAGGCAGTGTAGTCTGAGCACCCCATGACCAAACATTCTTGGGATAATGAAGGGAACCACTGAGTTAACCTGGTTTCTAATTTAATTAGAGTCAAGGGGTTTGCTCTTGTCAATAAAGCAAATGAAGCTTCCCTTTGCTTCAAAGACTTTTTACTTATTGTTATATTAATGGATGTGTTTCCCTGACTTGTTTTTTAAAATTGCAGCGTTGTGCCAAATTTATTTATTTTTCTCTAGAATTGTATGTCCATTAGACACAATCACAGCAAAATGTCCCAGGATTGGTCACAGCTCCTTAGCAGAGAGTAGCTTCAAAATTTTGAGCAAAGTATAGATAACTATACAATGAAAACTTTAACCTATATTGCAAAACAGGTCTAGACCTGTTTTATTTTCATATATCTATGTTGATGATGCTTATATAATACATATAACTTTAAATTTAAAATCATTTAATAGATGATGTACCCATGAGATTGTAAATATAGACATAGTCTTCTACTGAAAACAATCCATTCAAATGGACCTGGACACTACAGACACATGTTTTTGTGCTTTGAATAAAAATTTCTTTTAACAAAATTACCTTCAGAAAGAATCATAACAGGAAAACAAGATATGTAGAGTGTTGTAGTACACCTCTACCCCGATATAATGCGGTCCTCAGGAGCCAAAAAATCTCACCTCCTTATAGGTGAGACCGCGTTATATCAGGTTCAGTCCGGTAGCGGGGCTCGGGTGGGGATTTAAAGGGCCTGGGGCTCCCTGCAGCGGCTGGAGCCTCTGGCCCTTTAAATCACCGCCCGAGCCCGGCTGCCGGAGCCCTGGTGGGTATTTAAAGGGCCCGGTACTCCAGCTGCTGTGGGGAGCCCCGGGCCCTTTAAATCACTGCCGGAGCTCTGGCAGTGGGGCTCGGGCGGTGATTTAAAGGGCCCGGGGCTCCACAGAAATTTGGATATAATGCGGTAAAGCAGCGGGGCTCGGGTGGCACTTTAAAGGGCCCAGGGCTCCCCGCTGCTTTACCGCGTTATATCCGAATTCATGTTATATCGGGTTGCGTTCTATCGGGGTAGAGGTGTATGTGAATTTAACTCTATCTTTTAGAATTCAATTAAAGTAATATCTGGTTGTTCTGTATTGACACTCATTTTCTTTGTAACCTGTAAATATTATTTATCATTATCAATTATTATTATTATTATTATTTAATTTCATGTTAACAGCATTACCAGCTACTGTACTATGTTTTAGGACAGGCTTTTGACAGGCTGATGAACATGCTAAATAGGCAAAGCAGTGAGACACTATAGGGAGTATATATACCAAGAGATAATATCCTAGACATTAGTAGACATCAGGCATAACCTCAGATGCACCAGAGGCATAATTATCTTATTATAATCTCTGATTCTGGATGTCTGCTGAGTAGTCTGCTGAAAGTTTAATAGATAAAAGAAACACAGGAAGGCACAGCTGCCAGCTGAACAGATACAGGTGAGATGAACAGCTCACATATTTTAAGCTTTGGAATGAATTATTCAACTAGATCACTACTTTATTCAATTAGTTGTTTTCTCTGTAGAAGTCAAAAAGTTATCAGATATTGCAATCAAGATTCCACACCTCTAATTTCATACCATACACTCTAAAATCTAACACTAAACAAGGGTACAACTAAGTGTCAGTCACCAGCACAGCACTATGGAAGGATATATGAGTGTATGTGCTGTATAATTAATTTCTTGCATTACCCAACAGAAGGAAAACTGATTAGAAAATTAATTACACATGAACTGTGAAAGCACATGAGGATGTTAAACAGAAGCTATTGATGTTAGACATTTTTAAATCAGCATGCACAGAAATTGCATTAAAGAGTTTCAAAAGAGCTGGCCGAGGAGCTCACTTCTGCGTTACTGTTGAATTTCAGTAAGTCTTGGAATACTGGGGAAGATCCAGAAGACTAAAAGAAAGCTAATATTGTCCCAGTATTTAAAAAGAGTCAATGGGATAACCCGGGTAATTATAGGCGTGTCAGTCTGACATCAGTCATGAGCAAGATACTGGAGCAGCTGATACAGGACTTGATTAATAATGAATTAAAGGAGGGTCATATAATTAATGTCAATTAACATAAGTTTATGAAAAAAAATCCTGTCAACCAAATTTGCAATCATAAAAAAATACATCAAGGTTGGTTGATACAGGTAACTGGATGCTGATAAACTGGAGAGGGTTCCGAGAAGGCCATGAGAATGACTGAAGGATTAGAAAACATGCTTTATAGTTACAGACTCAAGAAGCTCAATCTATTTAGTTTAACAAGGCAAAGGTTAAGGGGTGACTTGATCACAGTCTGTAGGCAACTATATGAGGAACAAATATTTGATAATAGGCTCTTCTATCTAGCAGACAAAGGTATAACAGGAGTCAATGGCTCTAAGTTGATGCTAGACAAATTCAGACTAAAAATAAGGAATACATTGTAAACAGTGAAAGTAATTAGCCATTGGAACAATTTATAAAGGGTTGTGATGGATTCTCCATCACTGGCAATTTTAAAATCAAGACTGGATTAAAAAAAGATATACTGTAGTTCAAAGGGAATTATTTGGGGGAAGTTCTATGGCCTGTTTTATGTGGGAGCTCAGACTAGGTAATCACGGTGGCCCTTTCCTGCCTTGGAATGTATGAATTTCCAGTCAACAAATAGTAAGGTTACTCTGTCTCAAGACTCTGGGTCTCCCCTCCCCCCACACCTTCCCCATCTCTATAGCACCACACTATGGCAAATATATGATCCTTGAAAGCATAGCAATGAAGGAAGAACCTTGGACGTTATTGGTAGCTGTAAAACAATTACAGTGATGTTGGTAGCTGGCTGTAGGTGGATGTAGTGCTTTGGGACGGTTAGAAGAGGCTGTTTTACTTTTGTTGTTGCTCTTATCTTCATTTCAGGTCTGGAAACTTGTTCTGAATGGAGCTGAGCAAAAAATGAATGTTTTGATTCACTGACAGTTCTGGAAAAAAAACTGGTTCAGGTTGAACCAAATACGCCAAACTTAGGAATTTTTCAGCAAATCGACAAAGTCTCTTTTGGGTAGAATGAAACATTTCACTCAACCCAAAATGTTTTGTTTCCAGGCATTTTTAGAGGTCTGAAGTCGTAAAGCTGCCAGAGAAGGAGGAGGTGGTGGTTCCTCCCTCATAAGTTTTAGCACAGTGATTATGATGTAGGACACCCAGATTCAACTCCCTACTGTGCCTGATGTGAAGCAGGTATTTAAACTTAGGTCTCCCACCTCCCAAGTGTGCCTTAACCACTGGACTATATGGTCATTTTTACCTTCTCTGTCAATATGGCCCAATGACTTGCTAAGTATTTCATACAAAGTGAAACAGCTTCAACAAAGAGTGAGAGAAACCCACCTCACAATAGCCATAGCCCAGTGGTTAGAGCACTCTCTTGGGAGGTGGAAGACAAGTTCAGATCCCTGTTTCACATCAGGCACAATGGTGAACTGTCAGGTTTCCAAATCCTGGGTGAGTGGACTAGCCATTGAGCTCAAACTTATGAGCAAGTGGAGGGGGCACCACTACCACCTCGCATCCCCCTACCCCTCTGCTGTTTTGGGAATGGTACCAAAGTCTCATTATGAATCTAGATGAAAAAAAAACAATGGGGGCCAAAACTATTGGACACATTTCTGTGAAATTCAGGAATAGTTTTGAGTCAACCAAAACTGCATTTTTTGAAGAATAAACTATTTATTAAAAAAAACGGACTCAGCTCTATTTCTAAAATGACCACTGTGTTTTCATATACAGCCAGTAGTGACTGATCCAGTTAAAGGCTGCAGCATAGTTTGTGTTTCACACCCTCACAATGTTTCAAAACATTCACCTTTACAACATTCATTTCTCCAGGATGGTCTCTGCCAAAAAACTGATTTTGTTTTCGAGGAAGTTTGAGCAAAACCTCTTTTGGTGTTTTTAAGTTAGGTGTGTGTGGACATTTTTTTTTTAGTTATTAAGAAAATATCTTTCACTATTTCTTGGTATGACAGTGAAGAATCTCTCAAAGAGTAGAATCTTTAAATTTAAAATTTTACATATACTTGGGATGGATTTTTAGCAGCTGAAAAGTTAGTCACCTAAATCATAAATGACTGCTGCTTAATCGGGACATTATTAGCATATACAAATAGGGATTATTTTAGCTAGTACCAAAAAATTAAGACAGAATCATAGAAGTTAAAGATGGAAAAAGCCTTCTCACCATCCAGCCCATTCCTAAGCCGATGCAAGATTGTTTCCTAGATTACCATTTCTAACTATTTGTTTTGTTCAGCCTAGTATTAAAACTCCCAACTGAGGAGTCCACCACTGCCTCACCTTGTATAATGGAACCCTACTCCTGATTTGGGCCTGTAAGTGTTATTTATTATTTTTATTATAATAATTTTCCTTTGGGAGACTACTGGGACTACTCCACAGCCCAATTCACCTATCAGAAAGTTTTTTCTCATATTCACCATACATTTTCAGTTTTAACTTTCATCTATTTAATCTTAGCTATATCATGCTATATATCCTGTATCACACTAAATAATTCCTTCTCCCTCCCGCATCTTCCAGGTATTGTAGATTGTTATCGTAACACACACACATCTTTAAATTTTAGCTTTGCTGACTATTCATATTTAGCTTTTAATCTTTCCTCTTGGGTCAATCCCCATAAGACTTTGGTAATTTATTTTGCTCTTCTTCTTCTTCCATCCAATTTGACCTCAATCTGTGATGTGATGTAGCAACACAGCCTTGTAGAGAGGAACAATTACATCCTTCCTTTGTGATGTGATGCCTCCTGAAGTGCAGCTGAAAACCACATTGGCATTTTCTCTGTGTAGACACATTACATGACCCCTTGGGTCTCTTTCAGTATTGCTGTCTCCTTCCCACAGAGTACATTTATTTGGATCTTTTTGATATCTCTATTAGCTTGCAGCTTTCCAAATTAAATAACATCTTGTTATTTTTGCACTTGTTTATATAAACTTTCTAGGTCCCCTTGTTCTCTGTCCTGACTAGTGTCCACAAGTCCTCCTAATTTACAATGGGACCATCTGCAAATGCAATTAGCGTGTGTGTTTACTCTCTCTCTTCCAGATCATTAAGGAAGATGTTAAATGGCACCACTCTTAATACCAATCTCTGTGGCACCATAAATATTCCTCTCTACTTGATATATTGCCATTTATCGCTTCCTATTATTTACACAGTATTTAGGAAGTTTTTAATCCACACAACTGTGTTTTAATCCAACACAGTTTGAATTAATTTTTCAGTTAAGATTTCAGTATCAAATGCTGTACTGAAATCCAAATGTATTACATCTACTGTCTTACCTTTGTTCATAAAAACTAAAATTCTGCCTCCCTAAGTCAGAGTGAGTAATATCTTACATTCTGAATAGTATCAATTATATAAAATCCGCTGTTTTTCCAGTGTGTCTGTACATTAGATAAGAGTAATAGAGAAGAAACACAGGCTGAGATTTTCAAAGGATCCTAATTCCCTTAGACTCCTTTGAAAATCCCAGGTAATCTTTTCTCCCCATCCCCTGATATAGTTCTTCAGACCCTTGGTTTCCTGATCCATGTTGAAATTATCTCATAGACTTATTTTCACTGTTTTACTTCTTAGCTGCTGATACGGGATGATGGTTGCTACACTCCAACTGCCCCAGAAAAAAATCTTAAAACAAAATTTTAAAACCTCTTTATTCTGAGTTGACTGTACTCGAGATTATCTAGGTCACTGTGATTTATTAAGAAATCATGGGACAAAGTGGGCCCCTGAATAAGCAACTGAGATAGATCTGTTTGTTGGTGCCGTGGTAAGGGTCGCGTGGCCCTGACCCTGGGAGCTTTGATCAGCCCCGCTGTTTGAAGTCTCTTACTGGTTAGTCAACCCTTGCTGGTTGAGGGGTGGAGCTGAGCTTATCTATGCAGGGAAACTTAGTATAAAAGTTAGTTGCTAGGAGAACTCAAGAATCGCAAACAGAGGCAGCTAACGAGAGTTTCAGAGGTTTTTTACAGAGGAACTGTGAGAAACTTTCTTTCCAGGTTCAGCTCTACATACAATTTCCAAATGGCCAGTGATGGAACAGTGGTGATGACCTGCAATTGATGTGCCATGTTTTCTTTCCTGCCTGAAACCAGAAGGGTCTTCCTGTGCATGAAGTTAAATATGGTGACTATGCTGGAGGAAAAGATTATTTGATTGGAGTAGTAAGTAGAGACGCTGCAGAGACCCAGAGAAGCTGAGGAGTTCCTAGACAGTTAGGTTCAGGAAACACCAATACCCCAGGTTTAAGGAAGAAAGAAGCTGGCCACCAAGGAGTTGGAGAGAGAGGAAGTCAGAGAGGAGGCTTAGCAGTTGATAACTACCAGAGGCAGGAGGTCTCAGCAGCATTCTACATGGCTGGAGACAGATGAGGATGGCTGGCTGTGGTCACGGGAGAGGGGAGAACCAGGAGAAATTCCACACAGCTAGAAGTTTCCAGTCGATACCAGGTTTGAGTGACATATGCTGGAGGTCTCATGCTGAAAATAATTATGAGCCAAATCAGCTGGGGGAGGAGGGAGAATTTTATCAGGAAAAAAGTGAATGATAATTGGGAAATGTTTAAGAATACTTACCTAGGTGCCCAAAAATTCACAATCCCATAATCGAGGAAGAATGCTGAACTGGTTAAAAAAATTACCTGGTTTTGAGGGGATGTGAAGGCAGCTGTAATATATAACAAATGAAAGAAAGGGGAAGTCAACAGTAATGAAATAAATCAGAAACTAGGAACTGTAGAAAATTGATAAGGGAAACAAAGGGACACAAGGAGAAATCTATGGTCAGCAATGTTAAGGAAAATAAGAAGGAGATTTTAAAGCACATTAGGAACAAAAAGAAAATGGTATTGGTCCATTACCAGATGGAAATAGCAAAATTATCAATAATAAAGCAGAAAGGCAGAAGTGTTCAATGAATATTTCTGTTCTGTATTTGGCAAAAAAAATGGTTGATGTAGTCACATCATATGATAATGACACTCTGTCCATTCTACTAGTATCTCAAGAAGATGTTAAAAGCAGCTACTAAAATTGGACATTTTAAAATCAGCAGGACCAGATCATTTGCAAATAAGAGCTTTAAAATAGGTAATCTTGTGCCAATATTTAAAAAAGGGTAAATGGGATGACTTCGGTAATTATAGGCCAGGAGGCAGATTCAGCCCTTAATCCTTTAAGGGCAGATAAATTGAGGACCATTCCAGCCCTGCATTTCTATGATTCTATGATTGTTCCACCTTGACAACAACAGTACAAGCACCACCACAAGCTTCTTTGCCAGAGAGTCTGATGGTGTCTGAAGCGACAAACATTTCAGCCAACTTTCATTTTATATTAAGAGAACTGACAAAGCAATACAAACAAAACTGTGAGTTTTGCTTTTGCTTCCTAAAAGCCTTTTAACTTCCCAGTGACCTTATATAACCTAAACTGCTAGTACAAATGTTGGATTTACTTGAACCCTTATATAATCTGAACTCTTAGCGTGAATATTGAGGTGGCTTGCCTCATGGAACTAGAATGGTTAATATTAAATACATTAAAAATGTTAAAGATATATTTGCCATGAAAGCCAATCCTCTGTTGAAGACTTGCTTTTTTCTAGTCTACAGAAAAACCTGTCAAATGTTTAACTTTTTCTACTCTCCCATGCATCAGAGGGAGAGAAAGATATACAGGTCACAGGAACTGAAACATCCTTGTAATTAGGGATGTTTTAGCTTTTGAAGTATTAGTGTAATTCTTTACATTCTCTTTTTGTTATCAGAATTTGATGCATAAATGATAAGTAACCCAAGAACCCAGGACACTGTATAAGCCCTGATCCCACAATCATCTATGTTCTCCTTACAATCTAGAGCTCACTTCAAAAGCAAAATTTCCATGGACATCAATAGAAGTTTGATCATATAATGATGGGTTACAGGTGGGAAAAGAACGATTATATCATCCAGTCAGACTCAGTGCTGATGTAAAATTATTCTCTAGTAGTGTATATTTGCTAGCATATTTTCCACTGAAATATATATAGGAGTTGAGCTGGGCAAATACACATCAGCTGGAAGGGGCTGCATAGACACATAGTCATTACATGTTTACCTTAAAGGAAGGAGGTCCTTCCAACTCAGGATCAGCATTAGCATCTCTAGTTGTAAGTAATTTTTACTGCTGAGTTTCTTTGCATTAACATACTTCAAAGAATCTTATTATATTAACCACAACTTCAGTGAGGAGTATATTCTTTTATTCATGATTCCACTACTCCTGGTTTTTTTAGGTTTTGTCCTATGACAACATTAGCAGTGTATTGATATTACCTGGTACTAGTTTTCCTCTATAAGAAAAAATATAGATCATCCACCCAGACAAGGAGCCTGGAGAGTGAAACTGAATATTCATGGCGAGACTATTGACTTTAAAAACTGACTCAGGAGCTGATCTCATCTCATAAGGGACTTACAATCATGTCCAAACCCTCCTGGAGCTGAAGTCACCTGATACAGCTTTGACCAGCCCTGGAGGTATTCTGAACTATATGGGCAAGTTCATCACAGAAACAACTTCGAAAGACAAAAGCTATGCATTTAGAGTGTATGTGATCAAAGGATCAAAGACCAACAGCCTTCTCAGCCACAGTGTGGCAGCCATGATGGGCCTAGGGATGAAGGTGGAAGAACCTGATGGAGGATTTGACAATATTGATCTTTTGAAGGGAGAGCTAGTACAAATCAGTTTGAGAGACAATGCTGAACCATACAGTGTACAAACACCACCATTACAAGAGAGATCTTGGGAAAGACTAACAGCAGATTTATGTGAATTCAGAGGGCATCATTACCTGGTCTTGGTGGACTGTTTTTCCAGGTATTTAGAAATAATGTGTTTGAAAGTTGTATGTCTCAGTGTTATCGAGAAGCTGAAGTGCGCTTTTTGCCATTTCGGTATTCCAGAACAACTAGTGATGGACAATGGATCACAATTCACTACAGCAGAATTTAAGTAATTCCAAATGAACTATGATTTTGATCACATTATTAGCAACCTGCATTACTGACAAGGAAATGGAGAAGCTGAGAAAGCTGTACAGACAACCAAGAAAATCCTACAGCATGAAGATCCATTCCTTGCTGTTCTGAGTTACAGACAGATAAACACCAATAGTGGCTACTGGATATAGTCCAGCACAACTCTTGATGGGAAGACAACTCAGAACTACTGTTCCAACTTGGATGGAGAAATTGGATGGTTGTCATGATGAAAAAGAATTCAGTGCCCAGATCATATGTGATTGAAACCGACGGTGGAGAGCTCAACAGAAATCATCAACATTTTGTTTGTTCCTCAGAAAGAACAATCAATGGAGCAAACTCTACAGATGGCAGATGCAGAACAAGAAGAAGACTCAAGGATTCCAAAATGACCACAGCCAGTCACTGCAACTAATGGACAGCCAGATGACCAGCTTGCTATACATTCAGATCATGTATTAGAAAACCAGTATGAGTCAGAGACACTTAGCAGACTGATCCATTCTGAACTTCAAAGACAGCATGCTAGTGTAAATATTGTAAATGGTGGGAATGTAGAACATAAAGGGGGAAATATAATGTAATACTAATCTATATTATACTGTTCAGCCACTAGTTGGCACTGTGTGTAAAATACGTCATGTAAACGACCTTAGCCATACCTGGCAGTGTATTAATGGATCTTATGATTAACACATCTGGTGAATATAAGAAAGCTCTGTGACCAGTCCATATCTGGTACAGAGGAACATGACAAATAGTACATATTACAGTTTTATTGCCCATGTCTGTCCATACAGGTCTTCCAAACTCTGCTAGAACCTGAGTAACAGCAACCATTTTAAGTATGGTTATAGTCAGAAAAGCAACTGTGGAAAATGACAACAACCTTTTTATTCAGCATATATACTCCCTGGTTCAGTCAATGGGGTAATATGGGGCATATGTCAGGGCCGGATTTGGCATCCTGTTTATTTTTAGTTTCAAACGGCTTAGTTTCTGACAATAATGTTTTACCACTCTTCATTCTTGTTAGGACTGCAGAATCAGCCATTCTATTCTGCTTTACATATCACTGAAGGAATTAATTATGTTCCAGTTGCAGGGCTGATCAGCTACACCTCTGTAACCCCATTGGCTATAGAGGTATACACATGTAACAGAAAATAATTTAAACACAGGTGTCTTCATTATGAAAAAAGGTATGTTCTTAATTCATATCAGGTCATACATGGTAATGAACATATGAAGACACTTTTCTTCCTAGTGAAGACAAAGGGCAGTTGCACAGATGTAATGAGGGCATAATAAATCCAGCAGAATTTTTATTACTGGTGGTGATGGCACGAGAAGGAAATAATTCAGGTTGACTCTCAGATTCCAGATCAAGTTTATAGGACTGACCAGTAAGAAAACAAAATCTTCTTACTTGTAAACTGAGAACATTTGATCTGGAGCAATTGACAAACACGGAGACCTACAATTCATTTCTATAGAATGAGAGACAAGATGGGTGAGGTAATATTTTTTATTGGACCAGCTTCTGGTTGTGTGAGAGACAACTCATACAGAATTGTTCTTCATATTTCAGTGTAGAGTGACATTTTAAATAGCTCTAACCAGAATGATTTGGTATCCAAAATAACCAGGTTGGGGCTTGTCTACATGGGAAAGTTATAATAGTACAAAGTTAGGTGTAAATTTAAACTTCTATAGTTATACCAATAACAACCTCCCTGTACACACTCCTGCTCTAGTGATTGTTTGTTTGTTTAGCTTCTGTTGCTTGGGAAAGGGTTTAAGCTGAACTAAAATGAGATGACTCTTATACCAGAATAAGAGTGTCCACATGGAGGGTGTGGGATACTGCTATAACTATATTGATATAACGTCCCCATGAGGACATGGGCTTAGTGACAGTTGTTATCCTTAAAAATTTGCCAGTTACCTACGATAATAATTTTGATTGTTAAATAACTTTACCTCATACTTTGCAGTATTCAATATATCCCCTATATTAAATATGCAGAAAACTAAGAGAAATACTGCAGATACCAGACAGTGATTTGCATTCTGAAGGAAGAATATTTAATTGGCTTTAAACTAAACTACTGTATTTTGCATAAAAATAAGGTTTGACCTTTCACTGAACCACATTTCATCAATCTTTTGAATCGATCAAACTCATGAATAACACCATTACTACTATATGCCATGTGATCAGTGGCTACCAATATCGTCTTTTTTGCAAAATTAGTGATGGAAAAGCTGGAGAAAAGAAAAGTAGTTTTCATTCTTGAATGTTATTCTAGGGCCAGATCCACCACAGGAAAATGCTTCAGAAATACAAATATCCCTGGGTACCTATTTTATATTACGTGGGACTGTTTAGGCACATTTAAGGATGCCCATAGTAAAAATCAGTGTAATCTATGGCACAAGACAAGGAAAAGTCTACCTAAAAGGGATGTCACAGCATGTCCCCCAAAGTGAATAGTATTGCAAACATAACTAGCCTGTGGATGCCCTGGTTCTTCATATTCACTGGGCAGCATCTGCTGAAATCCTGACTGTATTCTAAACCCCAGAGGGAAAACAGCAGTGCAAACACTCCACCAAGTGTGAATATCCCCCTGGAGGCAGCAACCCAGCTGGAACAGAAGGTGTAACTTACAACTCCATGCAGCAGTGGGGGTGAATCAAGATCTGCAGGATATCTGAATGTGTAATTTTTGTTAAGATCTGAAATCTAATTTGGGGTATTGGGTTTTGCCTCTTTCCTTTAGTATTTCATATCAAGATAGTTCTTCAGGTTGATATACTGAATTCACTATTAATTACTCTCATCAGTATAAGCTGTTAGAGAAGTAAATCATATTTCTCAAACAAATGAGGACAAAAGAGTAAAGCTGCTGCCAGAAAAGGAGAATTGTTCTATGAAAATCAGAGTCAAAGATAAATCTTAGTTTTTTAAAAATTGCCTTTATCAGACCGCCCCCACTGCAGTCAGTTTGGCTGATTACAAACATAATTTTAAAATCAGTTACCATGGAAAACACATGCCGTGATCTTAGAGGAAGGAGAACATATCTCTGTCTGAAACTGCTGCTGAGGTTTATTGTATTTATTTCTGTTTGAAGTGTAGATCACAGCTGTAGGCACTTCGAGCTTGGACCAAATAACACGGAAGAGTCATTTATGTTGGATTACAACAAACTAGTGAGTTAGTTTCTAGGAGATTAAACACCCCAGCAAGTGCTTACTAATGCTGGCAGAACAGTTTTACATGGTTCCCTCTATAGTGAATAACAATCAGCAATATCCAAGACTCAGCTATTCATGTTCCACCCATTAAAAGAAAGCTGTGAGAAATGTGTCCAGTCTGACATATCTCTTTAAGTCATGTTAAATTAAACTCATAATGCTTTTGTGAAAATGAAGTTTGTAGATTTAATTATTGTTAAGTAAACGTTGTATATTTAGTCATGACTGTCACAAACTATTAGAATTACGCTCAGACAGAACGCCCAACAGACTGCCAATGGGTTATAAACAGGGCTTGCAGTGAGGATGATTTGCAGAATCTGCCAAATCCTGCAGGGAAGCAAGGACATCTCCATTACAATGTATTATTTCCTGCAGGTCCTTCACTTGAGGACCTGAAATAAAGTTGTGCACTTTTCAGCTGTTTGTGCTGTATGTGGCATTTTTCTTTCATTCTCACAGATGAAAGAGGACACTTCATATTTTTGTTGTTTTTAATATATGGCAGCAGTGAAAGATGTTGGATCGAAAGCAGTAGATAGTGAAGTCCCCTCTCTTCATCCACAGAATAAATATATCACAGGAACATTTCTCACACCTTCTGGCAGGATCAAATTTTTGGATGAAAAGTTAATTCAATTTCCAGACCCATCCAAACCTGGGGCCTTCTGCTGAAGGGTCTGTACCTACTAGAACACATTCCACTACAGAATATGGAGCTGAATGCATTATTCCTGAGTCCCAACATTCCTTTGCTGCCGAGCAAACAGCTGTGAAACCCAGTGACATAGTGAATGTCTATATTCTACTCTAGTGGCAGAGCACATAGAAGACAATAGCCTCTTACTGTTCCCGGTTACTGTGTTGGCTCAAGTAGTAGAGCACTGTGCTGTGGCCCTAAAGATCCCAGCTCTGCTGATAACAACTATAGGGGGTACAGATGGTTCCACATGATGGAAGTTTTCTTTCTTTCTTTCTTTCTTTCTTTCTTTCTTTCTTTCTTTCCAATTTTAAAAACATAGGAAATTACATCCAAAAAAGCCATGACATTAAAGACTACCATAATACTTGTGAAAAAGAGACTGAAGTAATATTGCACAGACAGCTTTACTGGGCAGTTCCTAACTTTTGAGTGCTTGACTTTGCAACCTTAATGTTCTTTTAATTTCTTTAATGTAATTTATCACTTAATTATAATAGTGCCCAAAGGCCACAATCAGATTTATGACCCCATTATGGCAGGCATTGTACAAATGCATATACAAAGACACAAGCCATGCCTTGAAGAGCTTGCACAATGTGATAAAGGACGAGATGCAACAATGAGTGTAACAAACAGTAGGAGGGGAAGGGGAAGAGCAGACAAGTATGATGCAGACAATAATTTAATGTGGTTATACTGACTTCAGCTATGTACAAAATTTGATGGTTCTTGTTTTGTTTTTCAATTACCCTTTTAAAATTCTGTTTCATATCACAGCAGCATGCTCCCTTAACACCCAAATCCACTGCAAAAAGGGACGCTGGGCTTACTGCCTCCATTCTTACCACAGCTTCCTCCACCAGCCAGGTCTCCTTTGCCCTTGTTCCCTTATTCTTCCAACACATGGTGTTGGAAGATCTTCCTTGGCTGCTGCCTGGAGTAGGAACAGCAGGACAAAACAGCAGCCCACCCACAGTTCATAGTGGGAATGAGGCTGACTTCTCTCGAGTCCTGGAGCTGAGATGGCCTCATTGCTCAAAAATGCTTAATTCTTAAGTCTCTCTTAGTACCCCTCACTAATCTGTATGGCAGGGGAGAAAGGTTGCATGGATCCTTATGCCCCATGGACAAGGATTCTCCCCTGCTCAGGTCCAGAGGGTTGGAGGTGGCTGGGTCACTCTTCACACCTGGCAGTCATTGTTCCCCCCACTTAAATTATAAGAATCAAGCATTAACGTTAATTGCCAATGCTGTTAATCTTTTTGCTGGGTATCTTCATACCAGGAAAATCCAACACATGTGATTATCTTACATGGCAGGATGGACATTTCACATCATGAAAGTTCATTCCTAGATAAGGATACAATTTTCAAAAGCACCTAAGTAACTTTTAGTAGCCTAAAATTCATTTTTAAAAGAGACTTGGATACTTAGGAGTGTTTATCCCATTGACAGTCAATTGGAAATCTGAAAATTTTACCCCTACTCTTTTAAAAAGAATTTTCAATCATAGTTTGATCACATCCTTGTTGGCTGTCTAAACCAAGATATAAAATGTTTTAGACCTCAGGCTGGTTTAGATATTGTTAAATTGCTGCAGGAAAAACATTTCAAATACAAGCATGCACAGGGCTTCAAACTTCTTTAAAAGCCCTAGAAAGAGCAAGTACATAACTATCACCACAAAAACCCCCAAAACAAAACAGATAAATCTTCCTACTGCAATCCACTTACAGACAGGCATCACCTTCCTCTTTCAGCAAAGGGGAAAGGCAAATATTTTCTATTGATGCCAATAGAAGTTGTACACGTGGATCAAAATCCAAATTGTTAGTTTTTATTTGTAATGTGAAATGCAAAAGCAAACACCCCTCTTTCTTAATTACAATACAAAGTGTCACTTAACATGTCCAGAAACATAATAGAGTACATAAAATTCCTGTTTTCAGGGATGAGTGGACAGCTCTACTGATTTCAGAGTCATGTGTGCATGTCTCTGGTCTTGTTTTGTCCTAAAACTCCAGTACAGACAGATGTCACAATCAGCGCTAACTTAAGGTAGAAGTTTTTCTTCTCTATTATCTAGCATTCTGAAATAGCATGTAATTTCAATCAGACTTTGCACTCTGAAATGTTTTACAACGTAGATTTTTTTCTGTTTGTATTAGCCAAAATCATTGTGACTCTGCCTTCCAGAACATTTCAGACATTAGTTAGCATTACACTTAAATAATTCCGTATATTCAAAGATAGTGTATTACAATGCAGGTCAGAAGCATGAATACAACTTAGTTCATTTTTAGAGAAATATTATACTGATGTTTCTTTTTAATTTGATTTGGAGTGGGGATAGATGTATGTGTACTGAAAATTTCTGAGATAATGAAACTCAAGAAACCCAGCACAGAAACACAGATTAAGTGACAATGAAGTACTAAAAATGTACTACAGATGGAAGCAAGTGAATTTTTTTTTGCTGTGTTTATACTTTCTAACACTGCAGTGGGATTGCCTATACAAGAATAACATGGCAATTTACCTACCTATGTTTTCTTCAGATATTAGGAAACCAATACTGCCAAATTAAAGAGCCGGTAAATTCTATCAGACTCTAATGAAATATTTTATCAGACTTTGCATGCCTAATAAAGAATTTCCTTTCCATGGTACAATATGGTAAGGAATCAGTACCTCCTTTATTTGGTTGCCCAGGATGAGCATGATGAGGGGTTATGGTCCGACTCTCCATTGCCTTGTATGTAAGCATTTACAATTATGCAAAGTGAGTGCAGAATGCTGCCAAATTAAAAGGGTCACAGTTCATAACCACTTTGCACAGCCATAAATGTTTTCAGTGTAGAAAAAAGTTAAAAACCTAGTTTATCAGAGTCTGATGAGATTTACTAGCTGCAGCCCATTTCATTCTCCAGGCCCACCCACTATCGACTCCTGACACAGCCCTGACCTGCCCTGAAAAAGCCCTACACCAGCAATCCTTACAAGAGGTGCGCAAAAGTAGCAGATCTGGCTCTGCCCTCTGTGCCAATGACATTCACAGAGGAGCTTTATGCCAGCCTTCCAGTCCCTTTGCACCAGCATAGCCAGCACAAGGTGGACATAGGGCAATGATAAATTGGTCTCTCTCTCTCTCTCTCTCTCTCTCTCTCTCTCACACACACACACACACAAACACACGCACACCTACAAGACACTCCACTGCACATACTTTTCCCTTTGGGGAGAAGATGAGAGAACAAACGACATGACGTGACAGATGTTAGTCCCATTGCTTAATGCACTCCTGGAAGGCGCTCAGATATTATGGTGATGAGTGTGGTATAATATACAATAGACTAGAGATCCCCAGGGACCACTGGAGTTTTCCTAGAGATCATTCTACAAGCCATCTGGACAGCCACAGTAAAAATGGATTCTTACTCTCTACAAATACATAATTTGGATGAAAGACCCTGATGCAGAATAAAAATCTACAGCAACACTTCAAGTGTCAGATTGAGCTGGATGCTTCTAGAGTATTAACATGTATGTTCATAAAAGATAACATTCCTATAAAGGAAAATAAAAATTACGCCTCTTCCCTGATGTTGCTATAACTAACCAAGCCCATAGGAAAATGCTCAAAGCCAAATCTTGACTAACCATTGAACAAACAGGCAATGTATCAGGCCTAGCTTTAAGGAGGATGGCATAGCCCAATGCACAAGTAAAGATCCATTCACACAGTGTAGTTAGGAGCCATGGAGCTGCTCAGAAGGAGGGAGAAGAGGCAGAAAGCTCATGCAAATTATCTGGAGGTGAATTAATGGGAGTTTTCACTGTTTATGGGCTGTAAAATCCAGCCCTTGGGATACACTTCACTACTGTATGCTTCAGGGGATTAATTAATACATGGCATGTCTATCTGACTCTTGTAGCACAATATTCTTAAGCATATTTGCATTCCACTTTTAATATTTTTAAAAGTATACTTCTCAAGTCAAATAGTTGGCAAGGGCAATTTAAGACATCTAAAACCAAATTCCAGCTGCAAAGATTAACTAATTACTGATTTACAGACTTCTGTGGACAGTGGGGTTTACAACCAAGTCCATTAACCTCACTGAGGGCATAATTCTACAAGTTCTCAGCATGAGAAAAACACTTTGTCTTCAATAGACATTCTGTGTGCAAGGTTTCACTGCAAATCACACCATCAGTTCTAATGGGATTATTTCTCAAGCACCCAGAAAGAAGCCTTTTAACAGAAGGAAAAGTATTCTATACATAATGATATCCATATTCACATATATATCAACTCATGGGTATTTAATAAAAACAATTATTCTAGGCAGTATGAAAATGTGTGCCACAGATAGGCCTAGAGGATTTACAGTTCCTAGTAGAAAGCAAAGTAAATAAAACTATATAAAGGAAAGACATCATCTGATTTGAATATCATGTAGCATGGAGGATATGAGCACTCAGCACCACACATCACATTTTTTGCTTCTTCCATATCAGTTATGATAAGATTTAACATAATGAATGTCACAGATCATTGCTGGAGAAAGCAAAAGCAATTTTAATAGTGTACAAAAATATAACTAAATAGAAATCAGTGCTCCTTCTAGTGCCAAAGATGATGTCCATAAAGAGAAAAACCCTCTCACTGTCAAAATGTGGTATATTTATATACCCATAATTTAAAACCACAAATGTATGTAAACAGTAACCTTAATGAAGCCCAAAGAAAACCAAGGATCCTTTTACATGGTTTTAAACAATACAATGTAAGCAACATGGCACAGGGCAGGCAGTTACTGTGTAATAAAGTGAATACAGATATATAGAGCACTCTGATGCCATTACTTCAGACATATGTACTCCACAGCAATTGTACTTTCTGTAATATACAGTTGAGATTATGTTGCACCCTGAAGTTTGGGGTTTTTTAAATAAATATTTTTGTTCTAAAAATGAATCCTAAGAATATACACATCTGAACATGTATTTGAAATCTTATTGAAAGCACCCTTCATCCAGGGGGGAAAAAAGGGTTCATGAAAGATCTGGAGACGAATAAAATTATGGAAATTAGGGAAAAAAATTGTAAACTTTCAAATACACATCACTGGATGATTAAGAGTAGAGTTGCTTGTCCTAAGAAAGGGTGCACTAAAATTCATTGATCTTTCATTGTTAAGTTGCAGTTAAAATTAAAAACCTTAGCACTTTTGCTGACTTCAAATAAATCAATCCAGATTTTCACAGGTGCAAGGTCTAACCCTATAAAATCAGCATACCATTTCAAAGGTAAATGAGAGAGAAGGAAATTCTGTTTTAATTTTGGATGGGAGATATCTGCCCTTGGCATTATCTTGCTTACTCTCTTTCTCTGGTGAGATCTCAATGCTAGCCACCACTTTCATACCCCAGGTTTCAAAGATGTCTAAGGGAAGAACCTCTCGTGCACCTCTGGCTCAGGGAAATCTGGATCTGAAGCTAAGAGTTTCCATTCTTCAAGGGAGGCGCTCGAACTCGTGCAAAGAAATTAAGATCTGGAAAGTTTTGGAACCTTTCCTTTCTGTGTTTGGAGAAGAGTGGAGAGTGGTCAACCCTGTTAAAAAACTAGCTCTTTTCTGATAATCCATTTTGGTTCTTAGCCCCTTAAAGGGTTCTCATCAACTAATGCAAAATTAGAATGGACATGAGGGGGAACATCTGTGACAGCCCAGATCTTCAACTTGAGAAGAGTCAGAAAAGATGCCAGATTCCTTGCCTAATGACTATTACACAGTTAAGAACTTGGGATGGAATTCTGGGGCTTTTCTATGTAGAAATGTATTGAGCTGTGTGACACTGGGAAGATTTAGGACTTCCTCCTGAAGAATTTCTGATCAGTGATGATGATCTGTTATACTGAGTCCCAAGAGCTATAGGGTATTGCCTTGACCTACCATGGGTATTTCAGGAGGAGTCTTGAGAAGATGGCAGGGAGATGCTGAAGCCTCAACAACCCATTTAGACTTTGAACTCTCCTTCCCCTGGCAGAATCAGGATGTGCATGCTTCAGAGCAGTTGTGGAAAGCTCCCTGATGCAACTTTTGAGTCCTCCCAGATAGAACCATAACTTGGCCTTCCAGTTACTCCATTAGCCTCCTCCACCATGATTGATGAGAGGCAAACAGAGAGAGATGGGCAGGTGGTCCTGCTCAGGGAATAAAGCTCCAGAAATGTTAAATGGGTATCTAAGGTTTAAAAAGATTGCAGTGGAAACAGGGAGCCATTGTTTGGATTGCAATAAATAAAGGCAGAAGCGCTGAATTGCCATTCCGTTTGCAATGATGGAAGGAGAGTCACCAAGCCCCATAGACAAATCTGAGCTGCCTCTGATAGTTGCAGGAAGAGAGGTGCCACCCAAATGGCTTAGATTGGGGGAGAGGTCAGGATCCAGAGTCTACTGAATTTTAAGTGGATGCTGTAAATTAACATCCCTGGGTATAACTCATTAGCAACCAAGCTGGAGTCTTACAATATGTAGTATATCAAAGTCATAGAAGTTAATTGATCATTTTGATGCTATGATACATCTAGACCAGTTCACATTTGCCCTCCATCTTTATAAAAGGCCATGCCAAAATCCTGTATCCAAACACTTCCCAAACTTTGGAAGGTTTGAAAGATTGATCTGAATTTTGTGACCTAAAGCCATCTGCAACAGTAACACACATTGCATTTGACCTGGTAGCTGATAGTGCACTAGTGTACATACAGAAGATTCTGCTTAATAGTAACCTGGATATTAATAACTCCCAGTTAATAGGAACATTTTGCTTGGAACCAACCCCATCCCGTCGACTTTAATGTTAATAGGATTTGGATATTGGCAATGACATGCCCCTTTTTAACAACATTTTTTGGACGATAGGCCCCACCTGCAGGTGAGTTTGCGAGACTACAGCCAAGGAAAGAGGCATTGGGATGTGCAGAGCACCCACCACAGGCAGGTTTGCAGACCTGCATCCAGGGAAGGCAGTGCCAGGACAAGCCTTCCCTGACTGCAGCCCTGCAAATCTGCCTGTGGCCAGTGCTCAGTCCATCTCAGTGCTTTCTTCTGGGGCTGCAGTCTAACAAACCTATCTGCTCGCAGGGACTCCACAAGCAGCAACAGGAAGGAGGGCTGCAGGCTAGATGTTGGAAATGCAGAGTACCTCTCCCTGCGCTCTCTGGGCTGTGCCCTGCCGGGGGACTGATGCAGGGAAGAAAGTGCTGGGATGTCCTGAGACCTGACCCCCAGGGAGTGCATGGAGAGGTACGGTGCTGTTCCATGGGCCCCAAGTGCACCTGCAGAAAGTCCTGGTATCTGGACTGCAGCTCAACCCCATGCTGCTGTCCTGCCTTCAGGCAAGTTTGCAGGGCTGCAGCCAGAGAAGCCACATCCCAGTGCTTCCTTCCCTGGCTACAGCCCCACAAACCTGCCTTTTGCTTATTAGCAACTTCTGGATAATGGCACCACTGTGACTGAGGGGTTGCTCATAAGCAGAATCTACTACAGGGGTCAGCAACCTTTCAGAAGTTGTGTGCCGAGTCTTCATTTATTCACTCTAATTTAAGGTTCCGCGTGCCAGGAATACATTTTAACGTTTTTAGAAGGTCTCTTTCTATAAGTCTATAATATATAACTAAACTATTGTTGTATGTAAAGTAAATAAGGTTTTTAAAATGTTTAAGAAGCTTCATTTAAAATTAAATTAAAATGCAGAGCCCCCCGGACCGCTAGCCAGGACCCGGGCAGTGTGAGTGCCACTGAAAATCAGCTCGCGTGCCGCCTTCGGCACGTGTGCCGTAGGTTGCCTACCCCTGATCTTCTATGTTTGTACAATCAAAACCGGTTCTCAATGAAATTAACTTTTTAAATGTTAGAGTAGGTAACTGTACTTGTGAATTTAAAGGGCTACATTCTCTGCTGGATTAACTCCACTAGCTTCAATAGTGTTAAAATGATAGAAAATTTGGTCCTTATGCCTTTTCTTCCACATTTTCATTAGGAAAAGCTCTGACTCCTGCTGCTTAGGCTATAGATCGACTGATTACTCAAATTTCTTCTTTTGTGTCAACCCCACTGTTTGGAGGATAGGAGTCTTTTGAAAATCTAACTAAACTTTACATGTAAAGGAAAGAGAACTGGACACAGACTTTGATTCAACTGATAGCATCAATCTCCCATGAATATTAGTGGGAGTTTCTCACATATGCAATAGGAGGAAGAGAACACGCAAGCAAGATCCATTGTGTGGATCTGAGTGTAGCAGTTTACCTGATTTTTTTTTTATAAACAGTTTGGAATGAAGAGGAAAATGTATGCACCAGACAGATGATTTTTCTTTTCCCAGATCAAATCAAGAACATATAAAATACTGTACTAAAATAAAAGTATAGAATCAGTATTCCTGGCACAATCACAACAGATAGAGATGATATCAGTTAAAAAGCTGGTAGGGGGAGGCAGAGGAGAATTGTAATTTAATAAAGGGCATACTACAGTTGCAAAATTCAACTTTACTATGCCTGGCATCAAGCTGTGCTCACTGCGTTTACTTTCTATTTTCATTATAGCAATGAAGCCTTCTGTGATGAACCAAGTTAATAAGCAGGGCATTGACTTATCAACAGTGTCACATATCAGCTTTGTGAAATTCCCTACACAAATGAAATCACCAGAAGGGCAATTTAAGTGCAATAAGGCATAAACACATCATGCTGTGGCTTTTACATACATTTTACATTCTTAATATACCCAAGTTTATTACAATTTTCTATTACTTTAGTTGGGAGACACCTGTAACAACAAAGCTGAAGAAAATATTTTAGTTTTGAAACAGCACAGGAATAGACAAAGCAAGCTGAGATGAGTACTGTAGTTCCTCTCTGCCTGCGAGTCTGTCCATTTAACTATTTATTGCATGTTTCACTTCAGTTAAAAAACCCTTAGTAATTAACCATTTTCAACCATTTCTCAGCCACTATAGCACATTTTAGAGGCAGATTTTACAAAGGGCCTCCAACAATGAATCTTCAATATCTGTGGAACTACAACTTTGTTCACACACAACCTTACTTTTTCACATGCAAAAGAGTATTTGCACACACAAAGTGGATACCTATATGTGAAATTATGCACTGTGCACACAAATAATTTTAGGGCTTTGGGAGCACAATCATGTTAGTCTACAGAGTGGAATTTGGCCATTGACTTCAATGGGACTACCCAGTTGTGTCAGGACAGCAGAGTTGGGCCCTACTTTCATATTTTTTTAAAGACTATCCAAGTGCAACCAGATTAAATGGCTGGATCTTTTAAGGTGATCAATGATGCTTATCCTTCACAAATTAACATCATATTGTCATGTCAGGTGAGCTAGAAATTAAAGCTTCAGGAATACCTGGGAAAGCAGAATGCATCTCAAAAATGTCTTGCTAATTTATTTTACAGTTTTAAGAGACACAATTTAAGAACCTTAAAATAATCTTTAAAGCCATTTGCAGCATCATTTTGCCACAAGTGTTGCTAACAAGGCTACTAAGCAAGTCAACGTAAAAGCATAGCGAACCTTCCTTTCACTTTGCACAATGTGATAAAATCATCTGACATTTTAGTAGGTTTATTGCCTAATTAAAGCTATATTAGCCCATAAAAGGGAACACATAAAGTTCATTGTAGGAGTTTCTTGGGAGAAACTATCACCATTCAGAATGTTACAATTTTAGTTTTCAGAACTTTGATTAATTTTTTTAAACATACAAGTTTTTTTTAAAACCTAAGGAGAGAAATGTATGGAGATGTAAACAGAAGAAGTTATTTAAATTCAAAAACTGCTTAAAATTAACAGTGGCTACTTCTGGGAATCTCCTTTTTAAAGGACTTTTTTTTTAAATGTGTGCAGATGTATATATACATTTTATTGTGAGAATTTAATATTCTTGAAAGATGTTGAACGGACAGACCTAGAGACTGAATTTCTCTATCCACAAAACAGATGCAGCACAGGCAACAGCAGAGGAAGGCTTCCAAATGTAAGCGGGGGAATGGTCCCGCTCTTGTGGGGAACTTTCCTGGCTTCTGTGCTACCCCGGTGAAGTGGGCGAGCGAAAGGATCTGAGTCCTCGCTCCCACTTCCTTGACCCAGAGGCCTCCCTGCCCTTGAGGACTCTCCTGTCTGGCAGAGTTCTCGTAGCCCCAACAAGGCTGGGCCCAGGATTCCTGGGGGGGCTCAACCCCCAACCCTGCTGTGGTCACCTAGGACAGGGGCTAAGGTGTCCCCACTCCGGGGTACCCTTTCTGCACTGGGCACCTCCCTGACCCACTGATTATTCCAGACAATATAAAGCAAATACAAGTTGTTTACTTAACAATTAATTTAAAAAAAGAACAAGGAAAAATGGGAAAGGTTAAAGGAAAACACATCACCCCGCTCTGTGGCAGGGAACATTTACAGACAGTGTCTCTGGAACATCAGGGCAGTTCACAGTCTGTTCCTTGTAGGTCCCAGGCCACCTTCTCAGGTCCTGGCTGTGCTGCACAGACGCTGCAGGTTGGACACTTGCCCTGGCGGTGGCCACATGCTCTCAGGCTGTAGGTGGCAGGACCCTTCTCCCCAGCATCGCCCCCGCCCTGTCAGGGTTACGATCCCCCTCCAAGTCTGGCCTGCAGGGCCTCTTGGCTGAGGCGTCTCCCTGTGCTGGGCCCACTGCCCAGGGTCCCCCTCACTCTGCCCAGCTGCTCACCGCACCCAGCTCTGGACTGCTCCAGCTCCACACTGCCTCAGCACGGCTGCTGCTGCTGCTCTGCCTTCAGCTCCCTGGGCTGCTTCTCTGGCCTCTCTGGCTCTGGTTGCTACAGCTCTGCTCCCAGGACAGGACAGGTCTGCTCTGCAGGCTGCTTCCTGGGCTGCTTGTCTGGCCCCTCTGGCTCTGGTTGCTGCAGCTCTGCTCCCAGGGCACGTCTGCTCTCTCTGGGCTGTGCTCTGGCTTTTTGGCTGCAACTCTGCTCCCAGCACAGGATCTGCTCTCCCTGGGGCTTTCTGGCTGCAGCTCTGGCCCCTCTGGATCTGGCCCAGCTCTGCTCTCCCGCTCAGCTTGGGCCCCTGCTTTCTCCTTAGCTCGGCCCCACTCTGTCTGACTCAGGCACATTCCTGCTCACACGGAGGACGGGACCCACCCTGGCCTTCTGTCTCCTTGATTTGCTGGCCCGCCCTGTCAATCTGGAGCATTGGCCTCTTGCCATTGTTCCTGGGGACTATCAGTCTCAGGGTCCTGATTTGCCATCGATCCCTCCCCTTTTAGTGCTGGGAGCTAGCAACCAAAACACCCCCACTGAATGTTAGTAAGGGGGCAACAGTCCCCTTACA
>QXTE01000192.1:999903-1265982 GCA_003942145.1 Platysternon megacephalum
ATGTAAGCGGGGGAATGGTCCCGCTCTTGTGGGGAACTTTCCTGGCTTCTGTGCTACCCCGGTGAAGTGGGCGAGCGAAAGGATCTGAGTCCTCGCTCCCACTTCCTTGACCCAGAGGCCTCCCTGCCCTTGAGGACTCTCCTGTCTGGCAGAGTTCTCGTAGCCCCAACAAGGCTGGGCCCAGGATTCCTGGGGGGGCTCAACCCCCAACCCTGCTGTGGTCACCTAGGACAGGGGCTAAGGTGTCCCCACTCCGGGGTACCCTTTCTGCACTGGGCACCTCCCTGACCCACTGATTATTCCAGACAATATAAAGCAAATACAAGTTGTTTACTTAACAATTAATTTAAAAAAAGAACAAGGAAAAATGGGAAAGGTTAAAGGAAAACACATCACCCCGCTCTGTGGCAGGGAACATTTACAGACAGTGTCTCTGGAACATCAGGGCAGTTCACAGTCTGTTCCTTGTAGGTCCCAGGCCACCTTCTCAGGTCCTGGCTGTGCTGCACAGACGCTGCAGGTTGGACACTTGCCCTGGCGGTGGCCACATGCTCTCAGGCTGTAGGTGGCAGGACCCTTCTCCCCAGCATCGCCCCCGCCCTGTCAGGGTTACGATCCCCCTCCAAGTCTGGCCTGCAGGGCCTCTTGGCTGAGGCGTCTCCCTGTGCTGGGCCCACTGCCCAGGGTCCCCCTCACTCTGCCCAGCTGCTCACCGCACCCAGCTCTGGACTGCTCCAGCTCCACACTGCCTCAGCACGGCTGCTGCTGCTGCTCTGCCTTCAGCTCCCTGGGCTGCTTCTCTGGCCTCTCTGGCTCTGGTTGCTACAGCTCTGCTCCCAGGACAGGACAGGTCTGCTCTGCAGGCTGCTTCCTGGGCTGCTTGTCTGGCCCCTCTGGCTCTGGTTGCTGCAGCTCTGCTCCCAGGGCACGTCTGCTCTCTCTGGGCTGTGCTCTGGCTTTTTGGCTGCAACTCTGCTCCCAGCACAGGATCTGCTCTCCCTGGGGCTTTCTGGCTGCAGCTCTGGCCCCTCTGGATCTGGCCCAGCTCTGCTCTCCCGCTCAGCTTGGGCCCCTGCTTTCTCCTTAGCTCGGCCCCACTCTGTCTGACTCAGGCACATTCCTGCTCACACGGAGGACGGGACCCACCCTGGCCTTCTGTCTCCTTGATTTGCTGGCCCGTCCTGTCAATCTGGAGCATTGGCCTCTTGCCATTGTTCCTGGGGACTATCAGTCTCAGGGTCCTGATTTGCCATCGATCCCTCCCCTTTTAGTGCTGGGAGCTAGCAACCAAAACACCCCCACTGAATGTTAGTAAGGGGGCAACAGTCCCCTTACACAAATAATGCCATGCCAATGTGCCATAACCTGACATGAAGGGCCTGTCTCTAAAGGTCAGAGAATAGTTTGTTCTCTGTGCTTATTCAAGCCTTGGAGATTCTTGGGAAAGGTATGTATTTACACATTATAAAATATATTCACTTTATAACATTCTTATCTGAGGAAAAATGCAGCAGAGACTTTTTTCTAGAAAGGATTAATTCTGCTGAAGTTTACTTTGCCATACTGTAGCACTGACACTACAGTGAATAGAAGATTGCGTAGCTGAAGCTGAGAAATTGAACCAAACATTTGGATGAATAAATATATTATTCTGCACTGATGTTACTGAATCCTTTACTCAATGAACCTGGCATTAAAAATCATTAAAATATCCTGTCAGAAGAAAAAAAGGAAGAAGAATAAACACGGGAGGGGGAAAGGTAATATTTTGCACTTTAAAAAAATACCATGCTCTATATATTGGAAAACTGGACAGATAACTAGTAGAGGACGCTAAGTAGCTCAAACAGGAGCAGGTATAAAGAAACAAATGGTGGAACTGCTCAAGAAGAATTATTTAAAGGGACAGCATCAACTTGAACTTTTCTTATTAGACTAACAGTTCTATAAAAATCAAGTTTCTGATAGAGCACTCATTCTGGACTACTTAAAAAAAATTACAGATAAGGGTCTCTTTGTTGCCCTGCTAGGGTTGCCAGGCGTCCTGTTTCCTGGTCGTAAAGGGACCCTGGCGGCTCTGATCAGCACAGCTGACTGGGCTGCTAAAAGTCCAGTTGGCCGCTGCAGCCGGCTCCTGGAAGTGACCGGCATGTCCCTCCAGCTCGCAGGCACCGCCAGCTTAGCACCTCCCATTGGAGCCAGAGGGACATGCCGGCTGCTTCCAGGAGCAACCTGAGAAAAGCACCGGCCGAGATAAGCGCTGCCCAGAGTCCGCACCCTGAACACCCCAACTCCCTGCCCCAGCCGAGCCCCCTCCTACACGCCAAACTGCTGATACCCAGGCCCACCCCAGAGCCTGCATCTCCAGCCGGAGCCCTCCCGCACCCTAACCCTCCGGCCCAGCCCAGTGAAAATGAGCAAGTGAGTGAGGGTGAGGGAGAGCAAGCGACAGAGGGAGGAGGGATGGAGTGAGCAGGGGTGGGACCTCAGAAAAGGGTCATGGCTGGGGTGGGGCCTCAGAAAAGGGGCAAGGCAAGGGTGTTCAGTTTTCTGCAATCAGAAAATTGGCAACCCTATCCCCTGTGGATATTTCTGAGTCTTTTGCAGCAGAGGAGACTGAGAAAACCTGAGAGTAACACCAGCAAACATTTTTATATTATCAGGAATAGTGTCCAGGATCATTAACTCAGCATGGTACTAGCCAAAGAGAAGCAACATTTTCCCTCTGGAATGTCCTTCCCATCCTTACTGGTGCATTGAGAATTTGATTTCCTCCCTTGTGGTCCATTCCTGCTTCTGAGGCCCTGCCACAATCCTGTCAGAGAAGACAGCATTTCTTTCAGAGACAATCAGTGCCCCTGTTTAGGAGGTAAATTGTGTCCATTGAGTATCTGCACCCTCAGAGACTGAATTGAATTCCCCAGTAGCCCATAATGTGAGGCATAACCCTTATTTGGACGGACTACATTTATTATGCCCTTGTCTAAACTAGGAAATTGTTCTAGTTCTACGATCAGTTTAGCTGAACTGGTGCTGACCACAGTTTATCTGCAAGCATACACAAGGACAAACTGGGTTCAACCCGTAAGCAGAGCAGGGGTTAACCACAAGTGGGTGAATATGTCTACACTTATACTTAAACTGAGGTCAGCACCAGTCCAATTAAACCGATTGCTGACAACTAACTTCTAAAATGGCACTTATTTCCTTGTGTAGGCAATGCTTGTGTCTGCAGCACTCTCAAACCCTGCCAACCCTGGGAATGACAGACTGAAAACAGCAATCTAACCTATCGTAATGCAAAGCACTACTTGATCATGTGTGCTACCTTTGGGCAGGAAACCAGCAAAATGTATATCTTAGTTGTTCATTCCCCTTTCAATTTTTTGTTCTCTTTTTTTTCTTTACACAAATTGAGATGGCTTTGTCCCCACTTATGAAAGGAAAATGAGTAATGGCGTCAGAGTGCCAATGGCAGATCAAAATATCTAGGCGGGAGAGAGTGTTTGCGAGATTGAGAGATGTGTGTGGGATCTGCCAGGGAAATTACTGAACACCGAACTTGCACTATATCCCAAACTTTCTTAGTATTACTAGTAACGAAGAACATGCTGTTTTAATATCTAATAATCCAGAGGGCTATCAAGAAACAAAGTTGTTCATGACACACTCCTATAAACATAAGACAAAGTATCCCTCCACTTTTCTGTTCCAGAACATGGGGTTTACATTTTTCAGTATCCTGTAAATACTAGTATCAGAAAAAATAGCTTACTATAATCTGTGGAGAGAATTTTCGAAGTGTTAAATGAAAAACGTATGCATCAATCCTGGTAATTAGTTTTTGTCCAAGCTGTTATCTCTCCTGCTATCTCGTATAAACAATGCGTGGAAGAGCTCTTACACACACCTCAGATCTGACTACAGGGACATTTCAAGGAAAGTTGCACTGTATTTTTATTCAGGGATAACTATATCTCCTTTTCAGCCTTAAAACTTTTACCCTGCTAGTAGATTGTCTCCACTGCTGTATTAAACCTCTGGCCAAAAGGGCAAGTAACTAGGATCTACAAAAACTGGCACCAATACTTCTGTGGATATTGGAAGCCCTTATACTTGACACAATTACTCCTTCCCCACCTCAGCCTGATGATATCTTTCTCCAAATTGCAATGTAAAAATCAGAAGGCTATTCACAAATGGCTCCACACAACAGAGAAGAATGCTGCTGTCAATTTCTAGGCAGGCATACAGCATGCAGTTTTTTAAGGGCTCCGTCTATACACCTTACTTGTTCAGCTTTTGAAAGTAAGCTCTATAAACCAAGACACTGGTCTCTTCTCCAGAGACAGATATTTATAACTGAGAAATTGCATTTCATGCAATAAACAACCTTCATTATACTTCTCTCACATACACGAGACTATTCTACACCTTCTACGAGGAAAAGCATATTTTGCACCATTCCTTTACTAAAACTGTATTAAGACTAACTTATACTATATGCACTGAAAGTGCCGTAAACCATCTAAAAGAAAAATCATACAGCACTTCCAATACAACTCCCCAGCTTTGCAATATTACTGAGTAAGATTCAGTTACTACCACTCAAGAAATTGCAGAGGGACTCTTTAATCAATAGTTAATAGAAATGTGAGAGGAAAATGCTAGCAGACTGGCTGCCACTGAGTGGGAATGAACTGATGACAATAAAAATGAATGAGTTTTAGGGATTTACTTAGTGTGGCTATGAGAAAAGAAACCAAAAACAAAAAAAAACCACCCTAGGAAGATGCAGAAAGTTGAATGTGGATGAATTTGAATACTATGACAAGGTGCTTGATGTAGTGCAGGAATCTATAATAGATTTTAGTGACAATTGGAACCAGAGTAGCAGAACTTCATATCCAGAGTAACTTTCAAACAGAACAACGTTATTCAGAAGGGAAATTAGTAGGGGCTAGATTCTGCCTTTACTGACAGACCACTGTTGGAGTATTGGGCCTTGAAAGGCCTTGCATTAAGCTGAAGCAGGAGGAACTCTGACTGTCTCTGGGGAGTTGTATTCTGCAGCAGAAGCTCTGCCATTCCTTTAAGAGGTGCAACATGAATTCCTCTCTCTTCCTGGCCAGCAGAGGAATGTGATGTTGGGGGGAAAAGGCATGTGTGGCATGACCTTTCCTTCACCATGCCCCTCGGTGCACCTTTGGAGAGGGTAGAAGTGCCACCAGTGTTAATGCCAGATTGTGGTTGGTTGTTGTGAAGAGGGAAATTCTCAGAGCCACATTCTACACCCTTTCCCAGGCACCCATGCAGTACAGACATTATTTAAAAAAATAAATAAACTTAAATAAAAAATTAAATAAACAGCAATGAACATTTTGTTTAGCGCTGTCTTATGGAAGTTTCCAGGGAAAGGAAATTTTCTTGACATCTACAGAGAGTTGTAATTGCATTTTGGACTCAGCCATCTTAATGAAAAATGACATAATGTTTAACAGCAGCAAGCAGAAGCCCTAATGCCAGGGGTTGCAGAGTAATTTCCATTCTGTTTTGCATGGGGATAACAGTCAGAAGAACAGCATTTTTTCACATTTAATAATATTTAATCATAAAATCATAGAATATCAGGGTTGGAAGGGACCTCAGGAGGTCATCTAGTCCAACCCCCTGCTCAAAGCAGGACCAATCCCCAACTAAATTTAGAGTAATTATTCTGGGTTGTGTACTATACACTCTATTGCAGGTGTTTTACAATGACATTTTTAGTAACAAAGGGTAAACTTTTTCATGGGACTTAGGTGCTTTGGCAAATGTTACCTAAATTTGTTTTAGTAAAATTTCCTTCTTTTACACTTCCATCAGATAATAACCTCCAAATAGGAATGATTTTCTCCATAATCTGTCTTTTCATTTTAACAGGAGGTGATTACATTTACTTATGCTAATGCGATTTATACTTATGAGAAAGGGGTGGAGGAAACCTTAAGAAAACAAAAAGGAGGATATTATAGGTCCTAAAGTCACCATCCTCACTATAGGGATAGCCATATCACTTGACCTCATTAAAAAAAAAATGACATGAACTCAGGTTAAACACACTCTTCCTGATCCTTGGTGTGGACCAAAACAGACGTTTTATACTCAGTGGCAGAAAACTACTTTCCAGACTGTACTTTATACTACATTATTAGACTATGTTGGCCTGCTGAGCAGAAATTTGAAAAGCCCCAGATCACATGCGAAAAAAATCAGTGAGAAATGAGTGCACAAAACCATAGTTATAGCTCAAGTATGTTAGATGTGCAATTGCACATAATCCTGGCCCAGTTCTGCAGGCAGCAGCACAGAAGTAAGGGTGGCAATACCATACTGTGCCATCCTTACTTCTGCGCTGCTGCTGGCGGTGGCTCTGCCTTCCGAGCTGGGCTCCCAGCCAGCAGCCACTGCTCTCCAGCTGTCCAGCTTTGAAGGCAGCGCCGCCACCAGCAGCAGCACAGGAGTAAGGGTAGCAGTACTGCAACACCCCTACAATAACCTTGTGACCCCCCACAACTCCTTTTTGGGTCAGGACCCCTACAATTACAATACTGTGACATTTCAGATTTAAATAGCTGAAATCATGAAATTTATAATTTTTAAAATCTGTTGATCGTGAAATTGACCAAAATGGACCGTGAATTTGGTAAGGCCTTATATATAAGTAGTCTCAGTGAAGTCAGTAGGGACTGCTCACATGAGGAAAAGTTGCAGGTTCTGATACCCATGGTTTTCAGTTGTATAGGTCAATGCAGAACTGGACTCCCCCTACACACCATAAATACAATGGTGCAAATTCTGTCCTCAGATACAATATGCCTGCTCAAGTCACTGATATAAACTGTGCTCATGTATCTGAAAGCAAAGTCCAATGTTTTAGATTGTGAAGGTGTGAAAATAATACACTAACCGTATTCAGTATGATACTTTCCTAAACCACAGAAAGATGTAGCAAGGTGCATTTCTTGGTATAGTCACGTATGTGCTTATTAGAATGCATGAGCAAGATCAAAAGACAAGGTGTTTCTGTTGTAAAACAAGCAGTGTGAAAATTGGAATTTCTCACACATTTTCTGTTCAACAGATAAAACTCCTCCATATTGTTTAAATTTCTGGCTAAGATCAGATTGAAGATGCAAAAATAACTCACTCATGATACTTTAAAATAACCTGGACACCACAAACCTTGAGGGATAACAATATTTCCATAGATCATTCATATATTTGTAGTCATAGGCAGTTTTACCAATTTGCTCTATGCAATGAGGATACTGAATATACTGCTTGTGCATCTTTATTTCCTTCTGACAGGCTCTTGTTATTCTTTAAAGTACACACTTCTTCTGCAGTACTATCAAAGTTAATGAGACATTAGGTTTGGTATAACCTGAAGCAAACAACTTGGAATATCAAGCCACTGTTTTTACAGCAATCTGAATTCTAAAGACTTCTATTAACCTTCTATGATAGCAGAAGATATCAGACACCTGTTTTCTTGTATGCTAGTAAATGCATATAGAAGGCAGGTAGAAAATTACTGAAAGGAAAAGATGTGTGTCCATGTTGTACTCTTTGAAATTAAATTTGTTCTACACAAAGTACAAGAACTCTTCAAAAGTATGCTGCTTATTTTTCTTTATGCTTTCAGAAAATTGTGTGAAGGAGTGAGCATATGTCTCAACACATTTGCTTCCTCATTTTTTACCCTACTATACTAGGACACTGTTCAGAAGAGTAATTTTGCACCTGATGTACAACATGGTATCTGTGTTTTTTTGGAGAGAGAGAGTATTTCACTCTTGCTTACAAAGACAAATTACCCTTGGCATAGATTATTACATTTATAACCAAAGAATATTCCCTAACTGGCTCAAAGCCCAGTAGTACTAATTAGGGGAAATTGTTGAATTCCACCTACACTATAAATTGCAACCTTATTGTAATCAGGTCAGGTGACACCTATGACTTAGTTGTATTTCTAGCATAGACTGCCTGTAGATCCCAGAGAGGGGTAAATGTCAACCTTTTAATGGTGTGTACTACATATCACAATCTTGGTAAATAAAATCTACACATACAGTTAAATGTTTTTCCAAAATTGTGATACGTAATATTTGCTTGCACTGCTGAACTATCCTGTAAATCATTTTATTTCTTCTACAAATAAATACATTGCTAAGTTTCATCTTGTTGTCAACCTTTCATACTTCTACCTCCCGCTCATCTGTGGGATTCTCAGTCAGAATTCCCCCTGAAAAGTGCAGACTCTGCTACTAAGACTTGCAGTAGAAGGCAAGTTTAAAATAATGAACAAGATACAAAACATAGTTAGGTGTGGCATAAACAGAATACTCTCTGTACAGCACACCAAATGAATATGCCTTTTCATTCCACCCTATAAAAACTCAATTGTGACTTGACTTATGAGTTGCACATTCATTCCTTAATGGTGGAATAAAAAGTCTTATTCACTGTCCACACGTGGTATAACTCACTTGGTCTCTCTCACACCCACACACCCACAGTACACCATGTACAAGTTCACTCTCATGGTCACTCACACTGCTTTAGTTACTCATAATAAAATTCTACTTTGAGTGTCTCTTATTTTCTAAGACAAACTGGTAGTTATGCAGAGGAAAAGAAGTCTGCACCCGGTCTTGTGACTGAAAATAAGCTTCATGTGAGAAGTAATGGGACAGAATACTAAACACAGAGTCAACCTAACAGCTGAAAAGCATGATTGAAGAGATAGCTATAAACCCTGGCATTAAACAAAACCATTAGAGTCTCTAGAAATACTGAGAAAGGCGAAGCTTGGGAAGGAGCCAATTTCCGCTACAAGGAAGCATAAATTGACAGGGACACACATATGTGTGATTTTTAGTGTGCATATATCAGATATGAGGCTGACTTCAGTGTCTTAAATACCCCACTTAATGTTGAATAGCTTGGAAACCCAAAGCTAGAAACTCCTATCAATATTAAAACTCAATTAAAAGTGGGAATCAATTTTATCATCATGAACATTGCTCCGAAATATTATTTCAGTTACTCATAGTTCAAAAAAGTCAATTGCAAGTTAACATGACATCTCTTCTCCAAAGTTTGGAGATGTTCAACTCACAAACATATGGAGAAGAAGACTTTCAAGAACTGGCACATTTTATGATAAGTAAAGCAACATCCACAAACTCCCATTGGCTCCTCTGGATAGGAAAGCTACTACTTTTTTCAGATTAACAAAACTTTTAGTCATTAGGTAGAGGTGAAATTCTTTAAGTATAGCTAATATTTTGCTTATTGGTGCAGTCTGTTAGATTTGTTCAATCGTGGCAGGGCTTGTCTATACCTCACTTTGAGGTGCTCTCAAACACACTGGTAAGATAAGTGCAAGCATTAATTTAGCCTTTTTACAGTTGTCTTTGCCTTCGTCACAGTGAAATTACACAACCATAAGAGAGGATTTGATTTGTGAGACCACTCAGATATGGAAGGTGGTGCAGAATATGGCAGTCCAACTATTAAGTGAGGGTTCAGGCAGACTGTATATCATTGCACCACATTTCTGTGAATTTATGTGTGGAGTTTGAGGTGTTGGTTTTAACATTTAAGGCTCTAAAGGGCTTGGGAGCAGGGTATTTGAGAGACTGATCTTTTATTATTTAGTTTAAAAATCAAGTTTACAGTTGTTGTATATATATGAAAGTGTGAATAAAATAGTAAATATCTAACAGAGCCTACCTATTTCTAACCACCTGTGAAGTGAAAATGATCAGGGTTCAATAGGCATCCCTGGGACATGTCAAAGCCAACTCACTAAAAGCAAAAGGCTCAATTCTCCAACTCTTTCTCACACAAACAAACCCCATAGGCTCCAATGGGACTAAACTGTGAGTAAGGACTACTAGCCTGAGCAAAGTTTGGAGAACTGGATCTCAAGTTTGTCTTTTAAAAATAGAGTTTAGGAAAACATTTTAGACTGGTTAATAAGTAAAAATCATTAGACATTTCAATGAAAAAGATCTTTATTTGCTATTTATGTTTCTTGGAGTAAGTCTCAACTCATGCAGCCCATGGAAAACGGAGGAGCCTATATAAATCTATTATTCATAGCACACTGGCATATTAACATTTCTAGTTTATCTTAAAGATCTGTTAATGAATGACAAACTTTATTAACACTGCGCTACTATGGTTTTGACCTAGATCTGTCACTCATTCTTTCAGGATTGGGGCAGCGATGTCAGGAGCTGCAGGATATTTTGGCCCATGGCAGGTGTGGGCAATAGACCACAGGAAATCAAGGTGTTAGAGGACTTACATCTGCACCAAGGAAAAGATGGCAGGAAACAGGAAAATGTGCTTGTTTGTTTCAGAAGCTACCCAGACTGTATGCTAGCTTTGGATTTGTGGGCACTCTATAGTGCATTGGGCCCACAAGAGGGCAGCCAGGATGGCAGCCAGGGCTTAGCTGGGCTTAAGGGCTGAAGCTGTTTGCATACAGAAGAGCCATGCAGTGGGATCAGCTCATGCCACTTCTGCACTCACTGACAGGCAAGGGCTAGAAGCAGACCCAGCCCGCATTGCCAAGGCTAGAAAGAAAGTCAAGTGGGAGGTTACCAAGATATTTTTGGAGACAGGGGGTTCAGTGCTACAACTTAAGGACATCCTTTACAATTGACTGGAAGTTTCCAGGGATGATGATGTACATTTGTCAGATGGAGGTGCTGACATATGGCTACAGCATGTTCAGGCATGGACTGGGCAGGTGTTATAATTCCAGGTGGTATGGTTGGGGTGGGAATGACCAAGTTAGTCACTGGTGCCCCCTGTGCCTGGCTTCCAGTGCAGTTAAGAGAATAAAATGAACAGTTCTCAGAGGTAAAGGACCTGGGATTTTGGTGATGGACCTTGGGCTCATGGGATAGGGTGAGACTTAGTGGCCTTTGCAGGCTGAGGGCAGATCTTGTGGCCCTCGTGGGCCAAGGTCTGCACCCTGCTGCACACTCTGTCCCCTTTGTGGTGAGAAGGGTGCTAGGACTCAGAAAGAGCTGTGTCCTGAGGGGTAGACTGAGGAGAGCGTACCCCACATTATGGGTTATATGAGAAGGAGCCCTGTAATCCCAGCACTGGAACCAGTTAAATGTCTGGTATAGGAGAGTATGGGTGATGGGCAGGTAGTGTCCCTCCCTTGTGTTAAAGTTTAATAAAAGTTGTGGCCTACCACTTAATTCTATGCATGTGTTTGTCTTCATTTTCCTGCAGTGTCCACATCAAAGTGCACACAGCCGAGGCTTGTGCTTTTAGATCCAGAGATCACAGCCCAGTCTCCACAGACAACTGACCAGTGGTGTTGTTCCATATGAAACTCATCAAGGAAGCATTAATCAATACAATTCATACCTCTCAAACAAAGGATACACTGGGGGTACGGTAACCTCTGTAGCGGCGCCAGCTTTGCCGGCGCCCTAGGCGGCGGAAGGTCCCGCCCCCGAAATCCCGTCCCCAACAGTGGCGGCGGAAGGTCCCGCCCCCAAATTTCTACGGGCGGCGGGGGCGCAGGCGCCCCCAAAATAGCAGTGCCCTAGGCGACCGCCTAGGTCGCCTAATGGGTGCGCCGGCCCTGGGTAACCTGGTCAAACAAGGTGAACATTAGGAATCACTAACAAACACTGTAAGAAGTAAAATACAAATAGACTACAATCTTGTTTGTAGAACATTTGGATTAAAAGGTCATGAAAACAATAGGGGTAAATGCTTGCTTTTTCATTCTGTTCTGGTCATTGTTGAACTTGACTTTAGCTTCGTTCCTATTTCTAACAGTGAAATAAGGCAGGATGAAAACCTGTTGTAATTAATCAGCTATACATATAGAAATCATAGCCACCAGCAGAGACTGAACTTGGAACCACTGGCTCAAGCCCTAATAATATAAGCTAGTGGGGCAACTCCATTATTTGTTAGTAGGAAGCAGGCTGTTAACCTTACTAGAGGCCAACTACTAGAGTAGTGGTATCCAAACTGTGGTCCATGAACAACTGGAGGTGCATGCAAAACTATCTGGTCACATGGCACAGACTTTCCTAACTTCCTGCTGCCTCTACAGACTGCAAAGCTAAGAAGGCCATTAAAAGCAGCTGAAAACAAGGAAGGAAAGCCACCATAGCTACCTCTACAAAGAACCACTGCTACATATGAGGAAAGGAGGAAACAAGTACTTCTCTCAGGAACTTGAGCCACTAGTGAGACTGTAGCTGCCAGACAGCAGAGGGACAGGACTGCTCAGAGGGAGAAAAGGACCAGCTAGCTAGGCAATATGTCTGGGGAACAGGGGAACCAAGTGGCAGTCAAGCATATACCGGCTGCACCTTAAATATGGAGCTCCCTTTATGAACTAATCCATAAAGCTACTACCCTCACCTTCTTTGAATAATCCTCAGGACTCATTTTCTGCTGAGAGATGAATACCAGAAAACAGCTAACTATGGCTATGTTGAAGGGTTGCTGGGGATAGCTGATATTTACTTATTAAGGGGAAAAAATAATTTCAAATAATTCAGAGCTATTAAGGTGTGCACATAGCAAACCAATCTCAGCATGTTAGTTTCATTAACCTCACCTTTCTTTTCCCCTCTATCACATTCATTTTTTTGCATCTTGTTAAATTGTAAACATTTGGGGGCATGGACTGTGTCTTCCCAGATGTTTGTTGATCCTGATTGGGGCCTTTGGACGCAACCAAAATACAAATAAATAATAGTAGCAACAGTCCACTTTATTTTTACCATATAAAAAAGAAAGCATGGGTAGTACAGCACAGTAACTACTCTAATACTTTTCATATGCCTCTGGATTCCATACTAAAGTGCATGTTCTCTTACTGCTGAGAGCTCCATTATTCTTAATGAGCACTTCATACATGTACTGAGAGAAATATATAACCCTTACTGAGTTTATTTTAGTGAGATAATAAGGGAGTTACCAGTGCTGCAAAGCATAGACTTGGAAGGATTTGGGGGATAAAGAAAAAAATCTTCAAGTATTCCCTCCCTAAGGGAAAAAAAATCAAAGATTAACAGAATCCCATGTATACTACACTGCTTATCGGAGAGGAGCCATTGCTTTTCCCTCCGAATTTTCTCCAGACTAACTGGGTCTTTGAATTCCCAGACAATTCAAAGGCCAAGTTTACTTTTTTCAGCTTTTACTCTGATTTCTGACATGCCTTTCAAAAAGGCCTTACCCTTTTTCCAAAGAGAGAAAGTTGCTAATCAAAATCAAAGGCTAGAGCACGGGAACTAATACTTTCTCAACATAGTGGTACTTAAGGAGGAGTAACAGATCTATCCACTTTTTACCTCTGAGAAATGGGTTCAAAGTTCAGGCTTAACAGAAATCTTCAAAAGTTAGTTTTTCCTCAATAGGCTTAATGAAAGTTTCCAAGCTATGAGCCCATAAAATTCAGATTCTGAAGAAATCCTAATGATAAGAACACTGCCTGACAGCAAGACATGTAAAATATTTAAAAAACTGACATCTTAACTGAAAGACCTCATCCAAAACACTTATCTGTGAAACATAATTATCCCATTCTGAATAGATGAGTGTTGTCTGTCTGAAAATGCGAAAGCAAGTGATCTTCTTATATGTACACCTCTACCTCGATATAACGCTGTCCTCGGGAGCCAAAAAATCTTACAGCGTTATAGGTGAACCCGCGTTATATCGAACTTGCTTTGGCCTCGAGCATTTCCGTTATTAATAGTCAGCAAATCATTTTTGTTAGAACTAACACGGTGTATGCAGTATGCTGTGCCTTTCCAAACAGCCTGGTCCAGCCCCCTATCCGACCCCCACCTACTTCCCACCCCCTGACTGACCCCTCAGAACCCCCGACCCATCCAACCCCCCCGCTCCTTGTCCCCTGACTACCCTCTCCAGAGACCCCCCACCCCTAACCACCCCTCCCAAGACCCTACCCCCTATCTAAGCCCCCCTGCTCCTTGTCCCCTGACTGCCCCCTCCAGAGAACCCCCTATCCCTAATCACCTGCGGGATTCCCACGCCCTATCCAACGCCCCCGTTCCCCGTCCCCTGACCGCCCCGCCCCACCCCCAGAACCTCCGAACCATCCAACCCCCCCTGCTCTCTGTCCCTTACAGCTCCCCAAGACCCTCTGCACCTTATACAACCCCTCGGCCCCAGCCCAGCACTCTTAACACGCCGCTCAGAGAAGTGTGTCGGAGCCAGGGACGCTGACGTGATGATCCGCCGGAGAGCACAGCCCCGCCCCCCAGAGCGCTGCTTTACCGCGTTATATCCGAATTCGTGTTATATCGGGTCGTGTTATATCTGGGTAGGGGTGTATTGTTAAATGGATACCATCAATTTAAAAATCACACTCCCGTCTGAATTTTTTCTAACTACCATTGTTTCCCACAACTCCCAAGCTTACTATAACTGAAAGATATAAGAGGAAAAATATATTTTTCTGCATGTTTTTCAGTATATTTACCTTGTGCATATATGAAAGCACTTCAAATTTAGTCTTGTTTCACTTTTCAGAGTGGTAGCCGTGTTAGTCTGTATTAGCAAAAAGAACGAGGAGTATTTGTGGCACCTTAGAGACTAACAAATTTAGTTGGGCATAAGCTTTCATGGGCTAAAACCCGTTTCATCAGATGCATGGAGTGAAAAATACAGTAGGAAGATAGATATATATATACAGAGAATATGAAAAGATGGGGGTTTTCACTGTTTCCCTTATATAGATAGTAAAATGGTCAGTGTCCCCTATTGTTCTTGTAGGTGTTACACACAGAAATAGTGCAGAGAAAATAGAACTGTAAAACCAGTAATACTTGCTGAGGTTCTTAGAGAAAGATGTAGAACCAGAAACTATTTTCAACTAACTTAATGAAACTTTCAAGATTTCAGGTAGATGACCTTTCTCAATGCAACAATCTCTTCTTATGCAATTTATTTTGTTTGTCTTCATAATTTTGCTTTCATGAAGGTTAAACAGAGATTCCTATCTCTAAAAAACCACAACTCACAATTTTTAACCTTAATTTTAAAAAGTGTTTAACAAATGTTAATTTCAATCTTTCACTTAAAAATAGCTGGGACTGTTTTTGTTTAATATTTTGAATGAAATTGTCTCCCAAACCAACTCAATTCTCAACATCCCTGCTGAGCATGCAAACAGAGTGCCAATTGCTTGTCAAATGTGGGGCCTTATCCTATAATATTTGTACAGACAAACCTCCCACTTGAGCCAACTGGACTTTTGCCTGTGTAAGGACAGGAGGATATTTTACTTCTGCATTTGGCACTGGTGAGACTGCTGAAGGAATCCTGTGTTCAATTCTGGTACCCACAATTCAATAAGGATGTTGAGAAATTGGAGAGAGTTCAAGGAAGAGCAATGAGAATGACTGAAGGTTTAGAACACATGCCTTTGAGCTCCTGGAGTTTGTCACTATATCTATTTAGCTTAACAAAGAGAAGATTAAGGGATGATTTGATTACAGTCTGTAAGTACCTACATGGGGAGCAAATATTTAACAATGGGCTCTTCAATCTACCAGAGAAAGGCATAACACAATCCAGTGGCTGGAAGTTGAAGCTAGGCAAGTTCAGCCTGGAAATAAGGTGTAATTTTTAACGGGGAGTGTGATTAACCATTGAAACAATTTACCACAGGTCATGGTGGATTCTTCATCATATGCTCTATGAATTATTTTTGGGGAATTCTATGGTCTGTTATACAGGAATTCAGAATAGATTATCACAATGGTCCCTTCTGGCATTGGAACCTATGACATGATGTTATTTGTGGATTTCTATTCTCTAACTTCATTTAATTTAGCCATATGATAGCATTGAACTGGAGCACTCTGGACACAGACCCACTGCTATGCCTGCCTAAAGCTCATTTCAGGATTGGTCCTTATGACCTAATCCTACAAACACTTATTACTGGCATAGTTCTTATTACTAAGAATATAACTTTTGACTTCAGTTGGACTGCATAAATGGTAAACCATCTGCATAGTAGTAAATATACACAGGATCAGACCTTTTAGGTTAGATTAAAACTGATGACCCAAGGTGAAAGTCTGTGTTTACCATTATTGATCCTCTGAGCCATCTTTCCTCCCTCATCCCTCCATCTTTAATTTTAACAGTATAAAGACTTCCAAGAGGAAATTTAAGAGGTCTAAGTATTTAGTAATTAAATTTAAAATGGTTTTACAGTAAAAAAGTCAATATAAATATTTCTCAAAGAATAATTGCTCTGAAGGTGCTTTTTACATAAAAGTATTCCTAATCTAACAACAACAAAAACACCACACTTTTTTCCCCCTTTAGGGATGAATTTCCCCAAATACCAACTTTGCCTTTAATTCAATATGTAGATAGTAGAATAGCAGTAAGATACAATTTAAATAGTCAACTATATTTCAAAGCATCATAATCAACAATGTAAAATTAACATAACCTTGTATAGCACAATTGCAATAAAATACCCCTTGTGAACATTATGTGATGCATCTGGGATATGTTGAAAGTCACTTATTGCTGGATTCTCAAAGCCTAATTCAGATATTGATAGGCCTGAATCTGCAGTTAGATCAGTATAAATCAAGAGACTCTTCAATACATTTAATGGAATTACACCAATGTAAAACCACTGTAAGTGAAATCAGAATCTCGGCCTAGCCTGACTTTAGAATAGGAGAGAAAAGTAAGCTATCAGTTTATGAATACAGTATTCTTTTTGTGCCATGGAAGGCATAAGAGGACAGAATCTGGTTTCTGCACCTGCATCTCACCAACAAATTATTTTGCAAATTGGTTAGCCTGCAGTACCTCTCTCCCTGTGGAGCAGGCCTGGCCTAATAACAAGCCAATCAGGGATTAGAAGCTTTTTAGTTGATGCTCCACTCGCTATGTATTCAACTGATATGACAAGAAGGTATATGCACATAGCAGGAGGCAAATAGACCCCTTCACAGGAGTGTGTCCACCTGGCTGGCTCATCAACTGAATAAACAAGCTGTTAAGTAAATGGAAAGGAAAATTGAAGGAGTTGCTTCAGTGACAGAATGAAGTACAAAAATCAACTTTTGCACTCCTAGGACACATTACTTATTGTAACCTTGACTGTGCCTGCATGTTCAGTGGGACTGAAAGAGTACAGGCACAGGAAACCACACTCCTATCCTTCGAGCCCTGTGAAATAGCAATATATGGGTATGTCTACTCTACGAAATTAGGTTGATTTAATAGAAGTCGATTTTTTGGAAATCGATTTGATACAGTCGATTGTGTGTGTCCCCACTAAGCGCATTAAGTCGGCAGAGTGTGTCCACAATACCGAGGCTAGTGTTGCCTTTCGGAGCGTTGCACTGTGGAAGCTATCCCACAGTTCCCGCAGTCTCCACCACCCATTGGAATTCTGGGTTGAGCTTCCAATGCCTGATGGGGCAAAAACATTGTCGCGGGTGGCTCTGGGTACATGTCGTCAGGCCCCCCTCCCTTCCTCCCTCCGTGAAAGCAACGGCAAAAAATTGTTTCTCGCCATTTCTCGCCTTTTTTCCTGGGTTACCCGTGTAGACGACATACCACGGCAAGCATGGAGCCCGCTCAGCTCACTGTCACTGTATGAGGGATAGCTCAGTGGTTTGACCATTGGCCTGCTAAACCCAGGGTTGTGAGTTCAATCCTTGAGGGGGCCACTTGGGGATCTGGGGAAAAATTAGTACTTGGTCCTGCTAGTGAAGGCAAGGGGCTAGACTTGATGATCTTTCAAGGTCCCTTCCAGCTCTATGAGATAGGTATATCTCCATATTAAAAAAAAAAAAAAAAAAAATCTCTAAATTCCCCGTTGTAAAATGGGGATGACAATACTTCCCTAATGCACAGAGCTGTTGTAAGAATAAATACATTAATCTTTGGAAAGGCTTAGATACTATGGTGATGGGAATCAAATAAGTACCTAGATGGAGGTACAGAACCAGCATTACCATACACCAACCCCTGTACCAGTTTACTTTATTATTATTTTGTCTATTATTATTGGATAATAAAGCATGACAAATAGACATAATCATACCTAGATTTTGGATCTTCCCAAGGGCACTCTTCATACTGCTAAAACAGCGTTGGAACAAATGAGACTGACCCTAAATTATATTGTACATCTGGTACAGCCTCTGAACAGTGGGTAGAGTGTAACACGGGGTCCTCACACACCCCTGATGACAGTGTAAATGAAGATAAAGGTACATGGCAAGGGGGGAAAGATGGGAGAATAACTACTGAGTACTGGTTTAAAGTATGTGAATATTAACACAAGGAAAGAGATACATTGGTTTAAACAGAGATTAGTGGAAGCAGATATTTGTTTTATAGAAATGTGTTATCTAACTACTTAGAAATGACTTAACACCCATAATTCATATTCTACAACTGAGGCAACAAATCCTGCAATTTCACTATACCTGTTACTCCTGGGTTAATTATGCTCCACTGCTGAAATGTTGCTGCAGTTATGCCTTTTGCCCACCGGAAGGCACTGTGGTGATAGAACACAGCAGCAGCCCCCAGCCAGCGAGGGAAGAGAAAGAGCCTGCCTTCTTCACAGCGCCTGTCAGACCAGGTCAGGAGACAGGGGTTATGGGGAGACAGACAGCATGGGGCTGCTGCGAGGGTCAGACAGGAGCTCATAAGGGCTAGTGGGGGAGGACAGACTGGGGCAGGGGCTGAATGGGAGTGGAGGCACAGGGCCACAGGGGGGAGGGAGTTGCAGGGCCACAGGGTGAGGGGGGGGGGGGTACGGAGCGACATGGGGACGGGGGACTGTTGGGGTGGGGGCACAGAGACACAGGGGGAGGGGGAGGGGGGGCGGGGGGCGAGGGGGGGGGGGGGGTGGGGGGGGGGGGGGGACAGACTGGGGCAGGGGCTGAATGGGAGTGGAGGCACAGGGCCACAAGGGGGAGGGAGTTGCAGGGCCACATGGTGATGGGGGAGGGGGTACAGAGCTACATAGGGACAGGGGACTGTCTGGGTGGGGGCACAGAGACACATGGGGATGAGGAGGGGGTACAGGGACACATAGGGACAGGGGAGTGGCTGGGAGGGGGTACAGGGACACATGGGGACAGGGGGAGAGGTGCAGGGACACATGGGAATGGGGGGGAGTGGGTGTCTGAGTGGGGGTGGAGGGACAGATGTGGACAGGGGGTGCAAGGACACATGGGGGTGCAGGAACACATGGGGACAGGGGAAGATGTGCCTGACTGAATGGGAGAGGCTAGGGGTCAGCAATGGTCTGCATGGGGGAAGCTCCCTAATAATCCCACCCCCCAAAAAATGTTGCATATTTTTCCCACCCATACCCAACAACCATCCAAGTTCACACCCAGGTTCCTTCCCAGCAATTTATTTCCCTCTCCCTCAGCTCCTCTGTTACCCCTGAGTCCCCCAAGACTTTGCACTGCTTCTGAGGGGTGCGAGAAAAACGGTTCTGTATTGTAGTTTAAATGAATTATTACGCAGGGTTCTGTATTAATATGTCCAGTAAGGAATCTATTTGTCAAAAAACATTTCCTGAATCTTTTTTGTCTATATTGTTACAGACATACTTGCTGACAGGTATTTTGAAATAAATGACCAAAAATAATCGAAACTGGTGTGATTATATTGTGTTATTTTGACAAATAAAATATGCAGAATTGTGCAGAATTTTAAAATATTGTGAGCAGAATGTTTAATTTTTTGTTGCAGAATTTTTATTTTTTTGGCACAGCATTCCCCCTGGAGTAACCTGTGTAACTCCAGTGAAGTCAGTGTTGTTGCACAGATGTAGCACAGAGCAGAATTTGTACCTTTGAATTAATTGTGTACAGTATAAAGAGCTGCGACAGAAATTAGGTAGCGTACTCCATGACGTGTAAAATGTAACAACACTAATACTGTTTATAAACAAATAATTATGTGATTGGTGAAAAAAACACCTGTTAAAAATTAGCACTTTTATAAATGAGGAATTTTGTCCATGGTCCTGAAGTGTTGTAACAAAAGATCTGCCAGTGTGAGTAAAAAATGTGGGTAAAGAGCTAGGTATCCAGAGGTGAAAAAGCCGGCACAGTACAGTATGACGTACCAGTAACAAAGCTGGTACACAGCCGACCATACCGGCAGGGCTGTTGGGGGGGAAGAGGGCAAAAGGCCCGGTGATTTAAAAAGGCCTTGGCACTCCCAGCAGCGTCCGGAGCCCCAGGCCCTTTAAATCATTGCCAAAGCCCTGGGGCTCCTGGCCGCCACCGCTACCCCAGGGCTCCAGTGGCGATTTAAAGGGCCTGGGGCTCCCAGCCACTGCTGCTGCAACTGCGCCAGCGGCTGGAGCCCCTTGCCCTTCAAATCACCACTGGAGCCCCGGGTGGCGAGGGCCGGGCAGCACTGAAGGGCTGGCTGGGGCAGTCTGGCCCCAGCCCCACTCCTTCCGCCCAAGGCCCCGCCCATTCCAGGGGCCCAGAGCCGCCCCCCCCACCTTGCCCAGGACCCCGGCCGCCCTGTCCATTAAGTTACTATCACCCCGTATATATTTGGGAAGTTTAAAGGGGTGTTGCCAGAGTATGTTACATAAGTTGTATGCCAGCTCCCTAGGTGCCCGTCCTAAATGTTTTCCTGAAGGGAAAGGGAAGTCAGATAAGAGACTATGAGAGGAGGACTGCGGTTACAGTTACAGTTCAACATTGTTTTAATTTGGTATTCATGTGTATATTTATACAATGATATTTATAGCACATTTCTTTTGTTTGTATTCAATTTTTATTTATTACATTTGTTTATAGCCATGGACCAGTGTCACACTGAATATAAAAAGTCTATCTTTTTATCTGCTTTCTCATACTCCAAAATCTGGCCGTGAGATTTTTGGATAGGCCTGCTAATTGTGTCTTTCTCTCTCCCCATATAACCAATTTCCTCCCCCTCCCCAACTTTCCACTGCAGAAATTAAGCTCTGCTGTAAACTGCTTTCAAGCCTGGAAGTTGGTTGGCATCAATTTATACTTGTTTACATTTCCCACGCTCTCTTCACAAAGAAATGTGATAGAAACTTTTTTTTAACCTTGTTAAATGAAAGCGGTGATCTTCCTTTACTTTTCTAATTCCCCAAATTAGAGAGAGAGCAACCGTCAAGCTTAACAGTGCTCTAATTTTAGTTTTGCCTACCTCTGGAAACTATTTTATTTAAAATAATATAGAAAGAGAGTGTGGAAAGTGGGTTTGAAGATGATCAAATTATGAAGCTACTCAAACTTATAAGAGCAACCCAGAAAGACAACCTCTTAGCCTCGTAAAGTTTAAACACTTCAAATAGGAATAATTTGGTGGCAACAAAAAACTAATTTATTTAGCCAGCTCATCTATTAGGGACGAATGGTCATCACAACAATGTAATTCTGAACATGTTACATTTTTGCACATATTCAGAAAACTAATTTGATAAACATAGTACTATTCATTGCTTTGCATTTATTTAGTTTATTTACTGTTACCACAACTATCCAAAATTCCATAAAAATGCATGTTCTCACGAGATTTCAGCTGTACCTGATAAGGATCTGGAAAAGTATTTATTAATATTATTTCTGCAGTAGTACCTAGGGGTACCAATCAAGGAGCAAGGTATGCAGTAAAAAAGACAGTACCTGCCCCATAAAAGCTCACAGTCTAGGTTGAATATAAATCCTCTTCTGATATGGGATTACTTCCACGATTAAAATCTTGTTTGGGGGGTTTATCACACCTGTTGTTTTTAAATAAAAACAATCTGCAGCACACAAAACCATTTTCTTCTTTGACATATGGCAATTTGGATCAGGTAATATCACAAGCTGAGAAATTAAAGTGGTCCAAGGTCCAGATCTTGCTGCAGCTAATACTGGACAAACAGCAGTTTTGTGGTCCGTCTTCCAAGTTGACTGTGAGATAAACATTCATATGCAACCCAGGCAGCTCACGATATGCCAAACTTCAAAATCACATTATTCTAATGGAGTGGCTCTCAAACTTTTTTACTGGTGACCCCTTCCACATAGCAAGCCTCTGAGTGCAACCCCCCTTATAAATTAAAAACACTTTTTATATATTTAACACCATTATAAATGCTGTAGGCGAAGCAGGGTTTGGGGTGGAGGTTGACAGCTTGCGACCCCCCCATCTAATAACCTCACGGCCCCCTGAGGGGTTCCAACCTCCAGTTTGAGAACCCCTGTTCTAATGTATAGAAAATCAATTTTGTATTTGTTTCAAGAATCATTTTCCCCTTACTTTGTGGCTCATGTACACAATTGATGTGCTTTTGCCAGTCTGACTCAGAGGCACATTTTCAAATGTGGGTTCCCATATTTAGGGAACTGAATAATTTAGACATTCAAATTTGAGATTTTGACCCAGGGTAATTAAGGAAACCAGGATTTATAGGTGGACAGAAAGAAATAACAGTAGTAATGAAAATGATAATAAACCCCTCAAGCCTCTTTTTTTTGAAATGCCTCACATGAACAAAATATAGGATGGTATAGTGTGAGATAAAGGTTTTACCAAAAATTACCTGGATAACTGAGTAAAAAGGAAACAAAACAAAACAAAAAACATGTACACCATATGTAGGTTGGTGGCCATTTACTGACTCCTGAGCACCCCCTTGTGGCTAGGGTTCTCTCCATGGATGACTTGCCTCTATTTCCACTTCATCCAGGCCCCTCTAAGAACTCACTCAGTCTCCAGTGACCTTGTAAACGCAAATCCTTTAATTCACTCTTTACTAGTGCTCCCCAGTCTGGCAACAGTTAAAAACAAAAACAAAAAGCAGAACTCGAAAGTCCAAAACAAACAGAGCTGTTAAGCTCATTTCTCTTCTTTAACTCCCACTCACAGGCTTTGCCTGGCCAGGGCTCTGTAGGAACCAAAGTTACTCCTTGTAGCTACTCCTTCCACCAGCCCCCACTCCACCTTGTCTCCTGGTTCCTGATCCTTGCCAGCTTGCTGCCAGGCTTCCTAACTCAGGCAGTCTGTGCTCCTCTCTCTTCCACACCTCACCCTGCAGCTTCCTGCTGTATTTTATGTTGGAATCACCTGATTCCTCTCAAGTGGGCTCATCTTGTAATCAGGGCTGGCTTAGGTCCAGGATCTCCAGCCCACAGGCAAGCCACCCTGTGACACCATACCACACAATCTCCGGTTTACAATACATACTTTTTTCCAAATAAAGGAAATTCTTACAAATAAAATGTTAAAAGTTTTTTTGCTTAAATGCTGTTATGAAATTACTCCAATAGCCGCCCCAAACCAGTGGTATTGTTTTCATCAATAAACTTCAGCCTTGGCTCATGAGTAAGGCTAAGATTTTGTCATGGTTATTTTTAGTAAAACTCACGAACAGGTCACGGACAACAGACAAAAATTCATGGAGCCTGTGACTTTTACTAAAAATAACCATACAAGCCACGGCAGAGGTGCACAGCCCCAGCTGCAGCTCCCACCATGGGGCAGGGGCACATGACCCCGGCTGCGGCCCCCACCGTGGGGCTATGCGGGGAGCATAGCCCCGGCTCCATCCCCAGCCAGAGCTCCAACCACGGCTTCAGCTGCTGACAGCTGAAGCTGAAGAAATCACGGAGGTCCGGTAAAGTCACAGAATCTGTGACTGCCATGACCTCTGTGACTAAATCACAGCCTTACTCATGAGTGATTACAAAGGTGCTATTGTTTGCATAGATCCATCTCTCCATATCTTTACCTTAGATGGCTTCAGGGGGGCAATGGCCTCATCCTCTCCCTTCCTTGGGCCAAGACACCCCTTCCATTCTTTCCCAGGATCTCTGGCAGTCCACTCCCTTTGAGGAGCATCCTCAGTGGGTGCCTGGTAAAGACAACTGCAGCCCCCAATCCATTAGAAGGAAAAGCACTCTTGTTGAAGTGGCTTAAAACTAAGTAAAAGGACAGAAACATCTCATAATAATTGTAGAAACTCTTGGGGGAACCATAGCAACAATCACTACTAGGTGCTTGGTTGCTAAGGAACCACTAGCTACAATGCTAAGTATTATGAGGTGTCTCTGACCCTAATTCATTGGATGAGCTGCTGGCACTGGGAATGGGAATACCGATACCCAGTTTGGCCTCATATCTCCTTGCCCCAATCCTGAATCTTGAATTAAATCAAAGAGGCAACATCCATTAACAGGCAGCAGGCTGAAAACCTGTGCGGGAGAGGGGCCGCTTGGTGCGCTCTGATGACCCTAGGTGAAGATCAGTGGATCCCCAGAGAGATGCAACAGAGCAACCTTCATATTCCCTAAAGAGATCTAAGGAGGTGAGGGGCCTGAAGGAAGGGGAAACTATGAGGGTAGGTAAGTAGTGCTCTAGAGCAGTAATTTTCAAACTTTTATTCTGGGGACCCAGTTGAAGAAAATTATTGATGCCCGTGACCCAACGGAGCTGGGGATGAGGGGTTTGGAGTGTGGGAGGGGCTCAGGACTGGGCAGGGGGTTGGGATATGGGAGGGGGTCAGGGCTCTGGGCTGGGTGTGCAGGCTCTGTGCTGGGGCTGCGGATGAGGGGTTTGGGGTGCAGGAGGGGCTCTGGGTTGGGGGGGCTCAGGGCTGGGGCAGAGGGTTGGGGTGCAGGAGTGGGTCAGGGCTCTGGGCTGGGGGTGCAGGCTCTGGGGTTGGGCCAGAGATGAGGGGTTTGGAGTGCAGGAAGAGGTTCCGGGTTGGTGGGGGGGCTCAGGGCTGGGGCAGGGGATTGGGGCGCCAGGTTGGGGACTTACCTCTGGTGGCTCCCAGTCAGTGGCGCAGCCAGGGTGCAGAGGCAGGCTTCCCACCTGTCCTGGCATCACGGACTGTGCTGCACCCCGGAAGCGGCCAGCAGCAGGTCCAGCTCCTAGGCAGAGGCGCGCAAGCAGCTCCACTCAGCTCTCACCCACAGGCACTGCCCCCCACCAGCTCGGAGTGCAGAGCCAGTGATCGGGGCGGGGACAGTGCGTGGAGAGCCGTGGCCCCCCTGCCCAGAAGCCGTATCTGCTGCTGGCCACTTCCAGGGCGCAGCGTGGTGTCGAAACAGGTAGTCACTAGCCTGCCTTAGCTGGGCAGCACTGCCAATGGGACTTTTAACTTGCCGGTCGGTGGTGCTGACCAGAGCCGCTAGGGTCACGACCCAAACTTTGAAAAACACTGCTCTAGAGAAGGGGGTGGGATTTCTTGCCGTTTTAGATTTATGTAGAACATGAACCTCCGAAGTAAACCTACAGAGATTGGCCCACTCCCATCCCATGCAGGCCATATGAAGTGATCCCTGCTGTGTTCACAGTCACAGTTTCAGTCAACTATAAAGCTGTGATATAAATCAATGAAAAGAATTAAAATAAACTGTCAAACTATCTTTTCCCTTCCTATTTTCCCTTCTCCATTTTCAATTGTTTGTAAATTAACACTTTCTTCAAATAGCCTTTCTGCCCAGTTACTTGAGCAGTACTTCATTTAGTCTTGCAAAACACACTGCACACTAAGAAAATGGGGAGTTTGTGTCACTGCAGCAAAACTGGCTGCCTTTTGTTTCTCTCTCTGCTTATGGAAGAGCAATGCAATACCACTTACATCTTCAGCTTTAGGAACACACAACCTTTTTACACACCTTTCCTTCTGGTTTGCATAAAAGCATAGATAGGGATATGACTGGACCCTGGATTACCTCTAAGAACACAAAAACTAGACTTATCTGAAAATAGATGGAGAAAGTTGACAGCAGCACCCAACATTTCATAGAATCATAGAATATCAGGGTTGGAAGGGACCTCAGGAGGTCATCTAGTCCAACACCCTGCTCAAAGCAGGACGAATCCCCAACTAAATCATCCCAGCCAGGGCTTCGTCAGGCCTGACCTTAAACACCTCTAAGGAAGGAGATTCCACCACCTTCCTAGGTAACCCATTCCAGTGCTTCACCACGCTCCTAGTGAAGAAGTTTTTCCTAATATCCAACCTAAACCTCCCCCACTGCAACTTGAGACCATTACTCCTTGTTCTGTCATCTGGTACCACTAAGCACAGTCTATAACCATCCGCTTTGGGACCCCCTTTCAGGTAGTTGAAAGCAGCTATCAAATCCCCCCTCATTCTTCTTTTCTGCAGACTAAACAATCCCAGTTCCCTCAGCCTCTCCTCATAAGTCATGTGCTCCAGCCCCCACTGGACTCTTTCCAATTTTTCCACATCCTTCTTGCAGTGTGGGGCCCAAAACTGGACACAGTACTCCAGATGAGGCCTCACCAATGCCGAATAGAGGGGAATGATCACGTCCCTCAATCTGCTGGCAATGCCCCTACTTATACAGCCCAAAATGCCATTAGCCTTCTTGGCAACAAGGGCACACTGTTGACTCATATCCACCTCCTCGTCCACTGTAACCCCTAGGTCCTTTTCTGCAGAATTGCTGCCTAGCCATTTGGTCCCTAGTCTGGAGCAGTGCATTGGATTCTTCCTTCCTAAGTGCAGGACTCTGCACTTGTCCTTGTTGAACCTCATCAGATTTCTTTTGGCCCAATCCTCTAATTTGTCTAGGTCCCTAGGTATCCTAGCCCTACCCTCCAGCATATCTACCACTCCTCCCAGTCTAGTGTCATCTGCAAACTTGCTGAGGGTGCAATCCACGCCATCCTCCAGAACAAAACCGGCCCCAGGACTGACCGTTGGGGCACTCCTCTTGATACCAGCTGCCAACTAGACATGGAGCCATTGATCACTACCCGTTGAGCCTGACGATTTAGCCAGCTTTCTATCCACCTTATAGTCCATTTATCCAGCCCATACTTCTTTAACTTGCTGGCAAGAATACTGTGGGAGACCGTATCAAAAGCTTTGCTACGGCTCTGTGGATGAGCTTTCCCCTCATCCACAGAGCCAGTTATCTCATCATAGAAGGCAATTAGGTTAGTCAGGCATGACCTGACCTTGGTGAATCCATGCTGACTGTTCCTGATCACTTTCCTCTCCTCTAAGTGCATCAGAATTGATTCCTTGAGGATCTGCTTCATGATTTTTCCAGGGACTGAGGTGAGGCTGACTGGCCTGTAGTTCCCCAGATCCTCCTTCTTCCCTTTTTTAAAGATGGGCACTACATTAGCCTTTTTCCAGTCATCCGGGACTTCCTCCGAACGCCATGAGTTTTCAAAGATAATGGGCAATGGCTCTGCAATCACATCCACTATCTCCTTTAGCACCCTCAGATGCAGCGCATCCGGCCCCATGGACTTGTGCTCATCCAGCTTTTCTAAATAGTCCTGAACCACTTATTTCTCCACAGATGGCTGCTCAACTCCTCCCCATACTGTGCTGCCCAGTGCAGTAGTCTGGGAGCTGACCTTGTTCATGAAGACAGCGGCAAAAAAAGCATTGAGTACATTAGCTTTTTCCACATCCTCTGTCACTAGGTTGCCTCCCTCATTCAGTAAGGGGCCCACACTTTCCTTGACTTTCTTCTTGTTGCTAACATACCTGAAGAAACCCTTCTTGTTACTCTTAACATCTCTTGCTAGCTGCAACTCCAAGTGTGATTTGGCCTTCCTGATTTCACTCCTGCATGCCTGGGCAATATTTTTATACTCCTCCCTGGTCATTTGTCCAATCTTCCACTTCTTGTGAGCTTCTTTTTTGTGTTTAAGATTAGCAAGGATTTTACTGTTAAGTCAAGCTGGTCGCCTGCCATATTTACTATTCTTTCCCCACATCGGGATGGTTTGTTCCTGCATCCTCAATAAGGATTCTTTAAAATACAGCCAGCTCTCCTGGACTCCTTTCCCCCTCATGTTATTCTCCCAAGAGATCCTCCCCATCAGTTCCCTAAGGGAGTCATAGTCTGCTTTTCTGAAGTCCAGGGTCCGTATTTTGCTGCTCTCCTTTCTTCCTTGTGTCAGGATCCTGAACTTGACCATCTCATGGTCACTGCCTCCCAGGTTCCCATCCACTGTTGCTTCCTCTACTAATTCTTCCCTGTTTGTGAGCAGCAGGTCAAGACGAGCTCTGCCCCTAGTTGGTTCCTCCAGCACTTGCACCAGGAAATTGTCCCCTACACTTTCCAAAAACTTCCTGGATTGTCTGTGCACCGCTATATTGCTTTCCCAGCAGATATCAGGGTGATTAAAGTCCCCCATGAGAACCAGGGCCTGTGATCTAGTAACTTCTGTTAGTTGCTGGAAGAAAGGCTCGTCCACCTCATCCCCCTGGTCTGGTCGTCTATATCACCCTTGTTGCTCACACTTCTAAACTTAATCCAGAGACTCTCAGGTTTTTCTGCAGTTTCATACTGGAGCTCTGAGCAGTCATACTGATCTCTTACATACAATGCAACTCCTGCACCTTTTCTGCCCTGCCTGTCCTTCCTGAACAGTTTATATCCATCCATGACAGTACTCCAGTCATGTGATTTATCCCACCAGGTCTCTGTTATTCCAATCACATCATAATTCCTTGACTGTGCCAGGACTTCCAGTTCTCCCTGCTTGTTTCCCAGGCTTCTCGCATTTTTGTATAGGCACTTAAGATAACTCGCTGATCATCCTGCTTTCTCAGTATGAGGCTTTGTCAGACAAGGAGGTGCATTGTCTATTTTAAATAACTGACTAGCAAGATTCTGACATGACTTTCCCCTTCATTTCCTCAGCAGAAGATCTAACTGAAGAACTCTCCACAAACCCAACACCACCCCTTGCCATACTGTCAGTGGAGGTGTCCTAGGCATAAGTAAGAGCAGAACATGGCTTTGCATCTTCAAAGCACTTTATAAAATAACTAATTCTCACAGCACCCCTGTGAGGAAGGTAACTACTATTATCCCCATTTTGCAGATGAGAAAATTAAGGCAGAGAGGTAATACAGAGATTTTTTTAAAGGCAGTTTATTTTGCCAGTACATTAGAGAAATACACTTTGAAGCTAATCTGTTCTCTCATGTACATATTTTTTAAATATTTTAAATATTAGCTCATATTTTTTAAAATACATATTATTTACTTGACAAGAACTGCAATTTTTTAGAATTGTATTGTTCATCAGAGAATGGCATTGTGCAGAGTTTGCACCTGTTAAAGTGTGCAGATGATCCACAGGATATTGAGGGACATGTGTGGCTAACACAGACAAAATCACATTATGGCCTATTAACTATTAGGAGCTCGATTATGGCTCACACAAGCCTAAGATGAGCTGAGGAAGATGAGAGAGGGGGATGAAGTGCACTATCCAAGTGCAGGTGCCTGGAAGTATTATCCTGATAAAAGGCACAGTAGCTTCAGAGGTCTGAGTGAAATGCAGGGAAACATCCCTTGTTGTAACTGTTCAAAGGTTGTAAGTCATCACTTCTCGCAGCACAGCCATTCCAGCCTGCCAGATATATACTCTCTGGGCTCATTACTACTACCTGCATCACTAACACCCTTCTGCTGTCCTGCACTGGTAATAAGACTATGCCTGGCCTTGTGCTTTCTCCCACCTCTGGAACAAAGGAGATAAATAAGAACACTGTGCCTTTAACAAGATGTAAAATAAAACATTCACATCAAACAGCTAGATATTAATAAGATGGGACATCATCTACCTAAGTAAATATGCCACTAAGTGAAAAGGACACTATATATATATTGGAAGCTTTAAGTACTGCAGACTCACTAGTCAAACCCAATGGACCCAGCAATGTCCATGCCACTATAATATAATGAAATTACCATGTCCAACCATTACAATATCATGAGTTGGTGTACTGATGGGATTTAGAGTACTTTTAAAGGTGGGATGGCAACAAAATTTAGTGATGGATCTAACAAAGGGCTCACATACAAACTTCTGTGTCATCAGTAGAACAAATCCAGTCATAGAGAAAAGACTGAGAGTATGACATGAGCTACGAAAAACAAACTTTTCTCTTTCTTAGAGTGCACTACAGGTTTTTCTGTACCACACAACGAAATGCATTTGATAAACGGTGTGTGTCAGGCTGTGTAGTGAACCACATTTATCATACAGTGACCTGAGTCAGACATACGTCACCCCATTTCCTCCCCAGGCCCTAACTCTTTCAGATCACTTACAACCACTCTCTTCAGTTTACACCAGTTGCCAGTATACAAAAAGGCACAATTCATAGTCTTGGTGTTCTATAAAACTAGTTTTCATAATCTAGATCCCAGGAACTTGGGCAATACACCCTTCTCTCCCTAAGTCTTTGCCCAAGAGTTACAGGCCTGAGAAGGGATGCTCTCCTTTAATCCTGACCAAACTGGCAGCTAGACATTCTTGGTCAGAAGTCGTTGGTTCTGGAGCACTCCCTTCAAGCAGGTTGCTGGAATCCCATGTTTGCAGTTTTTAGGGCACAATATAAGTCCTATTTATATCAGCAGTCTTCATCTTTAGCTATGCCCCCCCCCCCTTTTTTCTGTTTGTTTTATATTTGTTACCCTTTCTCATGGCTATTCTATATGCAAAATGAGAACTCATCCCTTTCATTTGGAGGGATGGTTTGGGTGAGCACCTGAGGCTTGCCCTGAGTCCATATCAATTGTCTTGAATTGTGTGCCTGCTTGGGTTGGTTGGATCGTCCCTTTGATTTTAATATTTCATATTGGTTCATTGTTCTGGACGTAGATGACTATTGATAAATGCCTGTGAGGATATGCCATCTCCTCAGCAATAAGAAATGGAAAACAGAATAGATATCCTGTTGGAAGAGAGAAAGATACAGCTAGCACCGTCAATTGCAAAATTACCACCTTAGGGCTACAGCTACTTGATTCTGCCAGTTTAATGGGTTGGGAAAGGAACACTTGAAAAAAATTACAAATGGACATCCTTGCAATGGGGAGTGTTAATAGGGAAAAGGAAGTCACCAAATAACTATTCCTGGGGTACTGCCTGCTTCATATTTCTGTCTATCACAAGTATATCACACTGCCTTATACATTTTTAAAAATAAAAATGTACACATACACACACACACAGAGTAATTTTCTTTGCACAAGCACACACAGACTGACGTTTATATTCTTATTGGCCTCTCTCATAACACTGTAATGCCGCCTTTCACTATTATTAAGATTTATAGTAAAGCAATTCTGTTAATATTATGATAATCCTTAAAACAAACCAAATGAATATACTGTAAGGACTCCTGCAGAAATATTTTAGTTTATCTTAAAGAGGCAATGCCTTATACTTTGATTGCACTTTTATTGAAGCATATATGTTAATTGCCACTTATCGTAATGAAATTCTTTTTACTACAGGGAAAAGAAAGCTTTACAAAGACAGGTTTGAAAATATACAGCAGCTCTTTGTAGAAAGTGATGCAAAATGGGTTTTGATGGTTCATAGTGGACACAGGATGCTTTGCTTCAGCCTACTTCTCCTTTGTACAATGAGAGGCTTATGATTTAAGAACTTTGAAGGTAGTGAGTCAGTGCTTTCATTCTCTGTGTGGTGGGAAATTAACCCCAACAGAGGTAATCAATCAGAACTTTGACTTTGAAAGTAAAAGCACAGCAAGAATGCCTCAGGATATAAAATTTAAATTATGCAATAGCTGGCACAATCAGTAACTGTGCTGATTTCTACCTGGACAGTTCAAAAAAGTAATGTGCCACTACCAGTTATTTGTATTTTTAATGCTATTTACATTTTTAAATTATCTATTTTAGTTGTCACATTTTTCACCAGAAAGTGCTGGGGGAAAAAATTAAAAAGTCATAAAAAGGGATCTTTCAGATTATCATTCTATGAGTATTCTAGAAAGTACAGCATTTTTGGTAAACACACCATTTGTGTGTGTGTTCATTGGATTTTCCAGTGTATTTTGTATAAACAGTTAAAGGTGCTGTTTGAAACATATTTATTAAAAACAGCATACTATAAAAATGTAAACAGTAAAAACTCATAACACTATCATTCACTATGACATGGAAATGGATAATATATCAATGGTACATTATACCTATGGGATATTACATTTTATTCTATTTGAAGTTAGTTTTGATTGTATTGCTGAACTGTTTTTCAGCATGACTGCTGCTGTTACTGTATTGTTCTGCCAGATTTTACAATTTTCTTTTTTTTTAGTTTAGTCCATTAGTGACCCATTGACAAATCTGACAGATCATACAGATTTAGTACCAGAAACTCATTTGATCACGGATTTTCTTAACACAGCAATAGATCACAGTGTCATGGAAGTCGAAGACCTATTAGATCATCCAGTTTATCCCTTGAGCAATGGAAGATTGCTTCCTACAATACATTTTCTGGTGTTTGTTCGGTCTAACTTCAAAGAGTCCAAACAATATCCCTGTGAAATCAATTCCACAGGGTAACACAGCTCACCACCAGGAAGCTTTTCTTGATATTCAGCCCAAATTGTGTTTCTTAATTTCATTCATTACTCTTAATTATACCTCTGTGTACTATGTTAAATGATTTCTGTCTTTTCTCAGTGTTCCTTCAAGTATTTGGGGTGTTTTGTCTCTCTGCCCTCATTATTCTTTTAGCCAAGCTTTTAATCTGTCCTCATAAATCAATCTGTCCAACTCTCCTGGTATTTTTGTTGCTCTTCTCTAAACTCCCTACAATTTGTCAATATGTTTCTGGTAATGTGGTGAATAGGGGCAGCTTAGTAAGGCATTTTGCCCATGCAGTGGAATCTACCTCTTACAGATCAGGACACAACATGCTCAGCAGTGCTCCTTACCATTGCTGCTAAAGGAGAATTACATGCCCTGTTCTAATGCTGCTATTAGTGGCAAGGAGCCTATCAGTATTCCCAAACCATGATTCCTGAGATTCTAGAATGCTACTCATAGAAGTTAAACAGGATATGTGCATAGAATTCAAGGGGGTGGTGGGTCTGTATTATCTGCTGCTCCTGTGAGAGTTCCTGTTGCATGGGGAGAGATGTCCAACACCATTCCTCCCCATCTTGTACCCCTGTCTCTACCACCACCTGTGTAAAACAGGCCAGAACTTCATCCTTCACATTAAACTAATCACTTTAACTTGAGAAACTGAGTTTTTCCCCACCTTCAACTCACTTTGATTCCTTCTTGCCAGACTAGTTGAAAAAAAAATTGGGTAATAATCTTTTACTTGGTGTATCAAGCTAATTTTCATAAGACTGACTTCTATTTGAAGCCAGAACACTTTTACTCAAGGATGTCACACCCTTTCATTTCTATTTACAAATAATTTAGGTCTAGAGCTGAGCGATTACTACAATAAAATATTTACAAACATTTGTTTGAGTAAAATCCATACAACTGGCTTTGACAGTGTTTGTACCCCCCCCCCCTTAATTTGCTTTTCAGAACACTACCATGTGACTCAGGTAACCAACCAAATAACACAATCTGTGAATATGCAGATAACAAATACTTGAAGCAATAGCTGCAGTCAGTAGCTCACTAGTAATCTACAACATGACATACATTTGCATAAGCTACAATATAAATCCCTGTTACCAAAAAAATGTAAAAATCACAGCCTGTTTATGATTAATTCATTAAATGAAAAATGGTAGATAAACAAATTTCTTTCTGTGTAAAGCTTACCAAGTTCTATTAACATCTGTGGATGTCAATATTCCATCTCCTATATTCTTATTGAAATTAGTATTCATATAATTCTATGCATTACATTGGAAGGAGAAGAGAAACAAAACGGGCTGGAAAATAAGGCTAGAGCACCAAGCAAAAGTAAACAAAATCATTTTACAAAAGGAACAAGTTTGACATTTGCTAGCGTATAACCTATGCAGGTGCTGATCATTCCAACATTACAGTGATAATGGTGTATTTTCCACAAAGATTACATCTTTTTAAACCATATGTCCAACACCACCATAATATAGTACATATGCTTTCCTTCAGCACAAGGAGGAATGCCTTCAATTCCAATATATTTTTCCTAAATGTATTTATTGCTATCAATCTCATTCTTCTCTAATATTTCAAGTCCCTGTACATCTTTTGTATGGCATTAACAAGGTATTATTACAAGGCAGAGTTTTGTTGCATGCAAAAGTCCTTCTATAGTATCCCCATCAAGAATTCAATACCATAGAACAAATGTCCTCTAGTGACCTTCTAGATGGGTAAATTATGTTAGTGTGATGATATTTTATCTATGTGTGACAAGATATATATATAAAAAACCTAAAACACACAGTGCCTGTTGTCTCCTCCTCATTCAAACATATGGTGTAGCATCAAGAGTTAAGGAGACAGTAGCTATACCCACATCAGTAGTGGGTCACTAGCATAATGAGCTGTACTAGAAGCAGTAGTGTCCCTGATGTGCTACGAAATTAATCTGTTGTTGGCCTCTTGGACTAGTGAGGCAGTTACTATACAGATAGTCAACATGTACAGAGTGCAGGCTATCAAGGCTATGAACCGTTCATTTCTATAGTGAAAGAAGAAAAATCTTGCCATTATATCTTATGTATCTTGTTGGTCAAACGCCTCCCTAATGACCTTGTTGGGGACACATTTTTGGGTGTTCCTGTTGCTAAATACCATGCAACAAAATCACAATATCTACCACAGAAAATCCTGTACAAATGAATACAGATTTTAAGAAGTCAAATATTTGTGAATAAAAGCTTAATTATGTAACTTCTCAAGAGTCTGATTTCAACTTCAAAGCCATTTAACTTACAAGAATCATAAAACCCCCCTAAAATTACTGATCCTTTGCACCACAAAACCAAACAAAAACAACCAATCGAATTAAGAGGTGCTGTTAATACCTCCATCTCTGTTATTTTCATAACTGAGGACAATTCACCCCTTGGAATGCTGCCATCAAGCACATACTTTTTGATTTACAGTATACCTAGAGAACGCAATGATGACTATATTTTATATTTATATGTATACAACCACAGAGTGCGTATGTGTCATAGAGGCCAATATTTTCTATGAAGAGAAGAGGCTCTACATTTTAAATTTGTAGGCAGCAATAATCATTTACTGAAAATTACACTGCAAATCATTTTGCTGTCATGTACTGGCAGAGCTTAGATACAGTATCTTCAGATGAAATATAGACCTGCGCATGTTCTATCTCTCAATCACTGTTATTCTCATAGCCTAGCACTAGGGTGCCACTTTGCACATTATTAAACATTTACAGAAGAACACAATTTCTCCTTGAATAGAAAAGGAAAACCTAAGCCATCACAGTTAAGATTCAAGGACTCATGGTGCCATAGTCTCAGCATAATTTCTTTTCATAGTATTTCACATGGTGGCCCTAGCAAGGGTAGACAAATGTATGTGCTGAAGGCCATCTTGTTCTAAAGGACAGCTCACAAGACCATGCTAAAAAAAGCATTAAAACAGATAATTCTAATTCAAACAAAGAATCTTTTGTAGGACAATTCACAATTTTTGTTTCATTTTTTAATAATACACCATAGTTGAAATACAAGAAGTAGACTGCAATTATAACCATTCTTTATCAACATGTAACGGTAGACAAAATAAGGTTTCACCCACCTGGGATCTTTCTGAATGCTATCAATGGAAGGTGACCTAGCCAAGGTCCCTTCTGGTGGGATGGCTGGCCCAGATTTGCTGTATGGTGATTCAACAGAAGGACAATACTGCAGCTGTCGGTAGGGGTCTGCGTAATTGGAGGCTGGGCCTGCAGCATAGCTGGCCCTCTGGAAGGTCGATGTTGCGTTCTGTGTGCCGTGCTGACTGCCTGTGCGCTGTAAGGGTACGGAGTCGACACCAGGGGAAGATGGGGCTACGACAGGAAAGTAGGGACAAAGTAAAAAATTGAGGACCTGTTCACAGAAATGGTTAACCAGGTCTAGGCAGAGGAAAAAAATACACACATATAAACAGGGGTTCGAAAAGAATGAGAAAAAAAAGAACACTGTCATAGTTGAAAGCAGTGAGGTAAATAACTGTCAAGTGAAAATTCTAAATAGCATGCCACTCATAGACTAAATAATATTTAAAATGGTTACACAGAGATTAGGTAGAAACACTTCTTTGAGATGGGCTTTGAATTGCTTACATCATATTCAAGAATGAGTTAATCTGAAGTTAAAAAAAATATACAAGCAGTAAAATCTCAATGCAAGTTTTGTATGTATCATGAGAAGAGCATGGGAGTAGTCGAGCTAAATTTCAACAGCTCTAAGGGTCTGATTCCGCAGTCTTTACACAGCTAAAACTCCCACCAAAGGAGAGCAGAACCAGGCTCTAAGGTCTGGATTGAAAATGATGACTATTAAAGATTAAACAAATATAGGGATTACTTGTCATCCCACTTCTGGGGTCCCAGTTCCTGTAAAATATTCAATACACAGCCCTGCTTGCATTAACAATTGTTATTGATATCACTATAAACAAAACTCACTTATCCGCTACCTCACCCTGAAAGAGAATTACACTATGCACATTTGTCTCTACCTGTCTAAAATGGTAGTGAAATGTACTCATCAAGATAATTGTATCAACAGTTCAGAGCATCTTAACTAATAGATGTAAAGTGACTCAGTGATTTTGCACCTTAAAAATCTTGTTAGTCTGCTTCATAGTCCATTATCTTTTTATTACACCACTACAGTAGAGCACACTTCAATATGCCATGAGTACTGGGTTCTTAGCAGCAGCAATTTTAGACCCAAGTTCTGCAGTCCTGATGATGTCAACTAGATTCTTGTTGTAAGGACTGTAGGATTAGTTCCTATATGACCTACTGGCCCTGAAATAAGAACAAATGAAAAGCCACTCCTGTTTATGAGAGAGTTCTGAGCAGCAGAAAAAGTAAATGCACTGTAAGTGAGCTCATTATGGGCCCAATGTTGCTCTTATCCAGGAGCGCCGCCAGCTTTTCCGGCGCCCTAGGCAGCGGAAGGTCCCGCCCCTGAAATGCCGCCCCTGACAGCGGCGGCGGAAGGTCCCGCCCCCAAAATTCAACGGCAATGGCAATGGGTCCAGGCTCAGGATCATTTGATTACGTCAAAATCATAGGTCTATAGATGAACATGCATCCTCAAGTTCCAGATCTCATAATAATTTTCCCTGTCATTTCTTTTGATACACACATTTACATTTCAGATGCATAATTACAAATAATTTGTATACTTCATTAAGTTCCATGAAACAACTTTAAGGGTTTCATATTGCAGTATATGTAAAAATTAAAAATGCAATACTCAAAAAGTAGTTAATAGTGCTTGTATGATAGGGCCCAGCTAACACTAGTACTTGCCAAGGTTAAGATACTTTTTTTCACCCAGAGTATGTCGTTTAGTATCTTTCTGTCTTTTATTAGTTTTCCTTTGTTTTTGTACTTTTCATTTTGATGTATATGAACAGTGAGTTGAATCACAGAATTTATGTTATAACAGTTATGATGTCATAATATTGAAAATTTGGTGGTTAACAGACATAAAAATACAATACTATCAAGTTATGTTAGTCTATATGAAAATACAATAAAGAAAAATCTCGCTTTGATATTGTCTTTTATCTCATGTTGTATATTTCCTTAATGAATAACCTATATATATATATATATATATATAAAGAATAAACTTCTGTTTCAAAGAGAGATCAATTGTAATGCAATAACTGTATCTGAATACTGATAAACTCTGTTCACAAACCAAACCAAAATTCCTGGGCTCAGCAGTATTACATTATCAAGATACAGAAAAGGTGGCAGCGTTTTAATAGCAGGGAATAAGTAAAATTAACTAAGAAAGAAAATGTAGTGTCACATGAAAAAAGAAAATTATTCAAAAAAGCAGAAGTTAGGAAAAAGTAGTAAAAATAACAAGCAGAAATGAAAGAAATAGAGCAATGAACTGCATTAAGATCTTGATATTTAGGAGTTGGAATTATGACATGGGGAATGCTGTTAACTTTTGATCTCTCATTGAAATCTGGAGTGTTGCAAAAAGCTCTAAGTAATAACTTTGCTAAAAAGGAGGCCTTTCATTGCCACATAGGCAGCCTTTCATTGCCCTTCATTGCCCCATGTATTTCATCATTTTTTCTTGCAACACAGTTCAATTAAATGTTAAAAAAAATATTTGATGCTTATTTTGTTTCCATCTTATTTTCTCTTTTGTGTTGCTATCAATAAGGTAACTGTATGAATTGAAGCTAGTTGTCACACTTTTATCACCTACATGGCTTTTTGACTCATTCTGATTCATTTTCATAATTATGTCATCCTAACAAGCTATTATTTCCTTTTGAATTTTATTATAATGTACACAGACTTGTGGTAGTTAGAATATGAAAGAATAAGACCAATAGTTGACTAGATAAAACATACCTTTAACGAAATTCCTGTTAAGATCTGCTTTCTTTTCAACTATGGTAGGTCTCTAGTAGGGTGACCAGATGTCCCGATTTTATAGGGACAGTCCCGATTTTGGGGTCTTTTTCTTATAAAGGCTCCTATTACCCCCCTCCCCCGTCCCGATTTTTCACACTTGCTGTCTGGTCACCCTAGTCTCCAGTGAACGAGTAAGGAATAGTAGGCACATGTTCAAGGTGGGCCTAAGTAGATGTGTTTGAAACACAGACGCTTCAGTTTGGGGATGTTTGTGCAATTATTTTCTTTGATTTTAAATCACGTGGGTTCGTACACCCCCTGAATTTTGCTTTGGATTTTGGATATGAATGAACCCCCCAAAACAAAGTAAAGCTCAGCTGAAAACAAAGAGGTCTGCTTGGAACCACAAATTGTCCCAGGGCTGCTCAAAACTAAAGCCAGGTAATTTTGTGAGCAATAGTTCATTTTCCAATGTAGACACAGTTACAGGGTCACTTCCAAGAGTCTTCTATTGTCACAAAAAATAGGAAATATAAAGATCCAGAAAGTTCAGATTCAATCTGTCATTTGTGGCCTATCTTGCTTCTGTGTGTGTGTGTGTGTGTGTAGGCCAAATTTTCCAAGGCTTACACTGGAGTTAGGTGGGTGAAGGCACCAGGTAAACATTATTTGTTAGAAGCTCTGGCCCATTCTGCTTCACTTGCACTGTTCAGACTGGCTGTAACTCCACAGCTGAAGAGAGTCTTCTGGTGCAATGTAATCCCCCAGAGTAGTCAGCTCCTACACTTCCCTACCTGCAACACTCTGGTGCAGGGACAGGTTTGATAGGGAGGAGTGACTGATGTCTGAGGTGTTCCGGATAACCCTAGCTAGTGGCCAGTCCTTAGGGGCTCTAACTTGCACTAGTGCTAGGGGACAGTACTTGCTTTATGCTGTACTCAGTAGAAACGGAGTGTAACAGATAATCTGGACCTATAAGGGACATCTAAATCTTCTAAATATCTATCTGTTATTTTCAACAGGAGCTGCTGAACTGAGATGTAGAGATGATGTCTAAAGGTGAGAGTCTCAATCTTGAGCTGGAAGTGTAGTTTTATCCTGAAATTTCTAAGTGCAATTTTCAACACCTACAAACTATGAACTGTGTCTACACAGGGCAAGCAAGAAATTGTAATTAAGATCTCATTATTATTTTATCTTGGGTCTTCATCGCTAGTGGGGGGCTGGGGAGGGGGAGTGGAACGCTTCCTGAAGCTGGGTGTATGGATCACAGGAAAAGGAAAATTGTTTTCTACTATGGAGAAATTGTGGCCAAGCTGTGAGAACACCCCAGAAAGGCCTTCTAACCATACATGACACCCATTTAAGGATGTGATGTGGGCCTTAGCAAATTAGGTGGGCTTACTTGCTAGGGCTCTCCTGACTGCTTGTGTATGTGCAGAATAAGCATCTTACATCTCTTCCTCTGTCCTTCCCACAACACCAAACTGGATGCAGTGACACTTATATTATAATGAAAATTCAGGTATATCTTATGAAAGGATCCTAAGGCCTCATACCTGAGCATTTTGTTCAGTCAAAATTCCCACGGATGGAAACTGGAGTCATTGTGAATTCAATGAAAATCAAAGAGAATTTGGAAAGAGTAAGGTATGTCCGATCAGGCCCTCAAAAGCTAAGAGTAAATGTATACAGATTCCTCTGCTGCATTCTTTTGAATGCACTGATTTACTTGGTCCATATTATTGTATAAATTAGGGATATTATCTTGCAACGTTTTGCTCCACAAATCAAATAATCCAGCTCATATTCTTATTGAACCAATGTTTTCTTGCTGCTTTGTCCATTTCACAATGCCTGTCGTATAGTTGCATGTAATGTTTTGCACTTTTCTTTTTCTAAATGCATTGTTTTTAACACTTTGCATATGTAAAGAAGCCTTGACTGTGTCTACATGCAGATCAGTGTGGGTACAAATTCAATTTACACACAGAAATTTCTGTGTGCCAAATAGAGGTCCCTTTAAAAATATGTCCTCCAATGTGATATTCTTTAAACAAAAGTTATTTCCATTATGCTTTTATGATGTCATAAAATGATGCTGTAACCATACAGTTACAGTCATTGTGGTGGTATTTAGGGAACAAGTAGAAAATCAGAATTTTTTTCTGCATAATATTCGGCACAATATTCAAACTATATACTCTGCTTCTTATTAGTAAACTGCATTCATCACCTTTTGGGGAATGTGTATTTAATTTTCTCCAAAACTGCCAATTAAAAGTTATAGTGCAAGCAACAGATTTTTGGCAATTGTACCAACGTAAACAAAAATTGCTTGAAATGCTATCATGAAGCTCGGGGTTTGACAGGAACACTTGACTAGTAAGCATGAATAGTCAAATCTAGCATCCTGTAAATCTTTCAATATGAATGTGGTAATATATTTATTTACAGGTGAACTACATTCCATTGATGCTGTCTCAAAAAAGTAAGAACTTTTCCAGATAGGAAAAAAAAGAATTTGAGAGGAATAAATGAAAAATCAACTTTAATTCAATTTATAGAAAAGAAAGGAAACAAATGATGCTGTAATCTGCTGATTTGTAAGGGCTCTCTCCCAGGGTATGTTTAGGATTTTCTGGTACAACACACATATTCTGTATTAAAAACAAATGTCTCCCAAAAATTCTCTCATTTAAATGTAAATCTTAACTAAAAAAAGAGAAAAAAGTACAATAATACATTCAAATTGCTGAGTTCCAGATTAAGATAGATTGTCTTCGTACACTCCATGTCTTGTGCAGATATCCAGTCTTTGAGTTTCAGAAAAGGATCAACTCATAATTCCCTGAAGCTAAATCAGGACACAATATAGCCCAGGCTGTTCCAATTTTCAGTTTCTTAATTATCTCCTCTGTGTTCCCTTTACAGTACCATTTTGTCTGTGTCTTGAATCTTCCAGTTCCTGATCTTTGCAATCATAAACTTCTCCAGTTCCTGAATCCTGCAGCTCTTCCACAGCCTCAATAACTGGATGCTTTATACCCTCTGTATTCAAATGAAAGGGATACTAATCTGGTTATTCTGAGTGGTTGGCTGAACAGTTCTCTCAGGAGCGCCGCCAGCTTTTTCACCGCCCTAGGCGGTGGAAGGTCCGGCCCCCGAAATGCCGCCCCTGACAGAGGTGGGGGAAGGTCCCGCCCCCAAAATACCGACGACGACCGAGGCGCCGGCGCCCCCCAAATGTTAGCGCCCTAGGCGACCGCCTAGGTCACCTAATGGGTTGCGCCGGCCCTGAGTTCTCTCCATTTTTCTTCTTAGTTTCTACTGTTTTATTCACCTTCAAATTGCACAGAAAATGTTCTCTGTATAACTTATGCCTAAGAGAACTGAACCGTTAAATACATCAGAAGATAAATAAATAAAACCTACATCATGTTAGCTTAACAAAACTACATGAAAATGTAACATCACATATATAACCACCATATGCCATTTGAAGAGTTACGTTTTCTCTAAACCAGTGGTTTTCAAACTTTTTTCATTTGTGTCCCCCTAAAAAATTTTGAATGGAGGTGCAGACCCCTTCTGAAATCTTAGACATAGTCTCTGGACCCCCAGAGGTCTACAGACCACAGGTTGAAAACCACTGCTCTAAATGAACACATTGAAGTAGCACCTAATGTAGTTATTTAAATTTACAGGGTCAGTTGGGATTGTGTGTTTGGGGACTGTTTGAGCCTTTGTTCCCTGTATCATCCCTGATCAACTTTGATCATCTGCAATCAGCCTTGTGATCACCCTTCCCCTGTGTGATTAATGAGGGGGTAGGACTGACCTAGGAGAGAAGGCCTTAACTGCCAGAGGCTAGGCAACCAAGAGACACTAGCAAACAGGGGAGTTTGAGAGGGAGTTTGTAGGAGGGAGTTGTAATATAATTGCTATGGTTAGGAAGGGCTGCATCGCCAGTGCTAGCACTGCTCCTATCTCCTCTACCTGCACCTGGATCCAGACAGACAACCAGACCATGGATGCCTCTATACCGTCAGGGTTTTGGATCTGGTCAGCGGGATTGCCACCCCCGTGGCGCCACGGGGTCCGTGCCGCTCCCGGAAGCGGCTGGTACCACGTCCCTGCGGCCCTGGGAGGCCGGGGGGGGGGGGGGGGGGGGGGGGGGGATGATGGGGGACAGGGCTCCGTGCGCTGTCCTCGCCTGCAGGCACCGCCCCCCGCACCTCCTATTGGCCGGGAACGGGGAACCACAGCCAATGGGAGCTTCAGGGGAGGTACCCGCAGGTGAGGGCAGTGCACGGAGCCCTCTGCCCTCCCTCCCCCAGGGGTCACAGAGATGTGGTGCTGGCTGCTTCCGGGAGTGGCATGGCACAGGGCCAGGGCAGGCAGGGAGCCCGCCTTAGCCCCGCTGTACACCACTGCCAGCCCGGAGCTGCTCCAGGTAAGCGGTGCCGGGCTGGAGCCCGCAACCTGAACCCCTCCTGCACCCCAACCCCCTGCCCTGAGCCCCCTGCCGCACCCCAACCCTCTTGCCCTGAGCCCCTTCCTACACACCGCACCCCCTCCCACACCCTGCACTCCCTCCCGCCTCCCAACCCCTGCCTCATGGCCCTGCATGCAATTTCCCCACTCAGATGTGGCCCTTGGGCCAAAAAGTTTGCCCACCCCTGCTCTACACAGATCCTGGTGTAGATTTGCAGACTGTATCCTGCATTTCCCACTCACAGAAAGCTCAGGGGACCATCCAGTGTGAAAGGTGTCTGCTGGTGGAATCTTTCAGGAAGCAGGTGGGAGAGCTACAGGAGGTGGTGGCTGGGCTGATGAGCATCCATGCTCATGAGGAATTCATTGAGAGTATTCACATAGAGACATCTAAGGCTTAGGAAGCTATCCAGCTAGAGAAGACTGCAGTCACACCACCAGGAGAGGAGGATATTGCTTGACACAGGGGGACACTGGCTGCTGGTTACTTCTGGAAGCAGGCAATGCTCAACCCCTACTCCCAACCCACCCACCATAGTGATTAAGAACCATTATGCTGCCCTGGCAACAAGCAATGAGGAATCACCTCCAAAGGTGGAGGAGGAGAAGCCAAATACCCCCAAGGCTGGGAGGATCACAGCCACCACTCCCAGGAGGAAACTTAGGGTAGTGGTGGTCAGCGACTCTCTTCTGAGGGCCCATCTGTCAGCCTGACATGGCATCCTGGGAGCTGTGCCACATGCCAGGGGCCCGTATCTGAGACGTTATAGAGAGAGTGTCAGGCATCATCTGGCCCTCTGACTACTACCTCATGATACTCATCCATGTGGGCACTAATGATACTGTGAGGTATGACCCTCAGCAGATCAGAAGTGACTACAGGGCTCTGGGAGTAAGGGTGAAGACGTTGGGAGCACAGGTGGTGTTCTCTTCAATCCTTCTGGTCAAGGACGGGGCCCAGGCAGAGACAGATGCATCCTGGAAGTGAATGCCTGGCTGTGAGGATGATGTTGCAAGGAGGGCTTCGGCTTCCTTGACCATGGGATACAGTTCCGGGAAGAAGGACTGCTAAGCAGAGATGGGGTCAACCTATCAGGGAATGGGAAGAGCATATCTAGATACAGAGTGGATAACCTAGTGAGGAAGGCGTTAAACTAGGTTCAATGGGGGCAGGTGACAAAAGCCTGCAGGTAAGTTAAAAACATAGAGACCTGGGAGATGGGTTGGAATCTGGGGGGAGCATGGGCTGTTATAGTAGGGATAAGGGAGAGAGACAAGAGAGAACATAGGGGGAAATCAGATCAGTATCTTAGATATTTGTATACTAATGCGAGAAATATGGGGAAGAAGCAGGAAGAACTTGAAATGCTAGTTAATTAACACAACTATGACATAGTTGGCGTCACAGACTGATGATACGCATGACTGGAATATTGGTATAGAAGGGTACAGCTTGCTCAGGAAGGACCAGCAGGGAAAAAAAAGGAGGAGGTGTTGCCTCATATAGAAACTGTATACACTTGGACTGAGGTTGAGATGGAAATAGGAGACAGACTTGTTGAAAATCTCTGGGTAAGGAGAAAAGGGGTAAAAAACAAGGGTTATATTATGGTAGGGGTCTACTACAGACAGGGGTGAAAGTAAGTCCAGTGACTTACCGGTACACTGGGGCCAGCTCTGGCCCCCGGAAGGGACGGGGCCTAGGGCGGAAGGGGCGTGGCTGAGGGAGTCAAAGCCAGCCCCAGGTCACCCTGTAAGGTAAGTGCCCCCCTCACCGGGGTAGCAGCAGCAGCTTCTACTGCCCCGGCCCTTTAAATAGCTGCGGGAGCCCTGGGGAAGCAGCGGGGCTCCCGCGGCTATTTAAAGGACCGGGGTGGCAGAGGCAACTGGAGCCCCGGGCCGTTTAAATAGCCCCTGGAGCCCCCCACTGTCCCTGGGCTCCGGGGGCTATTTAAAGGGCCCGGGGCTCCCCTGCTTCTACCGCCCCGGCCCTGTAAGTAGCCGCCAGAGCCCTGGAGTAGTGGCGGTGGGGCTCTGGCGGCGATTTAAAGGGCCGGGGCGGTAGAAGCAGGGGGAGCCCCGGACTTTTTAAATAGCAGCCAGAGCCCCGCAGCCCTACCCCAGGGCTCCAGCAGCGGGGCTCTGGTGGCAATTTAAAGGGCCTGGGGCTCCAGCCCCTGCTGGGAGCCCCAGGCCCTTTAAATTACCCCCTGGGGAAGCCGGGCCACCCTGGTACAGCAAACTGGCTCTTGCTGGTATGCCGTACCGGGGCGTACCGGCTTACTTTCACCTGTGACTACAGACCACCTAACCAGGAAGAAGAGGTGTATGAGACTTTTTTTAAACAACTAACAAAATCATCCAAAGTACAGGACTTGGTGGTGATGGGGGACTTCAACTACTCAGACATCTGTTGGGAAAATAACACAGCAGGGCACAGATTATCCAATACATTCTTGGAATGTACAGTATGGGTGTAGGAGCAGGATTTTATATTTGTACTATCAGAATTAATGTATGATTGATCATCCTGACAGCCACCCTTTTTGAATAGCAGAAAGGAATGACCCTCTGGGACATTGGTAGAAACGCATCTGACAGATTGCCAGTGTCTGTACTGATGTTAAGGCAGGGACAGACCAGAACAATCCCTATGACTTATTATGGTCACCCTTTTGTTTTATGATAAGTTATATGTCTACTATGGTTTCCTATATGTATTATAAATTAGGCACTCTAATTAAATATATATTTCTTTGTTTTATGGTTTAGTAAGTAAGATATAGGATTTTGTATTGTGTCTATGTTAAGGAGATTAGAGGAATGTTGAAGGCCCAGGCCACAACGTGAACTGTTTTGATTACAAGATTTAGTAAGGTTTAATTTACAATGCCTTTCTTGCTCAACATAAAAACTGCTGTATACCTTTGAAGGTCTCTGTAAAAGACTGTGTGTGTGAATGAGGAATGCATGCATCAGGAAAAGATAAGGTGTGAAGGCCATTGTTATAACCAGATGGTCAAGGAACAAGGAGTAAAGAGACTTAACGACACCAGAGAACCATCAATGCGCATCCATAATTAAGGAAGGGCAGATTGAGGACCCTGAGGTGGAGGCTGGCACCCCTAAAGACAAGACAATTGATTAAATCAAAACCAGGACAGGATGACCCTCTCAGAGGTGTTTTGGAATGCTAACGTCAAAAGATAACACCAATTAAGGAGTAACCGGTCACAAACTGACACAGCAAAATCCATAGACTTCAACAGAGAAAAAAAAGGGTGCTTGGCCATGGAACTTCGGGTTCATCTTGCCACAACTCCAGGAGCATCGGATCGCGACCAACAGAGCCCGGCTCCCCTCTGCGACCAATGTGGCTGGCCAGTAGATTGATCCAGACTCTGGACTGGTAACTATAAACATCAACTGGCAGGACTGTGTGCATGCTGTGTGTGTATGTGTGTGTGTGTGTATGTGTGTAACTCAAAAGCATATGCTAACTGCTGTATTCTCATAAATGCGGTTTATAGCCTTTTTCCCTGAAAAAGATCCCGTATGCTTCTTTAAGCATAACATGGGAGACAATTTTTATTTGAGAAGGTAGAGCAACCTACTAGGGGAGAGGCTGTTCTAGATTTGATTAGGGAGGAACTGGTTAAAAATTTGAAAGTGGAAGGCAGCTTGGGTGAAAGTTATCATGAAATGGTAGAGTTCATGATTCTAAGGAAAGGAGGGAAAACAGCACAATAAAGACAATGGATTTCAGGAACACAGACTTTAGAAAACTCAGGGAGTTGAGAGGTAAGATCCCATGGGAAGCAAGTCTAAGGGGAAAAACAATTGAAGACAGTTGGCAGTTTGACAAAGAGACATTATTAACGGCAAAAAAGAAAACTATCCCACTGCGTAGGAAAGATAGGAAGAATGGCAAGAGACCACACTGGCTTAACCAGGAGAACTTCAATGATCTGAAACTGAAAAAAAAGAGTCCTACAAAAAGTGGAAACTAGGTCAAATTACAAAGGATGAATATAAACAAATAACCAAAGTATGTAGGGACAAAATTAGAAAGGCCAAGGCACAAAACGAGATTAAACTAGCTAGAGACATAAAAGGTAACAAGAAAACATTCTACAAATACATTAGAAGCAAGAGGAAGACCAAGGACAGGGTAGGCCCATTATTCAATGAGGGGGGGGAAAAACAACAACAGAAAATGTGGAAATGGAGGAAGTGATAAATGACATTTTTGTTTCGTTTTTCACCAAAAAGGCTGATGGTGATTGGTCATCTAACATAGTGAATGCTAGTGAAAATGAGGTAGGATCACTGGCTAAAATAGGGAAAGAACAAGTTAGAAATTACTTAGACAAATTAGATGTCTTCAAATCACCAAGGCCTGATTAAATGCATCTTAGAATACTCAAGAAGCTGACTGAGGAGATATCTGAGCCATTAGCGATTATCTTTGAAAAGTTATGGAAGATGGGAGAGATTCCAGAGGACTGGAAAAGGGTAAATATAGTGCCAATCTATAAAAAGGGAAATAAGGATAACTTGAGGAATTACAGATCTGTCAGCTTAACTTCAGCACCCGGAAAGATAATGGAGCAAATAATTAAGCAATCAATTTGCAAACACCTAGAAGGTAATAAGGTGATGAGTAACAGTCAGCCTAGATTTGTCAAGAACAAGCCATGTCAAACCAACCTTCTAGCTTTCTTTGATAGGGTAACAAGCCTTGGGGATCAGGGGAAGCAGTAGATGTGGTATATCTTGATTCTAGTAAGGCTTTTGATACTGTCTCGCATGATCTTCTCATAAAAAAAAACTAGGGAAATACAACCTAGATGTCTAGATGCCTTCCACTGAGCTTTTAAAAGCAAAATCTTATTTAAGCTAAAATGTATGACAGACTCTAAATGACCAACTGGTTTATCATCATGAAAACCAGTTAATTTAGGATTTCAGTTACTCTCTGGTACAGGGGATCCCACACAATTTAATCCATTTGCTTAGCCTTTTTCTAAGGAGCCTACATCTTGTTTGTAGTGAATCCCAAGTATTTTTACAAGGCTGAGCTCAGAATTAGTTGGTTTGATCCTGATTTCCAATTTACAGGGTCCCCGCCCCCCTCAATTTTTTTGTGGTTGTATATATGTATCAGTTGGCATTGGCTCTACCTGGGCTACCATGTCTACTTGTTTGCTAGCGGTCTGGCACATTATTGGCAAAGGTGCTATAAAATTCTTACTGTGGGGTCTCTTCTGTTGTCAGACACTTCTCTTATATGGTTAGAGGCAGTTCCTCTGCCCTGAACAGTAACATCTGTTTATGTTCTATATAGCCTGGATTATCACAGCTTTACAAATTTTCCGATCCCCTCTCCTAAACCAGTGGTAGCTGTTTTCCAACTACAATAGTTGTTCCACTGGGCACATTCAATAGAGCTACGAATATGGTATGAGTGTCACTTCATCACTGGTCTACATCACTGGCAGCTACAAAACGTAAGACAAAATAAAGGTCATAAATTGGTTCAAATCCCCTGATACTGAAGTATTGTCTGTTTCCCACTTGTGCAGTCCCATGTGCTTACGATCATTTCCTTACCATTAGTGTTATCCCACAATGTTTCATACACAAGAGAAAAAAAACCCTAATTTCTAGAGTCAAAAGGAATTTCACAAGCAAAATTTGAAAAAAAAAATTATGTCCAATAAATCCTGCTCCCAATGGAGGCGGCAATAATCTTTGCAGGCTAAACTACTGAGGCTTTCTCTGCAGTGATGTGCTCTTTTACCTCCACTTTTGAAGAAAGGACATTCCATTTTTAGATATTTCTGACATCAATTCCAGCAGGTCTCCATGTTTTCTTCAGAAACTGAAGCTCCTCATATATTCCTTCTCAGTCAGGAAAAATACTGTCTTTTAGGTTTCTCAGTCACCCTGTTGTTTACAGAGCTGTCTGGATCCGGTCACTATTCAAGGCTCCTTTTGCCCCAGCTGTTTCATTTTAGTCTGTAGACTTGTCACATTGTTATACAGTGTCTCAACCACCCCTTTTAGAGCTGTTATATCCTTGCTCAAGATGGTTAAAAATGTTCCTTTAGTTGAACAATTCCAGCAGAAAAATGTGGAGGTGGAGCCACATATCTTGAGCCTCAGGAAATGGAATAACCTACTTAACCACCATTTTAGAGTTGACATTTCTTTAACAGTAATTGTTTTTATTATGGGTTCACGTATGCTACTAACTTATGTCAACTTGTAATTTACACTAATTTGTTACCTATTTCTATTAGGCTTATGAATTCTGGTAGCACATACGCACTCTGTGAATAAAAACAAATATTCACAAGCAATGGTGCAGCTTAAAGTTGAATTTGTATAAAAGGAAAAAGTAAGTAAAAATTCTGAATTTCAGATCAAGGTAGTTTTTCTAGGGATGCATCTGGTAATGCTGCAGATATCAAACTCCCCCTATCAAGTACACTTATGGGATTCCAGACTCAGGAAATGATCAACTTTCTTTGCTACCTAAAGCCTAATCAGGACACAGTTTGTAAATTTCCATTTTGTAAATACTTAAGAGTTTCCTTATTGCCCTTCAAAGTCTGACTGTATCTTAAATCTTCCAGTTCTTCAGCTTCTCAAACGCCTGCATCTTGCATTCCTAGAATCAGCTGTTTCCAGAATGTTGTGGTTCAGCAGTGCTTCTCAGCTCGAAATCCTGGGTGCTTTATACTCTCTGTGTCCAAATGGGATAAGCAGCTGGTGATTCTGACTGGCTGGTAAAAAGCCCTCTTTCAAGACCTTTGCTCAGTTCCCACTGTACTGCTCTCATCCTCAGGGCCGGCGCAACCTATTAGGTGACCTAGGCGGTCGCCTAGGGCGCTAAGATTTGGGGGGCGCCGACTGCCCCGGTCGTCAACGCATTTCGGGGGAGGGACCTTCCGCTGCCTCTGTCGGGGGCGGCATTTTGGGGGCGGGACCTTCCACCGCCTAGGGCAGCGGAAAAGCTGGCAGCTCTCCTGGCGGGGGGGCGCGGGGAGGGCCGCCCACAGTAATGGGGGGGCGCACAGGGGAAGCGCTCCCCGCCCCAGATCACCTCCACTCTGCCTCCTCCGCTGAGCACACAGCCCCCGCTCTAATTCTCCTCCAATCGGTGCCGCAAGCCTGGGAGGGGAGGAGAATTAGAGCGGCGCCGGCGTGCTCAGCGAAGGAGGCGGAGCGAAGGTGAGCTGGGGCGGGCTCCCCGGGCAGGATTAGCTGCCGCAAAAGGGGGCTCCCCGGGCGGGGTTAGCTGCCGTGAAGGGGGGCTCCCCGGGCGGGGTTAGCTGCAGAGCGGGGAGGCTCCCCGGGCGGGGGTAGCTGCAGAGCGGGGAGGCTCCCCGGGCGGGGGTAGCTGCCGTGAAGGGGGGATAGCTGCAGAGCGGGGGGGCTCCCCGGGTGGGGGGGGGGTGGGCGGGGTTAGCTGCCGCGGGGGGGGGGGGTTAGCTGGGGGGGGGGGCGCAAGGTGGAAGTTTCGCCTAGGGCGCGAAACTTCCTTGCACTGGCCCTGCTCATCCTCCAATTTTATAGAAAATGCTCTTTAATTCACTAATTCTTAAGTTATGCAAGCATTTAAACAGAGAGACAAAGAAATAAAATGCAAAGCTCATTACACAAAGAAGTTGAAAGATTTAACCAGTTCAACCAGTTTCCCCATTATGGGTGGAAACTGACCCTCGAGCAATGGTGCAACACAAGCCCTATTTACCACTTTAGTCCTTATGACGGAACTTAAGTGGTGCATTTGCCTTGAGCTAGTCCTTTGCATAGGGTGACTCTCACCTTATATAGGAAATACCTCAAACTGTCAGACCAGTAGAAACATTTTAAATGTGACCCTTTAAGTTAACAAAATCATGCAAATCCTATGTCACAAACATAAAAACTATAACCATTATAAAAAGTTATGCTTTCCTATACCAAAGCAAATCTGCTGGGGTAAAGTGACTGAGAGATGCATATTACAACCAAACTTCCAACCCTTTCACACTAACTTGACCCTCACTCTTTTCAAATCCCTCGGTTAAAGATACAATTTGTCCCATCTGTCCAACATTAATCAGCAAAAAGCACTGTCATATTTATTAACCAAAAATATTCCAAGAAAACAGAACACAGCAACAATCCTGCATTGATTTGTACTAAAGCCACCTTCTGATCACTGAGGGCACTATGTGTAGGAATTATTCCTTTCCCTTTAAACTGTGAACTCTTCCCCATTGGCTTTGTACACTGCCAACTGCTATGCTCTCAATAAATAAATAAATAATATTGCTATTTTGTTACAATACAATCCATATATTATTAGATAGTATTACTTTAGAATTATATTTTAATAGCATACAGTTGATCATTATAAATGAAAGGGTTTTGTTTGTTTGTTTGTTTTTTGGTAATAGAGAACTATTGTTACATTAATTATAAAATTTGCACTCCAGGACTTGATCATGTGGTATGTACAACACTGATATATCAATGGGAGCTGTGGGCACACATGGATTGCTGGCTGCTGGGAAGGATGTCAGGGAGGACAAAACGGACAAACCCTTCATAGAAGATGACATATACATTATGTGTGTGAAAATCCCACTGATCTCAATGGGAGTTCTACATGCAGATCATTGAAATATGGTATCCTATAGAAAAATAATAATTTTAATAATTTTAACATAGTTAAGATGACCCTTTGTTCAAAAATGGAATGGCCTGGTAATTTCTCAATGAAGTTGTTTTAAGAATAGTATTACTGCAATAATGAACATTTAACAAGAGTGTGAATTCTCTTAATGTCACTGTTGGATAGCTTAGTTGAGCACAGTATTGTGTTTTCTTTAACAGTACGGAGATATATGAAAGGCACAAATATACTAGCATTCAAATCACTTTTTATATCCTGAAGAACATCTTTATATTTTTGCGGTTTTGAACAGTGCTCAACTAAATAAAAGAGAGCGGACCTGGTCCTGCATGACAGAAGTCTAATAGAAGCAGGATCAAACCCAGTGTCTGTGACTAAACAGATGCAGTAAATAGATAATAGATACACAGACATTCTCGGTCACAGTGTAGGCACTGTCTCCACAAACTATGGCTGCTGTGATTTACAAGGAATTTCACTGAGTTTCCAGGGTATTATTGTGATTTTTATAATCAAACTTCTTACACCTTGATTTGTAACAAAATATCAAGATACACTGAAATACATTCAAGTATGGCCTACATCATGCTCTCCTATAGAAAACAAAAACAAACAAAACAAAAGAACCATCAAAGGAATAATTTAAATCGAAATTTTGGAGATACCGAAATCATAAACTTCCTGAAGACATCTTTTGGGGGACAGAGGAAGAAAGTAGGGGATATAAATATATAGGGGATATAAATAGGACTCTATCCTGTGAAATCTGGGATTCCCTAAGGTGTTTGGGATTTTCCCATGAATGTTAGGACACCTTCATATTTTAGGACACAAAGCCCTCCCCACTAAAACAGGTACTGCTAATGAGCTACAAAGGGTTTACAAATATTCTGTGTAGAGTCTCTGTATCTTGGCTCCATTCCCTGCTTGTTCATTCCCCCAACCCCAAATACCTGCAGCCACAACCACACGATGCTCACACCAAAGGGTATCTTTCAATAGGGAAATGAAGCCTCTCTCTGCTTCCCCTTCCTCCATAACCTTATATATTTAGGAGTAAATCCACATCCTTTCTCTGAGGAGATCCCCTTTCAGTGGAATTGGATGAGAAGTAATCTGCATTTGGAGGGGCTACTCAGGATTGGTACTGGACGATGGATTTGCTCTTTATTGGCCCCTGAACAGCCATTCGTGCAAGTAACATTCTCTCCCCTCCATATAGCAGAAAGAGGAGACAATGCTCTTAAGAACCTTAATATTACTTTTGACAAATGATTTTGAAGACTAACCTGCATATACCACTTCAATTGCCATCAGTAGGTGTTAACCTCATGTATCTAAGGGCAGAATTTGGCACATAGGGCCTGATTCTGAGCTCACTTACTCAGATGTTAATCAGGATTCCTCCATCCAAATACTTGGGGTTACATTTGTCAAAACCATTGTGAGATCAGAATCAAATGTTATTTCCAGGATAAATTTGTAATTTTGTAAAAATAAGCAATAGGGATTTAAAGCTATACAAAAAGAAAACCTAAATAAAATAATGAAATAAAAAAGGAGCTGCCAGTTAAACTGAGAATATGAATTCCTATCAATTTGGGGTGATTTCATTATTCACTATTCAGTTCACTATACTATCTCATATTTACTTTATTTAGTATGAAAGATATTTAATTCCTTACTTGTTTCTTCTGAATTTCCCTCCTTTTCTGATGTTATAAACCTGGATGTCTTAGTCAGCAGAACAGTTCTATTATCACAACATTAGTGGACTAACAGAGATGTGGAGGTATGGATAACCTCCTTTTTTCTATTTCCCTGAAAATGTTAGGTCCTATATCCATAACTCCATGGCGTGTGATTTACCACTGTTGTCCTCAATTAAACTGCAGCTGTTGCATCACAGTATGCCATTGCAGAACACATTAATTCATGCCAAAGCAAAAACAGAATGATACAATCCAAAACAGCAAGAAGCAATGCTTGATATTTAGAACGTATCTATTGCACTTTCGGACTGTATGGCTGCTCTTTGACCAGTGAAGAACACAGAAATCATACAAAACAGACAAAGATTTTTTGAAATTAACTTTCCCCAAACTGTAGTTAAACAAAAAATAATTTCTGTTTTGCATTAAGTGATAATTTGGAACACCAGCAAAAGAAATTTGGAAGAATATATTTGGAAGCTGAGATTCTCTTTTCAGCTGATAATGTTTATTATAAGGAAATAACATATAACAGTGAGTTTCTTAGGCTACGTCTACACTACCCGCCGGATCGGCAGGTAGCAATCGAATTATCGGGGATCGATTTATCGCGTGTAGTGTAGACGCGATAAATCGCTCCCCGATCGCTCTCCCGTCGGCTGCTGAACTCCAGCAGTGCGAGAGGAGGAAGCAAAGTCGACGGGTGAGCTGCAGCCGTCGATCCAGCGCCGCGAGGACGCGAAGTAAGTAATTTTAATTCGATCTAAGTTACGTCGACTTCAGCTACGCTATTCTCGTAGCTGAAGTTGCGTATCTTAGATCGATTCCCCCCCCCTAGTGTGGACCAGGCCTCAGTAATGTACAAGTACTGTTCTGAAGAGTGACTATGTAAAAAATGCACCTTCTTACTCAAAGGAGGTGCTCCCTGTGGATAATTCACAGTCATATCCAATTGCTGAAGTGAAAAAAACTATTCCACATCCCACTCTTTAAAATATTTGACTTATTAGCACCTCAAAGTCCATGCAGATATCAGTGAGTTGTATTCTTATCTGGCTCACACATCACCAATAGGATTGTTTTATAAGTTCCAATTGCATGTTGATTAGATGTACTTGTACCACCTCAGTGAAGACACTGGTGCTGCAGTGGTGTACCTGAGGATATAAATTGGCCTGCAGAATCTTTATACAACTGATGATGCATGAGAAAGAAGGAATCCTTAGCCTGACTCTCCAAAACCAAGCTGAGTTTGCGTGGCTCGGAGCTGGAAGGAAATAATCTTTTTAGTTGTAAACTGAGCATATTTGATACGGAAACCACTGAAACACAATAAAATTGGAATTCGACAATGTCATTTTTACAGAGTCACATTTCAGAAGTAGAATTTTGCATAGCTTTCATTACATTTTTATCAGCAAATTTAAATATGAATAAGCTCTGGTGGTCTGAAGCTGTTAGTCTTCACACTGAAAATGACACAGCAGACAGCAGTTTGATCAAGTGCTGATAAACTCAAAACATAGACATTGCTGAAAAAGACATTCTAATGTATGTAAAATATGTTTTTTAAAGCAGTGGTTCTCAAAGCTGGTCCACCGCTTGTTCAGGGAAAGCCCCTGGCGGGCTGGGGCGGTTTGTTTACCTGCCGCGTCCGCAGGTTCGGCCGATCGCGGCTCCCACTGGCCGCGGTTTGCCGCTCCAGGCCAATGGAGGCTGCGGGAAGCGGCGCGGGCCGAGGGATGTGCGGGCCGAGGGATGTGCTGGCCGCCCTTCCTGCAGCCCCCATTGGTTTGGAGCAGCGAACTGCGGCCAGTGGGAGCTGCGATCGGCCGAACCTGTGGACACGTCAGGTAAACAAACCGGCCCGGCCCACCAGGGGCTTTCCCTGAACAAGTGGCAGACCGGCTTTGAGAACCACTGTTTTAAAGCAAATTTAAAATAACCTTTTTAATTTTTGTTTTGTCATTTTAGATTAAATTTCATTGCTGATATAAACTACCCTATTCTATGAGAAAAAATTATTTCAAGTTCATTACTGGTTTTATATCTAAATGGAGAAGTAAAACAAAAAAGATGTTAACTGTATATGATGCCATAGAGGTTACAATGAACTATTTTATTCAGTGGGGTTATTTCTTCCCTCACACCCACTGTAAATCAAGAGCAATTCCTATGAAGTCAGTGGAGTCACAACGGTATAAAACGAGGGGAAAGGGAGAGAAAAATCAGATTCACTATTTGCATAAAAGAAAATGTCTAATTTTTTTGGGAAAGTTTGTAGTTTTCTAAACAATAAAAATATGACTCTAATCTTGAAACACTGAACCTTGAATTGTGATTATTTCTAAAAAATTCTAATATTTTACTCTATTTTTATAGAGACTAACATTTTTAGTTATTTTATCAAAATTATGTGTCTATACCACCCACTATGAGCCATATGTTCCCTTTTGTAGAAAAAAAGCAAGAAATGGGACAGAAGTGCAAAGCAAAAAATATCTGTCAGCAAGCTCACATACAGCCTGATGGACCTGCATAAAAAAACTAATGTGCAACAAACCAGAGGAGGCATGGCTTTGACAACCCACTGTAAATGACAACAATGTGTAGATCCTGTGCTGTGGACAACAGGGATGTCAAGAGTTTTTGCTTCTGTTTTAACTCAAGTTCCTTGACTGTCAACTAACCTGAGTAAGATAACAGTTTTGTAAATACTAGTCCAAGACACTCCACAAACGAGCTGCAGGGGTGTTTGTTTGTTTGGGCACTACTGCCTCAACTGTAGATTAAATAAATTTGAACTTTGGCATAGCACAATCCCTAGATTGCAGATGTACCTTCCTGTGACTGTTTTAATTTTGCTATGTATTAAGTATCAAAAATAAGTTATTTAACCATGCACACTGGATCATTATATAATCTAACAATCAACAGGTTACCTAAGTGCAGTGTGTGTGTGTGTGTATTTGGAATAAGGCAGGGCTGTGAAAGACTCCAGTCTTCCTTGAAGCAACACACAAAATGCATGCATGCATGAAACAAGGCAAGATCTCCTGCCTCAGTAATTTTTCTCTTTGTATAGTTACTTCTGAGGGTATTCTGTGCCAAAAAATTAAAAAATTCTGTGCACAATATTTTAAAATTCTGCAGAATTCCGCAAATGTTATTTGTCAAATAAATGTGGAGGCTCCAGCATGGCACTGGGGAGCACAGGCCACTGGATGCACAGAGGTGGGAGATCACTGTGCAGCTCCACCTCCCCCTCTCCCCAGGACATGGATTCAGCGGTGAGGCTGCAACCAACCCTGACATAGCACAAGGACCGGACCTGCCCTAGAAACACCCCAGGGCCCTGCCTCTCCTTGCCAGGTGCACCAGGTGTGGGCAGACAGGCTCAGCAAGGCAGGAGCCAAGTGTGGAGGGTCTGAGTGTGGGGCAGGGGTTGGCAACCTTCGGCACATGGCCCATCAGGGTAATCCACTGACGTACCGCGAGACATTTTGTTTACATTGACCGTCCACAGGCACGCCCCCCCACAGGCACGCCCCCCACAGCTCCCAAGGGCCACGGTTCACCGTTCCTGGCCAATGGGAGTTGCGGGAAGTGGCAGCCAGCATGTCAATGTAAACAAACCGTCTCACGGCCTGCCAACGGATTACCCTGACAGGCTGTGTGTGGTCAGCGGGCCACAGGTTGCCCACCACTGGCCTAAGGGGTTTCCAGGTCCTAGATCTGGGTTCTATTTCTTCCTCTGCCACAGACTTGTGTGAACCTGGGTCAGATTATGGCCAGATTTTCACAGGCATTGAGCACTCACTGCTCCATTGAACTTCCATGAGCCAACATTTCTGAAAATTAAGTAATCAGTTTCTAGGCCTCAGTTTTCCAGTTGTAAAATTGGGATAATATTCGCAGAGGTATTGTGAAGATAAATCCATTAATGGGTATGGGGCAATCAGACAGTCCTGTGACGAATGCTATTGAAAAACCAATACATAATTAAAAAAGAATATTATTTAAGGCAAGGTCTGGAAAGCGTGCAGTGTATGAAGTGTGAGGCCACATGCTGAATGATGAGAATAAAAATGAATATTAAACAGCCGCCTCATTCACTGATCATTTCCCCTCCTGCTCAGCAACTGAGGCAGGGGTCCTGTGCTACACTTTGCAACCCAATTATTCTTTTAATACCAGAGTTGTTATGTCTGTATATAAGTGTGATTCCACACAAAAGTTATATTGTACATGAATGCTAGCTTCTTTCATTGGCATTTAACAGTATTAACTAAGTGGCATTCTCCAGTAATAACTAGATACTACAAGAATTTAAATTAAGCAACAAAGGGTTTTACATTTCTCTGAATCCCTTCTAAGGGTTTTATCCTATACTCATTGCGTACCCCCAACTTCCATGCATGCAATGGGATAAGCGAGAAATGCAGGATTGGATCCTAACATAATAAAAGAAAGCCTGACATCTTGTTCTAAAAAAAAAGTCAGTTTTGCAGATATTTTTAATTTTGCTTCAATTCTTCTGTCAATTCTAAATGGAAGCTGCTGATTTGGGAAGAGACATAAATCTCCAGTGTCTGACTGATACAACAAAGAAAAACATGTCCGAAATTTGCTCAATACTGCAATTCTTAATGTAAGTTATTAATATTTCTATATGTTTTAGACTATTTTGGCTCTAACTCTGCTGCGTTCTGATTCCTTAGTGCACCTTAGTACACCTACTGATTTGATATCTATTTGTGGATTCCCAAATATAGAGCTATTTTACATAGCTGAGAGGACACTCTGCAAATAGGACTTGTACACTAACGTGTATCATGGATGATCATTCATTATTACATTACAGATGAATCAGTGATATCGACAGCTCTGTTTTTCTGGTATGCTGAAGCTTTATGATTCATATCTATATGTCTACAGTGTATGAGTATGTTGCATATATATAATATGAGAAAGAGAGAAAGAAAGACAGAGAACGCATTTGGTCCTGGTTTGCTTCAGTTCCAAAAATGTAAATGTCCCATTATGTTCATGAGGAAGATGCCTTGCAGCCCTTTTTAAGACTCACACAAAATTTTATCAGGAGAAAGCAATTAGATAAGTTATCTGAAAACAATCAGATTTCTTTAAATAAGGCATTTAAAAGCTTGATGAAAACATTTTCTCCCTCCCACCACAAGAGACAAAAATACTAAACCCACAAAACATATAGTCCCAATGCTAAGATTTTTCTGCCTGAGAGGGGGAGGAAGTAGGGGGGGGTTGCCTTTTTTAGCTGTAACAATGCCTTCTGCAATTTGTATCAGGCATTTTTTCAAGTTACAAATACAGTATAAACTTTTCTAGCATTACCAATAAAATTTAGAGATTTAGTACTGAAGTAAAACACTTTATCCATAAAAGACAATTTTATAAATTATGTCCACCTACCCGTGCTAGTGCGATAAGTGCCTGTATGTGCTGGTTGCAGAGGGTCCCCCTGACTCTGGCTGAGACTCCTCATAGGGGGCTTCTGATACACTCTATCTTCGTAAATAGGATCTATATGGTGCTCTGGAGACTGCAACGCCCTTAATTCGGAGCCAAGGTGGCTGTGCTGGCTGCTGTACGATGCCCGAGACCCAGCTGCAAACAGATTTATACAGGAATTTTAAGAGAGAAAATCCTCCATGAAACAGGATCCAAATTGATGAAAAGCATATTTGAAGACAACTCTTGTTTTTATCAAAAACAAAACAAAGAATTTTTAAAATGGAAAGAAAAATAACATGAAATGGCACCAGTGATGCAAATTAATCATCTTATCGGCATCACCCAACTGTCTGCTTTTGCTTCAAAACCTGATTTCCTCAAAAGGCAGAAGATATTTCAGAGATAAATAAATACTGTGCAGGGCTAATAAAAATAATTTTCTCACACAGGGACTAACAAACGTGGCAAGTTGCCTTATCCAGGGGAACCCTATTGAAGGGCTCAACTGCCAAATTAGAAATATGAGGAGGAAAGCCAGAACTAGCCCCACGTGCTGTGGCCACATGGTAAATCTACAAATGAAATAAGTTAAAGCTGATGAATAAATGTGTTGTTCACATCATCAAAGCAGACCTTCTCACTGCTTCACGTGAAGTATGACAGAGCAGATATGCCTCATCAGCACTTTTGTCCTAGACTGTGTAGAAACCAGACTGCTAGGGCTTTTCACAGACTAAATCCTCTGGGGATGAATAAATTAAACATATATTCAGGAAATAAAATATTTTAAAGATGTAGTTAGAAATAAAATATTTTTTTTAAAAGATGAATCTGCATTTTACAAGACTGAAGAGTTTATCCCTATTTTTCTTATTCAAATAATAAAAAGTAATATTTTACTATCAGGTTATTAACAGAGAGACTTGTAAACGTCCAGATTTGGCAATTAGCCTAAACATTTGTTTCACTTTTTGACATAAGTATCTTGGTTATGTTTGTCTGCTTTGTGATCTATTTCCAAGGATGAGATTGGGGGAAGCCATACAAAAGTAAAACATACAAAAGGTAAACAGTATTTTCATTTTGCTAAATATTATAATTCAAGGCACAGAAATAAATACCAGACAGTTCTGAGATGAAAGCAGATTCTCTAGAGTTGGAAAGCTGTTGAAGGTTTAGAGACAATACAGAACAAATTTTTGAAAGAAAGAAAGAAAGAAAGAAAGAAAGAAAGAAAGAAAGAAAGAAAGAAAGAAAGAAAGAAAGAAAGAAAGAAAGAAAGAAAGATGATCAATAATTGATCAGTAGATAATTGATCAATCAATCCAGTATGTGATTTGTCATCACCACAGCCATTGACAAGAACTCATGTTACCCTCTGCTGTTCTGGACACCTTACCAAGAATTCCAAAGATGACTTTATTTGCAACTACTGTAGATATCAGGAAGTGGTCACGATTACCACAGATGGAGAAAACAGCAATGCATTGTGGGCCAAGTTTTCAAAAGTCTCCAACCCAAATTCTTTGAACCTGTTCTCAGAGTAGATTAACGCCTCCAGAAAGGCTCACTATCCTGCTGATTGGGTGTAAAAATACTAACCTGTTCTTGGTGACTTCCAAGTTTTTGTATGAACAATTTTGCTTTCCATTTAATTCCATTTGTGTGTGAAAAAAATATGTGAAAAACTGAGGGCAACATTTTAGAAGCCATTTATCAAACTTTCTCCCTATAAGTCTTTTGATCAGAAAGAATGTGATCTCTGAATGAAATAAATTAACTATTGAGGAATTATAAATGGTGTCCTTTCTTTAGCTAATTTACAAATGAGTGCTGCTGTTGAGAGTGATGTGATGGATTCAGTCCTCAGTCCTGCTCCCACTGGGAATCACTGGGAACTTTTCCACTAACTTGAGTGGCAGCATATCTTAATCTTTTTAATACATTTTAAAATGGTTATGCTACTAATTTTGTGGCAGAAGGCATAATTCAACTCCTCTTTTATATAACACTAAAGATTTTCTTTTAAGGACCTAAAGTCCTGATTCTACAATCCCTTATATACTTGTTTAATTTTAAAAACCACATGATCCCTTTTTATTATTATTTTCATTATAGTATTGTCTAGAGCAGAGGTCAGCAACCTTCGCCACGCGGCCCATCAAGGTAATCTGCTGGTGGGCCACGAGACATTTTGTTTACATTGACCATCTGCAGGCACGGCCCCCCTATAGCTCCCAGTGGCCACGGTTCGCCGTTCCCAGTCAATGGGAGCTGCGGAGGGCCATGCTTGCGGACGGTCATCGTAAACAAAATGTCTCGCGGCCCACCAGCGGATTACCCTGATGGGCCGCATGCTGAAGGTTGCCAACCCCCGACCTAGAGGGCCATCTGAGTTTGGAGCTCCCTTGTGCTAGGCACTATACAAACACATAGCAAGTGACAGCCCCCGCCCCAAAAGAATGAACAATCTAAATAGACAAGACAGACAAGGGATGGGAGTGGAAACAGACTCAGAGAGCTGAAGTGATTTACCCTAGGTCACACAGCAGATAAGTGACAGAGCTGGGAACCCCCTGAAATCACTTGGACTACCTCTATGTACTTGAAGTACCTGCACTAGTGTTTTCAGGATTGGGTTCTAAGTAGTGAATAGTGATTCTTTCCCCCATAATTTTGGGATTACCTGCTAAACATTCTCAAATAAGACAAAAAGTCAGTAAAATATCTAATAAACATTTTGAAAAATAGAAACCTCAACACAACATAACAGATATTATATTTTAGAGATCAGGTTTATCACTTTATTAGAATTTATACTTTCACATCAGTTTCTTTCATTTCTCTTCATAGATGGTGAGAATTCAAATAAATATAAACCGTTACATTTTATTATCCTTCCTGACAGATTTGCAGCTTTTCTGTTGATGAGCTACTTAATGAAACTACAGAATAATGTTATGTACAGTGTACATCATTTTGCATAATTTGATAATTATCAGTGCACAATTTGGTTGGTATAAATGAGTATCAAGCACAGCACTTGTCAAGATGTGTACTTGTATAAATCAAGAAATGTGTACTTTCAACTGATATGAGCCTTTAACATGTGCAGTAGCAACATGGAACATGATTCATTCCTATGAGATGATGTGTGATTTTGCCACTTTCACTCTAAATAATCAAGTGCCAATATTTGAACAGGAAATAATGGAAACTAGCAGCACTGACTGACTCATGGCCTTTTGCCAAAACGCTAAAGCTTTATTGTGAGACAAAAAGGCAGAACATTCATTTCAGCACTTTAGCCTTGCAAAAAGGACTGTTTTAGACAAAGAGAGAGAGCGAAATTTACTAATATTTCTATACTTGTTGGCCTATTAGCATTTTCATTATCCAGTTCCTATTTTCAAGTTTTGTTTTATTTTTTATAATTCTGACCTAGGTTTAATTTGTCAAACAAATTCTAAGTGTCGGAGCAACATGATTTTACTGCACATTTTACTTTAAATTTGACAAAAATAATAAAATAATCAGCTAACCAAAATATATCGGAACAGGGAAAAACAGAGACTGATTTCTGAAGCTTGTATTCCACCCATTAAAAAGTCTATATGGATGATTTTCAGAGAAGCTGAGAGTTAATGAGAGCCGCAGGTGGCTCAGCATCTCTGAAAATCAGCTCCCAGATTTTGATATTGTATTTCTGGAGACTTTTAGGACCAAAACACTCCCCTCAGAAAAAGGCCACAAAAACTGTTATTTCAGTCTCACTAAATTTCTACTGCCTGTTCCAATCTAGGGGGGATGGGTTTCAGGTTCTGCAGAGCCTCTAAACTGTACAGAGCTCAGGGATCTAGAAGCAAATCCCATGGGCCCCAGCTCAGTAGTGCTCCCCTGATCCTCAAAGGACAGTGGCATTTATTAAAACATATTTCTGGATTGCTATAGGTTGTTTGTTGTCCAGTAGAACTGAGTCAGCACCTCCAATCACAGACAGAAACAAACAGGAAACCTGTGCAATTGGCAAAGAACAGGTATAGTATGCTCCCTGGTGCTAACCTCACAAAGTAGGCAGATGGCTGCATTCTGCAACAGCTGAAGCTTCAAGGGTGATCTTTAAGGGTCAGTCTAGACCAGTGTTTCTTAACCTTTTTTGATACCAGGGACTGGCTTGTTGCCTTTCTAAACTGCATCAGGGAAATCTCAGGGATCGGCGCCGGTCCACAGACCGGTCATTGAGAAACACTGTTCTAGACATCATATTTCAGTAATCCAGTGTAGAGGACAAAATGTCTGGAAAAGTGTCAAGGTCATGATATAAGAAAAGCAGACACAAATATCTTACCAGGTATAGAGGGGTTGAAAAAACCTTTGGTCACTGAGGCCAATTTGGACTCCAATTCCAATAATAATCCTCATTGTACCCTAAAGATCCTTCCCCTAAATCTAACATCATTGCTGCTGTGTTTGAATCAAACTTCCAGTAACTCACAATTATCCAAATCCCAATCTCAGCAAACCACAGAGATATAAATAATAATACACCATTCTGGGTGTAATGAAAACAAGACATAGAGCAGTGTGTCATATGTATACTGATGAACAGCTTCCATATGAGGAGAAATTACTAAGACTAGGAATTTTCAGCTTGGAAAAGAGATGACTAAGGGGGATATGATAGAGGTCTATAAAATCATGACTGGTGTGGAGAAAGTAAATAAGGAAGTGTTATTTAATCCTTCTCATAACACAAGGACTAGGGGTCACCAATTAAATAAATAGACAGCAGGTTTAAAACAAACGAAAGGAAGTATTTCTTCACACAACACAGTCAACCTGTGGAACTCTTTGTCAGAGGATGTTGTAAAGGCCAAGACTATAACAGGGCTCAAAAAAGAACCAGATAAGTTAATGGAGGATAGGTCCATCAATGGCTATTAGCCAGGATGAGCAGGGATGGTGTCCCTAGCCTCTGTTTGCCAGAAACTGGTAATGGGTGACAGGGGACGGATCAGTTGATGATTACCTGTTCTGTTCATTACCTCTGAAGCACCTGGCATTGGCCAGTGTCAGAAGACAGGATACTGGGCTTGACGGACCTTTGGTCTGATCCAGTATAGGCGTTCTTATGCTGCCAAAGGCAGCTTACTATCTGCCCCAACTGCCTCAGCAAAATGCTGGAAAGAAAAGCTGACAGAATAGAACCCTAACCCTAGTAATACTGACAAGGAAGGGAAGATAAAGACCAGCTATATTTCCAGTCATGTCTATGTTATACAGAAAAAGTTTGGAGTATCATCCATTATAAATCAAAGATTCTAAAAACTTCATTAGCCACATATCATACCTACATGGCATAGATAAACCAAGGCACCAAAATCAATCCATATATCTTGAATATGTTAAAATTGCTTAATCTTCTCAGCCATGAGAATGGCCATAGCTGAGGTTCCAAGCAAGACTATCCCAGACAAGGTGCAAGATCCTTCTTCTAAACAAAGGCAAACTCTCTCTCCCTTTCTCCACCTTGGATATACTCAACTATGATATGTATGTGGAGGGAGAGAACAATAAACAACCTCTCCAAACACCACCCTGCCTTACCTGGCTTGGAAGTCATTATATTCTCTAGTTCCCCTACTATCAAGGCAAGGAGTAACAACCTCCCACAAAACCACCTTCTCAAGCTAGTAGGTCTCTCACTTCTAGCTGAATGAAAAGAATTATTTTAGGCCAATACCATCCCCATAGTCTCCTTGCCACAAGACCAATCAGTTAAACCAAAACTCAACACAAAACTCCTCCATACTGAACTATTGTAACCCATCTGATACCAAATCTTGTTCCTCCACTGTATCAATGCCCTTAGTGCCCCATCCTCATAACTTCATACCAATCTACCTCACCCTCCAACCATTCTTCTCATTTATCCACCTCCGAATCTGCTTTCTCCCAATATATGTGATATATTACAACCTACAAAGGTCACATCACGGCAAAAATCCACTAGTTTTAAGGTTTTTTAAAATGTAAATACTACAGCTGATAGGAAAAAACAGTCGTCCCACCCACCCCCATTAAAGGAAAAATAAAAAAATGTTTGGAAAATTTTGATTTTTCACAGGACATTTTCAATATTAATAAAAATGTTTGCTTTGAATCAATGTTTAGCTTAATTTTTAATTAAATTTTTGTTTCAGTTTTTGAAAAAAAAAATCCCTTTCCCCCATTTTTTTAACCAATGAATGAAATAGAATGAATTATGTTTAGGGTTTGGTTTTTTATTTTGTTTAGTTTTGTTTTTCCCCTCACTTCCCTCCCCCATTTTAATTCAACTTTCCTAATGCCACTCTATCTTTGCAAAACTTCTACAAGTTTTGAAAAGTTACAGAGGCAGTGACAGCATTTCACTTTTCCTTTGGGTACTCTGTAACTTGTCCTAAGATAGAGCTGTTTTGAAAAGTTACAGAGCGGAAAAAGTAAAAATGCCTTCTTCCCCCCTCCTCGCAGCCTCAGGTGTGGGGAGGCTTTGTCTGGGCCAGCAAGGTAAAGAAAACCCTTGGCCCCTTTAAGAATTGCCCCCACCTTTCCTCCTTGTGGACACTTAACCTCTTTATGTGCCTTCATTAGGAAAGGGATAGATAATAAGACAGAAAATATCATATTACCTGTATATGAATCCATGGCACACCCACATCTTGAATCCTTTTTGAACATGGGGACACCAAAACTGGATGCAGTATTTGAGTAACGGTCTCACCAATGTCCTATACAGAAGTAAAAATCACCTCCCTACTCCTAAACCCTACTCCCCTGCTAAAACATACAAGGATCAGATGAGTCTGTTTTGCCACAGCATCACACAGAGAAATCATGTTGATTGGTTGTCCGCTATAAAAACATAAGAACAGCCATACTGGGTCAGATCAAAGGTCCAACTAGCCCAGTATCCTGTATCCAACAGTGGCCAATGCCAGGTGCTTCAGAGGGAATGAACAGAACAGATAAACATCAAATGACTCACCCCCTGTAGCCCATTCCCAGCTTCTGGCAATCAGAGGCTAGGGACACCATCCCTGCTCATCCTGGCTAACAGCCATTGATGGACCTATCCTCCATGAATTTATCTAGTTCTTTTTTGAGCCCTGTTATAGTCTTGGCCTTTACAACATCCTCTGACAAAGAGTTCCATAGGTTGACTATGCATGATGTGAAGAAATACTTCCTTTTGTTTGTTTTAAACCTGCTGCCTATTAATTTAATTTGGTGACACCTAGTTCTTGTATTATGAGAAGGATTAAATAACACTTCCTTATTTACTTTCTCCACACCAGTCATGATTTTATAGACCTCTGTCATATCCCCCCTTAGTCATCTCTTTTCCCAGCTGAAAAGACCCAGTCTTATTAATCTGTCCTCATATGGAAGCTGTTCCTTACCCCTAATCATTTTTGTTGCCCTTTTCTGTTCCTTTTCCAATTCCAATGCATCTTTGTTTGAGCTGGAGTGACCACATCTGTATGCAGTATTAAAGATGTGGGCATACCATGGATTTATATAGAGGCAATATGATATTTTCTGTCTTATCTATCCCTTTCCTAATGATTCCAAACATTGTTAGCTTTTTTTACTGCCACTGCAGATTGAGCACGTTTTCAGAGAACTATCTACAACGACTCCAAGATCTCTTTCTTGAGTAGTGACAGCTAATTTAGACACCATCATTTTGTGTGTATATTTGGGATTATGTTTTCCAGTGTGCATTACTTAGCATTAATCAACATTTAATTTCATCTGGCATTTTATAGCCCAGTCACCCAGTTTTATGAGATCCCTTTGTAACTCTTCGCAGTCAGCTTTGTACTTAACTATCATGAGTAATATATCATCTGCAGACTTTGCCACCTCACTATTTACCCCTTTTTTTAGATCATTTATGAAGTGTCTGAGAGAAAGTAAAAAGTGAGGAAAAAACCAAAAGAAAATCCCTAGATTCTATTGCATTCAGTGGAAAAAATGGGGAGAAAAATCCAAAATGTCAGGTTATTGGGTTTTGAAAATTGAAATACAAATTTCAATAAACTGAAAACAAAAGGAAATTTTAATGTTTAGAAGTTACTATAAAAAATAATGGGAAATGAATGTTTTCCAAAAAAAAAAAAATCATTTTTGACAGAGAACATTATTTGGTTGAAAAATTGCAATCAAATCGACTAAATATCTATTTACTAGACAAAGGAGCAATTACAGTCTGTGTATATTATATACATTTCAATAAATTGCCAAAATACTTCTTTACATTATAGACCTTACATATGTCTAATTGTAATTTAAAAAAAAATACTTTAAAGCTAGATCTTAATATCTCTAGTTCATCAGGTGAATATGACCACCGATAGAGCCTTATATATCACATTACTTCTTTATTCCCCCTGTGAAATTCTCCTGTTTCAGCCACCAATCATCTGCTGGACCACTGGACAGGGCTCTTAGAGATCCAAGGTTACACTCTGAACAGCTAGAGTTGAGCAAAGTAATGCAATCCCCTCCTCTCTAGGTCTAAGAACTCAATACAGTCACTGGTTCCTGAGGAGAACATTAGGGTTTGTGCTATGTTTATACTATTTTAGGTATGAGGTATGTGGGAGATAAAATATGTGGGTGGAAGTGAGACAGTGGTTTGAAACCTAAGGATTCTGTGAGGTCTCATTTGGTTCTAGGAGCCATCCTGGAATGTTCATGCGACAGTTCAGCAGTGGGAGGACCACCGTGAGTAGACTCATCAGCTGGCGGTGGTTTGATCCTGGCTGGCTGAAGTTGCCAGAGATGATCTCGCCAGATTCCAGAGACTGATTTATCAGGAATAGAGGTCCGGGCTGCCAAGATGGTGGCAGAGAGACCAGACTGGGACATTGGACTCCATGGGTTATAAAAGGAAGCCTGAACTGGGTTATGAAATGAGACTTGCCAGGACTTAAACAAGACAGTGGATCCTGCCAGCTTATTAGTGCCTGAGTTATTCATAGGTTTTAATAATAAAGTACAAGTTTGTTGACTGGAGTCTGGAGTGCAGCTGTGGTGAAGGGGGATTTCTGCAGTGGCCTTTGAAAAATACCTACCATACCTATCTGGGACCCCCATTCATGGGGATAGGGTCCTTGTAACAAGTGAGGAGAGGCAGCGGCGCCCTGAGGTAACATTTCCAAGTGAGAAACTTGGTGGTGGCAGCAGGTAATCAACACTGTGCCATAGGAAACCCATGAAAGATACACACATGAATCATCACCAAAAAGTAGGATAAACTATGCATTTGAAGGGTAAGCAGCAGCCCTCCATTCCAAACTCTTGCTCCAACAACAAACCTCCATTCACCAAAGTGGCAGGTTCACCAGGTGTATGATACGGGAACCCCATTAATGAGATATGATTTGGCTCAAAGTTGGTCGCTTTAGCCACACACACCAGCTAGTCTCTATATTACCATCTGAAACATGTTTCTCAATAACACATTCACTGAGTGCAACACTTAGGTAAACACCACACACAGATCTACTCAGATGCTGACTGGCTACATGTGATTTTCATAATGTTTCAGATGACTAAAAGTTCCAAGTGCCAAACTTAGCACCATGTGATGTAATGCAGTCTGGGAAATTGGGTTCATAAGGCAATGACTGGAACTTCTTTGATCTGCATTTGTAAGTTTTTCATGAGACATAGAATATGGTTAATATTATTCATTTAATGTGTATGGATAATTCAATATAAATTGTAAAAGTAGATGTCCCATTACAGTATGCCCATAGGTGAAGTGACACAATGGCTCATACACAAAATTAAAAAGGACTGCCGTGTTTTCTAGCTTTGGAATGCAGTATGCTCTTCAGTGGAGTGAAATATGTCACACTGGGAATTTTGACCTAAATGGCATCCCACAGCGGAAAATTCATTGACATGCCTATTTATTCTCTGAGAAGCATGTTATGAAATGCTACTGTCCTTACAAAAAAAGGGTACAATACATGCTAGTTAAGTAAATGTATTGTTGGTCAATATGTACCTTTTGCTTGTAATGCTCAGGAACAAGATGTGAGAAATGTGGGACTCCTATATACAGCAGAAGTCTCTTTCATTGACTCTGACATAGTGAAACCTCAGTTTATAGAGAAAATTCCAAACTACTTCAATGCATTGCATTCTGGAGACTACAATTCCAGTTATAGTATATCTCAATTTATAATGTTAAATGAATCGGTGAGGAAAAGGAAATTAGGTGACCTATTTCTCTGTAAAAACTTTTCACACTAGTTCCGATCAGACATATACTACGCCAGTTCAACTTTTTTAACCTTAGAAGTTTTAACAGATGATCTTTTATTTATCTCATACTGCTGACTTCAGCTATTAAACTGCTTTCATTTTATGCAGTAAAGCAATGACAATGAATACTGGTCGAGAACCAGAGAGAAGCTCATAGAAGAAAAAATTTCAGCACATACATAAGTATAGAAATGGTTGAAATATAGACCATATTTGATAGCAACACTGATACAGAAACCTCACCCAAATCACGATTTGTACATCCACATCTTTCCCTCAAATCAACAAAAAGAGATGATATGTATATGATGTACCATAATGGTGATATAATCCAGGGACAAATCCTGACTCAGACAAAATTCCCATTGACTTCAGTAGCAATTTTGGCCAAATAAGAACTGAATGAGGATATCACTCTTTGTTTCACAGTGCACAGAAATACCACACAGCTACATTTTTTGAGATATGTCGAAGAACAGAATAATGCTCTTAATGTGCAGCACCCTGGGGAACCAAGAGACCAAGGAGAGAAGAAAGCATAGCGAACCCAAGCATTCAAAATGAATACAAGTTTTAAACATTATTTACATGACAGATGGTTAAATTAACCAGTAAAACACAACAGGCCATATGGCTGAACTAGCTAATGCATGCATTGGGTGTGTCACCAAATGCCTCCAGCATCCCCAAGACATGTATTAAACAGAACAAGCAATATGGTCTGGAGTGCCTTCTTCTTAAGCGGGTATCTTTTTCCCCAAATAGTATTTCTCAGCAGTTTAAATAAGTAAAATATATTTCTACACCACGTATATTAGTTCTCATTTTTTAAACATATGGTACATTTGATACTTAATGTTTCCACTTTATTTATTTATTTTAAGGTTTTCAGAAGCCTTGCATTTTTTTCAGCCCTCCTTTTTGGGGGACTGCTCCTCTCACCCCTTGTACAAACTCTGACCAGACTGAAGAGCCTGATCACATGCAGTGTTTTTTTTAAATTCAAGTTAGGTTTTTGATTCATGTGATTTCTGGAGGTTTTTTGCATTTTGCATCCCCCTGGTTCATGCTGTGGTATCAGACCATAACAAAGTGAGCACACGCTATAATATACAGGTTCTTGGGTTTGGAAGAGGGACTCCTGCCTGCTTGCCTCTCTCCCTGCCCAGTTTCTGTTAGATCCTCTGTGTAAAGCCTATTTACTCATGCTTTGTGTGTGGTTTGCACACAGTTGACCCCCAGTGTAGGTGGTTTGGTTTGTTTGTGTTCATAGGCTCTTTGCTGGCAAGCAAACAGTCAGACAATGATTTCTATGGCAGGAAAAATATCTTATCTATAAAACAGATGAAAAATGCATTCAGTTTGTTTTATTCTCAAGCATGATCAAAGGAGAAGTAGATTTTTGTTGAAATGCATATGTATGCAATGTCTCAAGATGATATGATGATAGATACAAATTCATAGCATTTTAATAAATTCTCATAAAATGTCCAGTATACTTGATTTAGTACAGATTATCTATTGTGCAGCAAGCATGGTAATGATTTTATATATGGGATATCATATGAACCTCCTCCAAACATACAGCATTGTGAACTTCTTTGGTCTGAAAATCAGGTTGGAAATCTCATGCGATTAGGTTTTCTTGTGAAATTTTCAATATGCTTTGGTTTTAGCTGCACTATTGATACTGCAAAAGCAGTCTCTTTTATTGGACTTTAATACTTGCACCTGAGGTGCTAAAAAGTGAAAAAAATGTATTAGGATTTAATAAAAATTCTAACGCTAAACTTTTTGAACCTGAAAAAAAATTAGCATGGTTCATTTTGTTTTGGATGAAGTTTCAGGACAAATTATTTTCACCCATATGTAAAACCTTAATTCTGCTATTCTGTGTTAAAAACAAAGAAAAACCTCCTACATGTGTTTCCGTCAGTTTTTTATATTTACTTTTACAATCCCTCAATGCTTTTCTGAACTGCAAACCACTATTGCATCTTTTTAATTCTGTACTGCTACAAATGCAGAAGCTTTCACAAAAAGAGTCAGTACATTTATATTTTGTGAAAGCCTTTTCTTTTCCAGGTACTGTCCTCATTCTGCTCAAAAGCATTCACCTGCTTAAAACATTTCATCACAAATAAATGTCTAGAGGAAAAGGAGAAATGTGACTGGGAGCTAAAATGAGATAAGAGGTAGAGATAGCCAGCTACAGACAGCAGATTAAAAATCACAAACAGGTTTGGGGAGATAATTCCTGTTTCATTTCTGAGACAGAGAGCTGAATTGGGGGGAATAAAAACAAAAAAACACCAAAAAACCATCACCACCCAACAGCAGCAATCTGCCTTTACTGAGACAGAAAATAAAAGATAACGTCGTGAAATATACCTTTTTACTGGGTTGGCAGTTCATTTTTCTCCCCTGTTCTTTCAAACAAAAACCCAAAACCAAACCTCAATTTTAAGTTAAATAAAACAAACTTTAAAAGGAAGTATTGTGCATAACTGGAACAGACACCAATGTTTTCTAATGTAAATCAACATTTCTAACTTTCCTTTCACTAGCCGCTCCAGCTCAAGGTTGAGTTCTCCAGAGACAGCATGGTATTACTAGAGAATGATGCCAGGCAACAGCACGTATGTTGTCTGGGTAGTTAACCACTGCTCCATGACCGTTTCTGACTTCAAAATAAAATCATGTTATGATCCCAGAGCAGAATTTATTTTTTTGGCTCAATGCCTGGGGTTTTTTTTATCTGCACAAAGATAGTAGTAGTAATAATCATAAATAATTATTAATAATAATAATAGATTTGACTCAATTTTGAAGCACAAAAGCTTGTTTTGCAACATTAGCTCTTTCTTGCTTAGACGGACTGATGTTATTGCAATGCATTCAGCTCAGCAGGTGTTGAAATAGAAAGATAATGTTAGCGCATACAGCTGAATATACCCCCAAAAACAGGTATACAGTGAAGAAAACCACAGCATGTCTTGTAGATCCTACACTTAACACTTGTTCTGCAAGAATTGCAACTCAGTAAAGGAAGAAAAGTGTGTATTTAGTATCTAATAGCCAGTTCTTCCTCTCCATAGGACAAACCTGTACAGGGTACAAGAAACTGATCAATAACCCTGTTCTGCCCAAGAAACAATGAAGTCTAAGCATCCAACCTTCACACATCCCTGCAGAGCTCAAGAGAGCCTCCAGAGGCCAGGGCTATGTACACAAAAGCCTAACTGGTTCCAAAACACCCAAGCTACCCAGTAACCCGGAACTACTATTCTGTGTTGACTATGACAATATGTTCTGTTTGCAAGCATGTGTTCTAGGCCTCTGAAATTGCACTGTTGAAGTTCAGAACCTTATATTACATTTGGGGGTTGCTATCAGAAAAAAGAAGTAATATGTGCGACTTTATTTTGTAATTTGGTTTTACTATGCATATTGCATGTTAATAGACACGTAAGAAGTATTAAAATGTTGTGGGCAATAGCCTTAAAAAATATTGCTTAAACTTATATTTTATTAAGAGTATAGATAGAGGACCATAAGATAGTATGTATACTTTTACATAAAAGTCATCTTTGATGTAATGTTAATTTCAAACTTTTTTCCATAGAGGCTTCTAGCTAAACATTCAGATGAGACCACTGATTTCTATATATCACTAAGAACCACTGTGTGGTTCTTTTGTGACTTTCTAGGGAAGACATGCTTCATTAACTTTCAACATCCCACTCAGCACAATGAAATAACATTTTTCTTTAGAGATCGACCAATATATTCCACATTCATCTTAGTTTGGTTAATAATTTGGGTTAACATTACATCTAAAATATAATTCATAGTACACACACAACTTTTGAAGGATAATTATATGTAAAGAAACTTTTCCAGATAATCTATCTATATAATATTATTGCAATTATGCCACTGAAAGAAAGCTGGAACATGGATTAGCCTTTGTTAAAATATAGGTGAATTAATTATGAGTATTTGTTAAGCAGCTCCTTTGTATTACTGAAATTTATGTAAAAATGCAATATGCAGACAAAATAATCTACCTATAAATACATATAGCAGCCTTCACTGAAGGCTTAAAAGTAACCTTATATAAGTAACATCACCATAGAATTTAGAGGAATACCTAGGTATTCTACTAAATAAAGGAAAGTTTAGCAAGTATTGGCAAATAAAAAGAATAATGAAATACTGAGGTCATGCCAATTTATCTAAAGCAAATTGTCAGAAAAAACTGTACAGAGAAAATAGACTATGGTTCTCACTTTTAATTCATTTTATTTATTCATACAACACCTATTGCCCTGGCAGCTATAAACTTACTACACATTTTACAAAAAACACCCTCACAAAAATATCACTTGCATAAAACTACCCAAAATAAGTCCGATTGAGGACACAAAACTGATGGCTACAGAAATGGCAGCACAACTGAGTCATTTTTCTAGTAATAAAAAGTCAAAAACTAAAAACAAAACAAAAATCAAACAAAACAAAATCAGAATAAATACATCTTGCATTTCTTGCACTGAGTCACAAAGCTCACTAGATTCTGGTTGCAGCTGATGGGTATGGGAAGGAAATTCCAGAGGCGAGGCCCTAAACAGAGAATGAGTTCTTATGTTCTAAAGCAGGGGTAGGCAACCTATGGCACGCGTGCCGAAGGTGGCACGCGAGCTGATTTTCAGTGGCACTCACACTGCCCGGGTCCTGGCCACCGGTCTGGGGGGCTCTGCATTTTAATTTAATTTTAAATGAAGCTTCTTAAACATTTTAAAAACCTTATTTACTTTACATACAACAATAGTTTAGTTACATATTATAGACTTATAGAAAGAGACCTTCTAAAAACATTAAAATGTGTTACTGGCACGCGAAACCTTAAATCAGAGTGAATAAATGAAGACTCGGCACACCACTTCTGAAAGGTTGCTGACCCCTGTTCTAAAGAGTTCAAGTCCAGGAACTAACACCAAGAACTGTCCATCTAATCTTAACTGGCACAGTAAATGCTGCAATGGGGATTTGGGGTCAAAAGCTCTCTTTCAAAGAACTGGGTCCCACCTGAATCTTTCTGAGCTTCAGTGGTTATCACAAGCACCTACAATTGTAGTTAGAGTAAACAAGAAGGCAGACCTCAGACAATGTGTTGTGTATTCATTGCAGTTTGCCATACTCATTATATGGACAGCTGTATTCTGCTTTAGTTACAGCTTCTAGGTCCTCAAATTTTTTACACTGTGCCTCTCCCTTACCCCTGTCCACCCTCACCCTCCCCAAATGGTGGTTGCAAGCTGGGGCCGGGGCTGGGGCTGGAATCGCAGCTGGGCTGGGAGCCAGGGGCCGGGGGAGGGTCTGCGGCCAGGAGCGGAAACGTGGGGAGGGGAGGGAGCTGGGACTGCGGCCAAGGTCAGGGGCAGAGCCGCACCTGGGCCGCGGTTGGGGCTTGAGGCTGGGGGCGAGGCTGGGGTCACGGCCAGGAGCGGGACCATGACTATGCAGGGAGCCAGGAGCTGAGGCCAGCGCTACAGTTGGGGGTGGGGCCGGAAGCAGAGCTGTGCCTGGAGTAGAGCTGGGGGCAGAGCGGGGCTGGGTGGCACTCCCTCCCCGCCCCTCCGTGGGGACTGGCCCGGGCCCTGCTGTGCCCGCTTGAACATTCCTCTGTGCCCCACAGTTTGGGGACCACTGTTCTAGAAAGATTTCAATGGCAGTTCTACATAAAGAAAATTGAAGTAGTCTAGCGTAAAAGTGATAGTGCCAATCTTTAAAAGAGGAAAAAGAAGGAGCTGAGATACTAGAGAACAGTCAGCCTGACCTCAATACCTGCAAAGGAACTAGAGCAATGTATAAAACATTCCATTTGCAAATACCTGGAGGATGAAGGGATGATCACCAGCAAGCAACAGGGACTTACCAAGAACAAATCAAGCCAAACCAGCTCAATTTCCTTCTTTGCCAGGTTAACTGGTTTGGTGGATAGAGAGAATGCAGAGGACATAATATACCTGGACTTTAGCAAGGCTTTTGACCCAGTCTCACATGACATTCTCATAAGTAAGCTGGAGAAATGCAGGCTCTGTAGAACTACCACTAAGTGGATACATAATTGGTTAAACAACCACAAACAAAGAGTAACTATTAATGAAATAATGTCCTATTGGAAGGAGGTCTCAAGTGGGGTTCCACAGGGATCTGTTCTGGGTCCAGTGTTATTTAACATCTTTATTAATTAGCTGAATGTAGGAATAGAGAGCATACTGATTAAATTTTCAGATAACACAAAGGTGGAGGGGGGTTGCAAACACTTTGGAGGATACAACTAAAATTCAGAGAGATCTTAATAAATTGGAGAACTGGATTATACACAACAAAAATGAAATTCAATGAAGACAAATGTAAGCTGCTACACTTAGGGAAGAAAAACCAAATGAACAAATACAGAATGGGAGTTGTGGTGGATCATAACCTCAATGTGAATCAACAATGGGATGCTGTTGCAAAAAAAAAAAAAAGCAAACACATGCAAGTCATGGGAGGTGATAGTACTGCTCAACTTGGCACTGGTTAGGCCTCCAATGGAGTACTGTGTCCAATTTTGGTCATTGCTGTATAAAAAGGATGTAGGGAAACTGGAAAGGATCCACAGGCAAGAGACAAAAATGATCAAAGGGATGTAAGCTATATGAGCAAAGGCTGAAGGAACTGGGTATGTTTCATTGGGAAAAGAGGAGATTAAGGGGCAGGGACATGATAGTGGTCTTCAAATACTTGAAAGGCTCCATAAGGAAGATGGAGAAAACTTGTTCTCTCTTGCCACAGAGAGCAGGACAAGAGGCACAGGATTCAAACTACAGCATAGCAGATTTAAATTAAATCTCAGGAAAAACTTCCTAACTGTAAGAACTTCCCTACTGTAACTGGAACAAATTGCCTAGGGAAGTTGTGGAATCTCCTTCACTGGAGGTTTTCAAAAAGAAGCTTGATAGCCATCTGTCTTGGATGGTTTAGATGCAACAAATCCTGGGGGTTAGACTACATGACCCTTGCAGTCCCTTCTAAAAAAAAAATGGAAAATTTTTGCCTGACCCACATTAGGAAGCAATAGTCATAGACTGGTCATTCATAGATAATGAAAGACAGCACAAGCTAAAGGCACTACCTGAAAATCTGGGGACTGTGATGAATCAGACAGCACCAAAAGGTTTAAAAGCATTTTTGCAAACTCGACTGCTGCAGATATCACCTCCACTCAACTCTGCAAGTGCTTTATCTTGACAAAAAGCATAACTTTCAATTTATCTGAGTTGAGACACAGCCTGTTCACTTTTACACAGATCTCTATCTTGCTCTTCAAGAGTAATAAGCTTGCAAACTCTGGAGTCAGTGAAAAGGAGATGTAGAGCTAAGCATCATTAGTATATTCAGGACACTGCAGCCCAAAACACTTCACAATCTCACCTAGCAATTTTTCATACATGCTGAACAGGAAGGAGGACATGATGGAACTCAGAGAGACATGTCTCCCCAGAAGAGAGCCATTGAGGAGGTCAAGTAGGTGCCTAACACTTGCCACACATACTTCCATTGGTTTGAGGTTTGTAGTTGCTATGACCAAGGAGAAGGAAGTTCTATTTGACATAAGCAGAGCCACAACAGAGGACTGTAAAATTTCTCCACAATGCAACTGATTATACCTTTAGCAGGTTCTCCAATATCAGTGTTCAGTCTTCTCCCCGGACACTTCATCCACTACATACAATTTGTATACCATAAGACCAGCAAGGACTATAAGGATGTCTACCATAATAAAAATGAAGGACATGCCCTTACTCCCCTCCAAGATATGAAGAACATGGTGAGAGACCAAAGAATCTTGACATGCTTATTAGCAATCTCCTGTCTTTCATGCCAAAGAGATTTACATTCTATTGTGCAGGAGTTAGCATTAGCGTTTCTGATCTTAAATAAGCTAGAATTTGTATCACATAAACTATGTAGCACCTGGATACATGAATGGGCACAAACTGAACATATGAATGCATCCATTCTGATATAGACAATATAGCAAAAGGTTTTTTTGTTTAAAAGGAGATTAATTACCCCTGCATCACCACCCCCAGCACCTCTGGAGCAAGAAATGTATAGGGGAGTCTCCCCCATGCCTAGGCACCATGGCCCACACAGCATCACCCCCTCTCTCCACCCATGTGAGCTTCAGGACAAAAGGAACTGCTGGGAAGAGCTAACTAAAGATTCTCTTAGCAACAGAAAAGTGTCTGAAGCGGGTACAGCCATACCATGGAGGAACGGAGACCCAGCCAGGGTTATCACTTCCATACCATCCTAAGACCCAGAACTGTGCCAGGGGATACCACCTCCCTGGGGACACCAAGGCCCATGTAGCCTCACCCCTCCCTGAAGCCATGTGAGCTTGGGGACAAAAGAAACTGATGTAAGAAGCCAGCCAGATACTCAGCCAGCAGGAGAAGAGAATAGCAGCTGAAGCAGGGACCTGCTTTGGACTCTGATGATGTCCAGGAGCGCCGCCAGCTTTTTTGCCGCCTTAGGCGGTGGAAGGTCCCGCCCCCAAAATGCCGCCCCCGACAAAGGCGGCGGAAGGCCCTGCCCCCGAAATACCGACGACGACTGGGGCGGCCGGTGCCCCCCAAATGTTAGTGCCCTAGGCGACTGCCTAGGTTGCCTAATGGGTTGTGCCGGCCCTGATGATGTCATCAGTGCCTGACAGCTGTGCACATTTTTTGCTCTGGACATTCTCTCCCCTCTGCTGACTGGTTGTTTGCTCCAACTCCCTCCCTCACAATCTGTTCATTTCAGCTTCACTCCATTGCTCTCCATACTCCTCTTATATGCTTTCTGTTCAGTTTACCCCTCTGCCTCCCTTTTCTCTCTATTCAGACAATCCTTTCTCTACAAAACCCTATCTTTTTTTATATGAGAACGAAAGAAAAAAAAGCATGGAAGTAACATGACATTTGCAGACCATCACCTTGTTCACTCTACTTTTATGTTATATCCCTTATCCCCCAACTCTTTTTTCGCTTATTTAAATTGTAAGCTCTTCAGGGTAGATAGTGACCCTTACAGTATGTTTGTGAGTAATACAGGGGGGGTCCTGTTCTTGGTTGAAGTCCCAAGGTAGTACTGTAATGATAATTAATAATAATTATTGAAGGAACAGGAATGAAGAGAATTGGCAGTAAAATAAGAGAAATAAAGTCAGCCAGATATGGTGTTTTGTACTTGCATCAACTTTGGGACCAGCCTCAGCATTTTTACTCCACAGGCATGTGAAAAATCATTTGTATTTTGAATGAAACAGCTTGGCATCACAAGGTGTGGAAAGGAGGCCAAATTTTAATTTTCTGAATGCTCTCTGACCAGGAAACTAATGAAGACACATTATTGGAGGCCTCAAAATAGACTTGTGTTTCACTTTGCTGGCTAAAAGGAAAGTGCCAAAACAGAGAAAAGAACAGTAAGGGTAAAAAAAAATCAGAACATGAACTTTCTGTCCCAGAATTAAAGGGTACTCACAATGCTCAAATGTATAAAACTTGTATAAGGTAGAAACCGAAAATTACTAAAATAATAAAAATAAAAACAAGAATAACCCATCCTGGTAGAAATTAATAAAGCAATGTTGTTCTCTTTTAAAGAGAGAATTCTATGAAAATAAATTAAGAGGGAGTTAAGGAAAACACTTGAAAAATATTGTCGTCTTTTTGTTATGGTCCAATCATATCCATGGTTGAGACCTCTGATTAAATGTAAAAAAATTTGGGCTATGAATTTCTCTTCCTTCTTTTGTCCAAAAAAGCAAAGCTGTTCTTCATAACAGGACTATCTATTAGCTCAGTTTTGTCTAGGGATGCAATTTCGATGCACAGAGAAAAATTTATTCTGTGTTGGGAGTCTATTTAGGTTAGTTGTTAATACATTATATGTATTTTTCAGTATTTATATTTATGCTCAGAAATTGCATAAGGGATGCATTTCAATCTCTAAATAAACAAACAAACAAATATTTTGGGGCTAAAACATGACACTGGGAATCTGCAGCCTATCACAGTCTAAATAGTATTTTATGCTCAATGCTGGATCTTCTTTAGGATTAGTAGTTTTCCCAAAGAGGATGATTTTAGCACAGTGCAGCACTAAATCTGATTCTCACGCTGGCTTTAGTTCAGCTGAAAAGGTTATTCCTCAAATGTGGAGCTACAAGGAAAATGGCTGTATACATGTATTTTCATGTGTGATAGTATAAAAGGTTTCAGCTTCAGCACAAGTACACAGTACAGCATTCAAGAAAATACAGAGAATTTGTGACACATTCTGGATGATTTTTATTTTATTTTATTTATGATATCATTTCTGGATGATTTTAATAAATATGGTAATTGGGAAATATGTATTTCTCATCCAAAAACAGTAGAGACTAAGGGCCTGATATAACACTCACTGGTGAATAAGAATCCTTTTCTTCCATGGACTTCAATGGGAGGTTAGGGTCCTACATGCCATGTCAAGGAGATGTGTGTGGGAGGGAATACAAAGGGAGATACCATGGAGAGGAGAGGTGGGGGAGGGAGCTGGATAGGGCCCTAATATCTTGAAACATATTCATTTGTATCAGACCAATCTGCTAAGTTTTCTTAATTAATATTAAGCACTTCTTAATATGAATACATTAAAATTATATAATATATTTGTTATTATTTATTGTGATATATAAGAGCAAATGGCTTTTCTTTTTATAGTTTTTAATACCATGTATATATGAACACAATTGAATAAAAAATTACTTATCCAAAACACGAATACTGGGGTTTGGAATTTTTAGGAATGATACCTGCATAGGAATGAAATATCCGGCATGCCACAGATGACATTTTAATATGGTACATCACAGTTACTAGTGACATCATACAGCCCAGGTAGCATCTTAGAACTGAAAAGCAGCTGTGTAATACTCCTTTCACTTAACTAACTTGCATGCATCATTCTACAAAATGTTGCAATACCTTAATGCTCTCTTTTGGAACCTAGCCAGTTGGTGTACATAATGATAACTTGATAGCAAGTCCAGCACTGGAGCTACACAATCTTTGAACATTTTGTTTGCATTTAATATGACTTTCTATTATAATACATTGCCTGGAATAATCCAATGTGGAATAATATTTTAGATTATCTGTTATATCCCAAGTCTTCTAGCATCAGCATAGACATAGGAATTGTTATACTGGATCAGAGCAGTGGTTTATCTAGATTAGCATCACGTCTCTGTGGCCAGTGACAGATGCTTCAGAAGAAGATGCATAATGGGCAAATATGGAATAACCTGCCCATTGAAGAAGATTTTTCCTACATTTATATTTTTTATCCTCTATAATGTAATGTGGATGCTCTTCATATAATGTTAGTCCTGATCAGGATGAAATCTTTGTTAAGGTAATTTAAGAGAAGAACTATGTTCCTGTTCTGTGTTTGGCATCCAACACCAACATCACAATCTTTAAATTAGTCCTAGACACAGGGCTGACTATTATTAGTTGAACAATTAGTACTGTTGTTTTGGAGCAGCGCAAATCTGGAATCTTCTTCCAAAGCATGAACTGTGCTGCTGTCAAGAATGACTCAGCTAGATTTTCAGGACTCTGCTTATTCACAGAGCTATGCTGCACAACCATGAGAATCCATAATTTGATCTGCCCAACAATAGGATTTAGCCTTAAAGCTCTCATGCAAGAGTTCATCCTAAAAGAATCAAAAACATTTCTTAGTACGTGGATACTCAATTAACTAATACATATGTGTCTATGTATTTGTTTTAAATTATTATTTTAATTGATGGTATAACAGTCTATTTAAGAACTGCTACTTTTTATTCTTTGAGATAAATTAATATTATTAAATTGAATAGGAATTATAATTTTGTCAGCATACTATGTTGCATGCAAACTAACTCAGTCACGTTTGGGGGCAATGTGTAAATTTGCATTGCACATTTTTAAGCTAAATGCTCTTTGTAACTTTTTTGTTTTATCCTATGCTACCTTGGAAGTGAACTTTAATCTTGACTAATGGTACCTCTAAAGGGCACAAAAATATTTTAGTTCCAACCTAAAAAATTCAATTATAATGCATATATAAAACTGTAAAGGGCTCCCACCTATTATATTCTCTAACATCATTTGTGCTTGATTCACTTTCATAACCAGCTGTTTTCATCAATAAACCAGTTAATCAATTAACACTGGTGCAAATTGCAAACAGCATGTTATTTGGTAACCAACACATATTTGTATTCACAATTATTTGCATGAATATGGATTTTTTTCTGCAGAAGATACATATTGTTCTACAAAGTCACAGCTTATTGGCATTGTATACTTAGAGGTGATAGTATATACCTACAATTACAACTTAATATTAAGCAAAGTGAGCCCCAAGTACTGTGCCAACATTTTAAATCTACAAATGAAATAAATTAAAGCTGATGAATAAATGTGATCACATCATCAAAGCAGATCCCATAAGATACACAGAAGCATCAATATAAAAAGCCTTTCAACAAATACTGTATGTGATACTGCAAAACCTAAAAGAAGAACTGACACAACAAACACTTCAATGGTAGAATCCTAAATCAAAAACACAAAGTACCTGTTCAGCATAAAAGGGCTGTGATGAAGAACTGACATAAAGCCTTATTCTCAGACACATAATAGCATGCAAATTCCTTCAGTCAGACGGTACATCCAAAGACCATAATGCCAAAAAATAGTTTACACAAAGGGAGCCTAACCATGTGACAAACCAAGAGTCATGGCCAGAGCTATCCGTAAGTAGTTTGCTAATGTCAGGATTCCTCAGGAGTGGATACACCATGTCCTGTGACTGCTGGCAGTGAACAAGGAATGAAAAGAGAGACACGGTTCCAAGAACTAAAAGGGCACTGCCAACCTCTTAAAGGTGTCCTGCATATGCTTTTTTTTAAATGAGTTTATGTTTTTGCTACTTTTTACAAATAAGAACTAACAGTTCCTCTACTCCTCCCACAGAGAAGTCTATTTATAAGATAAAAAAACAAACAACAAAACAAGAATGTCAAGTCTGCTTTGGCTGGGACATTTCTGGATCATCAGAGGGATGTACATTGTAAACCCTCTGACATTAGTTGAGGAGATGGTGTTGTTTTAACTTGAACAAAGATATCCTCTGTCAAGTGTTAATTAGTCATTCTATTGGAGTTAAATAAGTGTTAAAATAAGGAAAAAAAAAAACAAGCCTTGCTCTGTTTTCAGTTTCTTGAGATATAATTTCACTAGTTTACAAGGCACTATACTGTCTTCCTGTACTTCTGAAAGACATGAACTTCTAATGTAAAAAACCGAACCAGAAATACACCTGTGACATTCTGTACCTCAGGGGAACACCCAGCACCCCCATGTTCATCCTTATAATATGATTGTGTGGTATCTAATGCAAAGTTTGTCATGTCGGGTGTTTTCGGAAGGCTCATGATGCACTGAGCATTGTTGTTATGGTAATGGTATAGTAATCATTGTTATAGTAATATTATAGTAATGGTATAGGTTGTAATTTCATGTATATAGTTATGAGGCTGAAAATGTGTCCTCATGGCTTAAAGCAAGCACAGGCAAAAACTCTCCAGAAGCAGAGGGGCAGTTCACACCTCATCAGGGCATGTATGGGACAAACCCAGCCCAGCCTCACAGGAACAAAGGACACTGGCCTAAGCAACAACAAAGGATCTGTTGGACTCTCGAATGAATCACCCCCCTTCCTTTGGTTAGGTTGGGACTGCGATGAGGTAATGCTCACGTGACTCTGAAGTGCGGGGCGGAGGGCGGGTGGGCAAAGTCAAGAGAGAAGAAAGAACATGATAAAAGGGAGAGACGTTTGCCATGCTCTTCCTCTCTCTTCCACCTCCATCTACAGACATCACCACCAAGCAACTGAAGCACTGATCAAAGGGGAGAGCCTGGCTGAAGGGCAACTAGCCAGCCTGTGGTGAGAAGCATCTAAGTTGGTAAGGGCATTGAAAGTGTTACGATCAGCTTAGAATGTGTTTTGCTTTTATTTCCTTTGACCAAATCCGACTTGTTATGCTTTGACTTATAATCACTTAAAACCTATCTTTCATAGTTAATACATTTGTTTGTTTATTCTACCTGAAGCAGTATGTTTGCTTTGAAGCATGTTAGAGACTCCCTTTGGGATAACAAGCCTAGTAAATATCAATTTCTTTGTTAAATCGATGAACTCATAAGCTTGCAGCATCCAGCAGGCATAACTGGACACTGCAATATGGAGGTTCCTAGGGTTGTGTCTGGGACCGGAGATATTGGCTGATGTAATTCGGTTGCAAGTAGCTGGGAGCAGCTTACATGCCAGAGGCTGTGCATGAACAGCCCAGGAGTGGGGGTTCTCACAGCAGAGCAGGGTAAGGCTGGCTCCCAGAGTCAAGGATTGGAAGGACCTAGCAGATCACCGGTCTAGATAACACCAGAGGGGAACATCACAACACTTTTCACACACACACACACACACACACACACACACACACACACACACACACACACACACACAATATTCAGGCCTTCTTTATACATCATAAAGAAGAAAACAGGGGGGCAGGGTGGAGGCAAGCCCATTTTCTCATTTGGAGGCCACCTTTAAGGCTTAATAAATGACTTGTTTTAAAAATGTCCTTTTCCCTTTGCAGTATTGTAGGTCCAAAATTCGCTTGTTTTTAATACCTATATTTAGATCTGGCTAGCAGAATGAAAATGTATTTTTAAAAATTTTAAGACAAATATAGATACCAGTGTCTTTTGGTTCCAACTTTTTGAGAGTCAGGTGTACAAGAAACTGTTAAAAATATATGTGTAGCCATTATTGGTTTATCAATCCAGAAGGCAGCATAATGCTGTATCTTAGGGAGTCAGGGCCATAGGCGTTATCTCTGTTCTGGGGAATGGGGTCACTGTGCTGGTGCGCAGACCCTGAGGGTGGGAGTTGCTTATTACCCCTTGGCACCAAGCCATCTGGCCAACAAAGGAGCGGTGTTGATAGGCTATAGAAGATGCCTTCATACCTCAAGGACGGTTAGCACAATACAAAGCTCACCAGCTCTTAAGGTGAGTAAGAGGAGATAATAGAGACTTCTTTAGAACTTCTATGGGTAGGGCCCTACCAAATTCACAGCCATCAAAAACGCATCACGGACTGTGAAATCTGGTCTCCCACCATGAAATCTGGTCTTTTGTGTGCTTTTACGTGTGATACCAGCGTTTCTCAAAAGGGGGTCCTGATCCAAAAGGCAGTTGCAGGGGGGGTCACAAGGTTATTTTAGGGGGGGTCATGGTATTGCCGCTCTTACTTCTGTGCTGCCTTCAGCGCTGGGCAGCCAGAGAGCAGTGGCTGTTGGCCAGGTGCCCAGCTTTGAAGGCAGCGCCCTGACAGCAGCAGCACAGAAGTAAGGGTGGCAATGACATACCATGACACCCTTACTTCTGCGCTGTTGCCTTTAGAGCTCGGTGACCGGAAAGTGGCGGCTGCTGACTGAGGCCCCAGCTCTGCAGGCAGCAGTGCAGAAGTAAGGGTGGCATGGTATGGCATTGCCACCCTCACTTCTGTGCTGCTGCTGGCAGGGCACTGCCTTCAGAGCTGGAATCCTGGCCAGCAGCCGCCGCTCTCCAACTGCCCAGCTCTGAAGGCAGTGCCATCGCCAGCAGCAGTGCAGAAGTAAGGGTAGCAGTACCACAACCCCCATACAATAACCTTGTGACCCCCCCACAATTCCTTTTTGGGTCAGGACCCCTATAATTACAACACCCTGACATTGCAGATTTAAATAGTTGAAATCATGAAATTTACGATTTTTAAAATCCTAAGAACATGAAATTGACCAAAATGGACTGTGAATTTGGTAGGGCCCTACCTATGGGTAAAGATCACCACTTTACAGATTGGTTGTAAATAGTAGGAAAGCCAGAAGAATATTGATGATCAGACTTACAAGTGACAAACAATTTTAAACAAAATTTACCCTTTGACCTGCTGACATTGGCAGTTTCTTCCATGCTTATTTAAATTTTATAGAACAATTTTCTTACTCCATAAAAATGAAACAGTCTAAAATACAAAATATTGGAAAGTTTTAACATATTTATAACAATTTTTTATAATGGGATATTGTATGCCTTGGGCAGAAGTGTGTTTTCTTGAGATTTGTGGAGAGAGGGAGCCACTCCAGAGGTGTGTGTATATAAATTCTTATAACTGCTAAGCATAATACCACCTGAAAAAGAGCTCTATGTAAGCTCAGAAACTTGTCTCTCTCACCAACAGAAGTTGGTCCAATAAAAGATATTACCTGATCCATCCTGTATCTAAGCATAATACCACATCATCTGTGAAAGGAATAAAGAGTATTTGACAGCAATAGTGTTCAAGTTGTCCAAAGTTCTCTATTCGGACCTCATTCAGTTAACCCTACTGATGAAAACTTTTAGGCATACTAAACCTAGAAATTAAATGCTATAAACTCTGGTTCTTCTGCTAGCTGGACTCCTTCGATCCAATGCTTTTACAGGAGATTTTCCAAATAACTTTTAGGAAAACAGAACAAGAAGCTAGGACCATCTCCTTAACTGTCATTTAATTTAACCTAATTTTTTGGACAGCATAACACTAGAGTTGCATATTATGATGCTGACAGTTTTTGGTGCTGGAGGAGGGTAAGGGGAATTAATTGCAAAAGGGCACTTGGGTAACCTGCCTGATATATACTGCAAATCCTTGTATGTATCCTGTTTATCTTCAAAGTTATCTATTTATGTCAGACAAGAGAACATATGAGCACAGTGGCTGTTACTATAGCAATGAAACTCAAATGATTTTAAGAGAGAACAAAAATTCACCATTGAAAGCAATTCAGATCTGTAGTTAGGTGATTTAGAAGACAAAACAGCCTCACAATTTCAGGATCTGGCTTAAAGTTTGTGCTTCCTGGAGAAATGAAACTAGTGATTCCTGCTTGTTCCATAATGCATAGTAAATACCACACAGCCATCTCATATAATTCAGTATAATCTAGCATATTTGAGATTTCTGCTAAGAAGTAGTGCAGAAATTGTCAATTACACCTAATCACATCAGTTCAAGGAAAGGGCATTCCCCTATGTGAGGATTTTGTTAAAAAAGGGAAGAGGGGGGAGGGGGTAGAGAAATAACTTATTGTGGTGGAATGTTCAGTACTTTGATTGTGGTTAAAAAACAGGATTTCAGTGTTTAATGCTGCAAGTCCCTTAACCTTCTCAACAAAAGATTTAGCTAATATTTAAAAGATCAGATGAATCAATATGAGTAAAGAGGAGTGTTTTTTTATACGGTTTACAGCTTACTAGTGACTGAACTGAAACCACAATTCTCACTCATAAGGTAGTTTTCAAAAAGACCCTCCAAATTCTTTAATCTTCCTAACCCCTTAATGTCTTGTATTTATTATTTAATTGTCTTATATGCAGCTGCCGCTATATGGATACATTGCTTGTAACAGATACATTTAAAACACAATTTTTAAAACAAGATATATTTAGAGATCAGAGTTCCTGAATTAATCTTTTTCCTCCCTTATTTGTGTAAATGTAAGCCAAATATAAAAACATTTTAACACTAAACCAGACTGCCCATGCAGACAATGAACAAAGCACTTAAAGAGTTAAAGATGAGAGATTGGCTTCATTTACCTGCTAGGGTGCCAGGTCGCTGTAGGGTAGCAGTGGCATATAGTTCCTGGGAATGCTTGCTGTACTGATCTGATGTGTGGACCAGTCGCTTGGTAGGAGACAGTGTAGCATAAGTGCCAATGGTGGAGCTTAGCTGATGTATAGGAGAGGAGGAAATATTAGACTGGATAGTGGGTGGAGACGTCACACGAATTGGGGAAGGAGAAAGTCCTGCTGAAGACACAACAATATTGATTGGTGAGCTGGTGCTGTAAGACTTGGCTAGCCGGCTTGGAGACTGCTTGGGAGAAGAGACCCGCTGCGTGGTGCTGTATCCAGCGCTCTCCGATGCTGAACCCACCCGCTGGAGCTTGGTTGGAGAGCCCACCTGCTGCATGGACAGCGGGGAGCTCACTCTCTGGGCTGGCAGAGTGGAGCTGGAGTAATAAAGTGTTGAAGAATGCTGGGAATCAGGCAAATGGAACGCGCTCCCATGGCTTGGCACAAAGGACTCTCTTGACTGAGAAGGTTCGGATCCAGCTAAATGAGCTGCTCGACTAGTTGTGCCCTGTACCGAGGAAAGAAAACAGAACCATCAGAATGAGAGAGAGCCAGAAAAGAAAAACAGGAAAGGAGTTCAATATATTTTTAACCCAGCCTTGCAAAATGTAACCCCTCTGCTATAGAGAATCCAGTGCTACAGAAAAAACAAAAAACAAAAATCCTTTTATGACCTTAATAAGGTTTGAAACAAATGCCTTTAGGATTAAGAGACTAATCTGCTAAAACATTTTTGTCCTTTAAGAGAAAATATTTCACAATTCAAGTCCAAAACAGTAAAAAGTCCCCTTTACCATTCAAGTTGATATCTGGTTTAATGCATATTTTATTTTTATACAATTGTTGAATATTGTTATTAAACAGTTTCTTGTCCTGAAACACAATGAAATATTTACAGTTTATCCATCAAAACATTTAGTCTGGAGATTTTTTTTAAACAGCACCATTTCAAACTTTTATTTTGTTTACACTGCCCATGTTAGCTCACTAAAAAAAGCACAGGCGTTCAAGAACCATTTTAGTTGACAAACTTTCTTCATTGAAAAGCAATTAACATCCTTGTTATAAGAGGAGACTAGCCAGAATAATACACTCCCCAGAATTTGCTGCTGCTGCCACCACACAGACTGAGCTCTGCCATTTGAAATAAATAAATACATTTTAAAAAGAGATGTAGACTTTCAAATCAGACTCTTGCAGTTGTAAAGGAATTATGCTTTCCAGTACATAGAAATGCTGCAACTGAAACCGAAGATATGAAAATAGCAGAACAAAAATGTCACCCTTCCTAGCATGTGAAAACCCAGCTCCACATCTCTCTCCTTCTCTTCTCTCTCTCAGTGCCTCTGTGTGTGTGTGTGTGTGTGTCTTTTCTCTCTCTCTCTCCCTCCTTTTAAGAGCTCCCTGCAGCTGTGTCTTCAGAGAGAAAGGCAGTTGCTTCTTATTTATTTACAAGGCACAAAAGAAAAGGAGGGCAGGGGTGGAGCTGTAGAGGGGGTGGGTACTTTCCCTGAATCCCATCCAGAAAGAAATTTGCATTCGAATGAAAACAGTACGTTGTCAACCACTTCTGCACAGGAGGTCTTAGATCTTCCTAGCAGCATGTAGTGCAGCACAAAGTTTTCCTTAAATCTTGTAATTTAGACAGAGAGAGAGAGAATACTCAGCAGATGCTACCTGTTAAAAATTTCAATTATGTGCCTGAGCCCCTTCTGGAACAGCAAAGAATAGAATGTACACTCTTATCTCCATACATAGACAGCATTCCAATTTTTATCAGGGATCTTAGGCTCAAGAGATCATCTGTGGCTGTTAATCTGGTAACATTAAAATCCTCTAATAACAGCACCCTGGAGTGAGAGATAGCTGAGCATTCTGTTGCAAGACACTCTCTTGTTTCAAATACATTCTCTCCTCCGTCCCCCCCCACCCCCCATCATGCAGAGGATTATTTGAAACCTTAAACAGTGCTCCAAATCCTGGAAGTTGATAGTGCAATTTGAAACATTCCAATCAATGCTTTTTAGATTTTTTTTCAATTCAGTCAAAAATGTATTTAGAAAAGAGAGAGCTTTTTTTTTAAAATACTGTAAATACTTTTATTTTAATATGTGAAACAATCCTAAATTCTCTAACGATGAACTTCAAACAATTGTATTGCTTTGTATATGTATTACTTTTATTAGTACACTGGGGGAAGTGTTGTTTGTTTGTTTGTTTGTTTGTTTTTTAAATAATGTCCTGTATGCAAGCAAGTGAAACAAAAAAGGAGCCAATTTATCCTTGGTATACAACTCTATTTATTTTCACTCAATTAATTTCAGTGAGTTACCTCCTGGATGAATTTGGCCCATTGTATGAGGAAAGAAATAAAAGATGATCAGGTCAAGTTGCTGTAAGCTTGCATTGTCTGTGAGCTCCCCTCCAGCAAAATCTTACAGTTATTTTTACTTCTCTTGTATAGCTGGGGCTCCTCCCCTGATTATGTGTGCTTTATTTAGTGTTGGAAAGAATATTCTAATATATTTTTATCTGGGTATTGGTAATAAGAGGGTATAAGCAATATTATCACACAAATCATGTATTTCAAAGGACTTTTCAGCTTTGTACTTCAGAAAGGTAGTAAGCATAGTAGTTAATAGTAGAGTTGCTAAGGTGCCCAGAGCCCAGAACATGGAGGCCTTTCACAAGAGAATTGACAATATCAAAGTCTCATGGATTTCAGATTATCAGAAAATTGCTTCACTTACTAAAAATGCAAGATCTGGACTTGTAAAAACTACTGAAACCACAGGAAAAATGCTGCAGTCAATTCACCATACAAAGCCCAATGAAGTCAATGGACAGCAGGGATAATAACTACGGGTCCTTTGTTTTTCAATTATCTTGAAATTATAAAATCCCACTGACTGACATCAGTTAGAAGACCACAACTTTAAACATAAATCCACAAATATGTTTATTATTCTGGTTAAACAACCAATCCATTATAACACTACTAAGAAAAACCAGAAATATATGGCCTTATTTATTATATCAAAGATTTTTAAAAGCTAGTTTTATCCTGCACTATACTCTGTCTCTGCTTAAACAGAGAAGAAAGTCCAAACTCCAGCTGAATTTGCAATGTTGTATTTGGCAAAAGTATAGTTTTCATGTTTCCACACCACTAGAAGTTTCCAATTGATACCAGGTCCTCGATGTGTAAACTATGGAAGATATCTTTAAAAATCCAGCAGGTTCAAGGGAACCGAGAAATGTATGGGACACAACTGTGGATGGCAGCTTGGCCCAACCTGTTAAAAATTCAGCTTGCCCACAAAGAGTTCTCCAACAGTCCAAGGAAGACAAATTCAAGACTTTACTCTAAGATAGGTTAGGTCTCTGAAGTCTACTGGCAAGGATCCAGTGGTAGGTGTGCCATCCTGTATACCATGTGACACCGTGGACCTAGGTGTCCTTTATATGGCTATGATATATTTTGTGCAAAGTATACCTTGTGAAGTATCATTTGAAAACTCATAATCTACTGAACATAATTGTCCTGATAAAATGTGTGCATCAACACTGTGATATGGAGCTATGAGATTTTACTATATGTTTGTTACTGAAATATGTTGTAATTCTGGGGAACGCCCATAGACTAGCTCCTCAGGGACAACAAAGGACTGACCACAGGTGTTAAAAAATATTAACTGCTGAAGCAACCATTCATCAGCAGGGGAGAATGTAAACAAAGATATTTACAGTTCACCTGAAAGACGTTTCAAATCTCATGTACACCGAGAACTGTTTTGTCTACACCCCAGTGGGGGATAATCCTCAAAGATGGTAAAAAGGTATGAGAATGGAGAACTCACTACACACAGATTACCTCTCCTCCACCCATCTCTACTCATGGTAGCAAGATCGATTGAAAGACTAAAGGAAGCATAATTGAAATGGGGGGAATGGTCCTGGCCCGGAGGTTTACTAGCCAGTACAGACTGCTGAAAGCTTTTGGGTGAGAGAAAGCTTTTTGCTTTTAAACCTGTTAGCCTTGGTAAAGTCTAGAAATTAGCTTGTCTGTTTATCTGTTTATTTCTTTTGTAACCAACTCTGACTTGTATGCCTTATCACTTGTAAATCACTTTAAATCCATCTTTCTCTAGTTAATAAACTTGTTTTATTGTTTTATCTGGATTCAGTGTGTATATGGATTGAAGTGCAAGGGGAACTTCTCTTGAGACAGCAAAGCTGGTCCATACAATCATTCCCAATGTTGGAATGACAGACTATCTATGAGCTTGCACTGTTCAGCAGTGTGCTGGATACATTTCTGGGGTGCAATACATTTCTGGGGTGCAAGGCTGGGGCTGGAGATATGTGGGTGTCACTCTGCATCTCTTCATGGATGGCTGGGAGACCATTCATGTCAAAATCTGGGAGTGATTTTACTTGCTAGTGGCTGTGCATGGGCAGGCTAGGAATGTCTGTTCTGACAGGAAAGCAGTGTAAAAGGCAGCCAGGCTAGAGAGTTAGGGAACTAGGCAGTTCAACAGTCCAGGTTGCACAGTAGGAAAGAAGAAGTGGGACCACAAACCACTGAGGCTGGGGTGGAGATTAAAGATAATCTAGGTATGGCCCAACACCTAAATGAATACTTTGCCTCAGGTTTTAATAAGGGTAATGAGGAGCTCAGGGGCAGTGGCAGGGCAGCTAATGGAGGCTAAACGATGATAAGTAAGTAAAAATGACCACATCCAAGGTGGAAACAAAATTCAAACGGTTTAATGCGACCAAATCGGGGAGCCTAGATAATCTCCATCCAATAATATTAAAGGAACTGGCACATGAAATTGCAAGCCCCATAGCAAGAATTTTTAATGAATCATGATTGGAGAATTAGAAAGAGAGAAACTATATTTAAGAAAGGAACAAAAAGGTGATTTGGGAAACTACAGGCCCATTCATTCGACCTCAATTGTATGCAAGGTTTTGGAACAAATTTTGAAAGAGAGAGTAGTTAAGGACATAGAGATAAATTGGCATAAAATACCATATGGTTTTACAAAGGGTAGATTGTGCGAGACCAACCTGATCTCTTCCTTTGAGAAGATAATTGATTTTCTAGACAAAGACAATGCAGTACCTCTAATCTACCTGGATTTCAGTAACACATTTGATACAGTTCCACATCGGAAATTATAGTTAAATTGGAGAGGAGGAAGGTTTATACAAGAATCAAAAGGTGGGTAAGGACTGATTAAAGGGGAGAGTATAGTGGCTCATGCTGAATTGTCAGACTAGAAAGAGGTTACTGATGGAGTTCCTCAAGGATCAGTCTTCAGACCAATCTTTAACATTTTCATTAATGATCTTGGCATGTAAAGTGGTAGTGTGCTAATAAAATTTGTGGATGACACAAAGTTGGGAGGTATTGCCAGCATGAAGGAGGATGGGAATATCTTACAAGATTTGGACAATCTTAAAGACTGGAGTAATAGAAATGGGATGAAATCTACTAGTGCAAGGTCTTGCACATAGGAACCAACAACAAGAATTTTTGCTATAAGATGGGGACATATCAGTTGGAAGAGACAGAGGATGAGAAAGACCTGGGTGTATTGGTTGATCACAGGAAGAATATGAGCCACCAATGTGATGCACCTGTGAAAAAGGCTAATGCCACCTTAGAATGCATTAGGTGAGTTAATTCCAGTAGAGACAGGGAAGTGTTATTATTACCATTATACAAGGCACTGGTGAGATCTCAGCTGGAATATTGTGTGCAGTTCTGGTTTCCCGTTTTAAAGAAAGATGTATTCAATCTGGAATAGGTGCAGAAAAGGGCTACTAGGATGATCAGAGGAACGGAGAACCTGCCTCACGAGAGGACATGTAATGGGTTTGGCTAGTTTAGCCTAAAGATATGATGGCTTTCTACAAATACATCAGAGGGGTAACCAGAGAAAGAGGGGACTTATTTAAGTTAAGGGCCAATGTTGACATAAGAACAAATGGATATAAACTGTCAATCAACAAATTTAGTCTTGAAATTAGACTAAAGTTTCTATCCATCAGAGGACTGAAGTTCTGGAACAGTCTTCCAATAGGAGTAATGGGGGCAAAAAATCTAATTTGTTTTAAGACTGAGCTTGATAAGTTAATGGAGGGGGTGGTATGATGACATTGCCTACAATGTATTATTGCCCATCTGCACCCGCTATTAGAAAATATCTCCAATGGCTGCAGATGGGACATTAGATGGGGAGGGCTTTGAGTTAGTACGGAGAATTTTTTCCCAGGTGTCTGGCTGGTGGGTCTTTCCCACATGCTCAAGGTCTAGCTAATCACCATATTTGGGGTCAGAAAGGCATTTTCCCTTGGTCAAATTGGCAGAGACCCTGGGTGTGTTTCTCTTTCTTGTAAAGCATGTGGCACAGGTCACTTGCTGGTTTGAACTACAGTAAATAGTGGAACTACAATAAATGGTGAAGTCTTTAAATCTTTAACTCTTTTAAAGTCTTTAAAAGATTTGAAGACTTTAGTAACTCAGCGAGAGGTTAAGGCCCTACAACAGGAGTAGGTGGATGAGGTTCTATAGCCTGCAATGTGCAGGTGGCCAGAATAGATGATCATGATGGTCCCTTCTGGCCTTAAAGTCTATGAGTCTATATAGGCACTAATAAGAATGCATCATGGGATATCTCACAGACAACATATGATGTCAGGAACCTCTGAAGCATGCTGAAGAAGTAGAATATCCAAACAATCTTCTCTGAGATCCTTCCTGTGCCACAAGCAAAGAAAGACAAAAGGCAGAAGATTCTGGAAATGAATCACTGGCTACATAAGTGGTGTAGGGCAGAGGGTTTTGGTTTTGTGAAACATTGTTGCACCTTCTGTGGGGATAGGGGAGTTGTATAGTTTGGATGGCCTCCACCTCAGCAGAAGGGGGACCAATCTCCTTAGGGACAGGCTGGCTAGAGTAGTCAGTAAACTGATAGCAAAAGTGGAGGATAAAAAGAGGGATGATATGAGCACTCATTTGGCACAGAATCAAGATGGTGAGAACAAAATTAATCAAAGAAACAAAGAACAGGAAGAGAAGAAATTCTTTAATTACCTATACATCAATGCTAGGAGCCTAGATAACAAACAAGAGGAATTGGAATTGCTCATTTATGAGCATGAATTTCATCTAGTTGGTATTGTTGAAACCTGGTGGGATGATTCCCATGACTGAAATGTTAAACTCAATGGTTATAATCGACTTAGGAAGGATCAAGTGGGCAAAAGAGGAGAGGAAATGGCACTCTGTCAAAAATTACATTACCTGTTTCCGAGTCACAGACAACTCAGAAGAAAATGATCTTAAATGCTTATGAATCAATGTCCCAACATTGCACAAGCACAAGACGGGATATTAGTTGGTGTCTACTCAGGGGTGAAAGTAAGGTGGTACGGGCCGGTACAGTGTACCGGTAAAAAGTGGCCGCCTGTACCAGCCCATGCCGCTGACTTTAAAGTGCTGCCGCATATGTGGACAGAGTTGGCACCAGGGTTTGTAGCACGGTTTGATACCTGGTTTGGTGTTTTTGTTGTGTGGTGTGTAGTTGCTGGTGAGTATTTGCTTCAGGTTGGGGGGCTGTCTGTAAGCGAGGAATGGCCTGTCTCCCAAGGTCTGTGAGAGTGAGGGATTGTCCTCCAGGATAGACTGTAGATCCTTGATGATACGCTGGAGAGGTTTTAGTTGGGGGCTGTAGGTGACGGCTGTCCACATATCTATTCAAGGGATACCATCATAGGACCTAACCACATCAGTCACGCCATCCCGGGCTCGTTCACCTGCACATCTACCAATGTGATATATGCCATCATGTGCCAGCAATGCCCCTCTGCCATGAACATTGGTCAAACTGGACAGTCTCTACGCAAAAGAATAAATGGACACAAATCTGACATCAGGAATCATAACATTCAAAAACCGGTAGGAGAACACTTCAATCTCTCTGGTCACTCAATAACAGACCTCAAAGTAGGAATTCTTCAACAGAAAAACTTCAAAAACAGACTCCAACGTGAAGCTGTAGAACTGGAATTAATTTGCAAACTAGATACCATCAGATTAGGCCTGAATAAAGACTGGGAGTGGTTGGGTCATTACAAAACCTAAACTTATTTTCCCCAATACTAATTTCTCACTACTGTTACTCACACCTTCTTGTCAACTGTCTGTAATGGGCCACTCCCTTACCACTTCAAAAGTTATTTTTCCTCCCTTGGTATCCTGCTGTTAATTGAAAGCAACCCCCATCCTTTCATGTATTTATACCTGCTCCAGTATTTTTTACTTCATACATCTGATGAAGTGGATTCTAGTCCACGAAAGCTTATGCCCAAATCAATTCGTTAGTCTCTAAGGTGCCACAAGGACTCCTCCTTTTTTTTTTCTTGAGTGGTAACAGATAATTTAGTCCCCATCATTTTATATGTATAGTTGGGATTATGTTTTCCAATATGCATTACTTTGCATTTATCAACACTGAATTTCATCTGCCATTTTGTTGCCCAGTCACCCAGTTTTGTGAGATCTCTTTGTAACTCTTTGCAGTCTGCTTTGGACTTAACTCTCTTGAATAGTTTTGTATCATCTGCAAATTTTGCTACCTCACTGTTTACCTCTTTTTCCAGATCACTTATGAATATGTTGAACAGTACTGGTCTCAGTAGAGACCCCTCGGGGACACCAGAATAAGAGGGAATATTTTTGTATGTTAGGAATAAAAAGAATCCTGACAATGGTATAATGGTAGAATTATCATTATGGTAGAATTATTAATAATAATGCAGAAAAGGAAGACGTGTTCAAAAAAAAATCTGTTTTTTATTTGGAAAAAAAAGACAAAGTCTATTTATATGATGTTGATAAGACTCCATTTTATTAGTATCTCAGGAGGATGTTAAACAGAAACTACTAAAGTGAGACATTTCTAAATCAGGAAGTCCAGATAACTTGCAACCAAGAGTTTTAAAAGAGCTGAGGCGCTGGCTGGAGCATTAATGTTGATTTTCAATAAGTCTTGGAACATTGGGGAACTTCCAGAAGACTGGAAAGAAAGCTCATGTGCCAATATTTTAAAAGGGTAAACCTGGATAATTAAAGGTCTGTCATCAATCCCAGGCAAGATAATGAAGCAGCTGATATTGGACTCAATTAATAAAGAATTAAACAAGGGTAATATAATTAATGCCAATCACCATAGGTTTATGGAAAATAGATCCTGTCAAACTAACTTGACATCTTTTTTGATGAGATTACAAGTTTGGTTGATAAAGGTAATAGTACTGATGTAATATACTTAGACTTCTGTAAGGTGGTTGACTAGGTACTACTTGACATTTTGATTAAAAAACTAGAATGATATGATATTAACTAGGCACACATTAAATAGATTTAAAGCTGGTTTCTGATGTGTCTCAAAATGTAATTGTAAACTCAGAATCATCATCATGCACGTGTGTTTCTAGTGAGGTCTTGCAGGGATCTGTTCTTGGACCTAGGCTATTAAACATTTTTATCAAAGACCTGGAAAAAAACATAAAATCATCCCTAATAAAGTTTGCAGATGACAGAAAAACTGGGGGAGTGGTAAATAATGAGAAGGGACAAGTCACTGACACAGAACAATCTGGACTGCTTGGTTAACTTAGCGCAAGCAAACAATATGTGTTTTAATACAACCAAATTTAAATGTATACATCTAGGAACAAAGAATGTGGGACATACGTACAGGAAGGTGGACTTCTATCCTGAGAAGCTATGATTTTAAAATGACTGGGGGTTTGTGGTGGGTAATCAGCTGAACATGAGCAGCCAGTGTGATACTGTGGTCAAAAGGGCCAATGCAGTCCTCGGGTGCATAAACAGGGGAATCTCAAGTAGGAGCAGAGACATTATTTTACCTCTGCATTTGGCACTGGTGTGACCACTGCTGGAATATCATGTCCAGTTCTGGTCCCCACAATTCAAGGAGGATGTAGATAAACTGGAGAGGGCTCAGAGAAGAGCCATGAGAAAGATTAAAGGATTAGAAATCATGCCTTAGAGTGATAGACACAAGGCACTCAATATATTTAGCTCAACTAAGAGAAGGTTAAGGGGTGACTTGATTACTGTCTATAAGTTTCTACATGGAGAACAAATATTTAATAATAGGCTTTCAATCTAGAAGATAACATGATCCAATGGCTGTAAGTTGAAACTAGACAAATACAAACTGGAATTTGATAGTAAGCTAGGAGATTGTTGAATCCTCTTGCTTTTGTCTGCCTATGGGCACAATGGGAAAAAATAATTCAGAGGGCCTACCCTGACCAAAATCAGTACTTGGTCCTGCTAGTGAAGGCAGGGGGCTGGACTCGATGACCTTTCAGGGTCCCTTCCAGTTCTATGAGATAGGTATATCTCCATATATTTATTTATTTACCTTCTGCTTGCACAAAACAGGTTGCTTAACACCCAAGAAACAGATTTCTAAACAAATGCCTGTTTGTGTGTCCATGAAAGGAGGACCCTTTGAAACTGTAGCTCATTGTATACAGTTTATTGTTGATGTCTTCCTACCTTTATTTTATATTTTTCACTCTTAGTAATAGACTCTATGAGAACATTAATAGAGCTGTGAAAAACAGCCGTTTAGACAAGCAAGAGAGAAAGGTAGGTGTTGATATTGGGCAACAAAGCTTTGTATCCACATTGAAATTCCTGGGTATTGATTTGGACTCAATGGTCCAAATAGTCTAAGTGTTGCGTGTCTGTCACACAGCTAAAAACCTGCACTGATGCATGCAAGATTAGTACTGTTCAAAAAGTAGTGGGGAGGAGTAATTAGGTGTCCAAATCGAAGTGTTGAAAATCTTGTGTGCACAAGGCTTATTCTGGTCAAACAGCTCTAGATGAATAATAACTACAACAAAGAAACATTAGGTTGACCCAAAACTACTTGCTAATAAAATGACCTGGGGTTAGGTTAGCAAAGGGAAGACATAAAAGATAGCGGATGACAAACTGTACTGGAACAAACTGACCAACAGGAATACATTTGTCTGTCCACATCTATCTATCTATCTATCTATCTATCTATCTATCTATCTATCTATCTATCTATCTATCTATCTATCTGTGCAGAGTTACAAATCTAGCTCATTAGGCAAACAACAGATCATTTGGGATCTCGGTGAAAAGATTTGAGGAATAAAGCTCAGAGAAACCACACTTCACCGAAAAAACTAAAGCCACTTCAAAGTATTGTCATCTTGATTACCAAAAAAAAAAAAAGTAGATTCTATTTCCAGGAGAAAGAGTTATCAGATTTGTCTTTGATATATGGCTGCTATGGTGAGCCCTGTATATATATATATATTTCATATAAAATTCTAATCTACTCAGTGTAGGCACTAAGAAGTAAAACCCTTGTAGGTAACTAGTTCAGCCTCACAATGACTTTTGGTCATTTGGCTCCTTGGGAATGAAATGAAGGTGTGATTTCTAATGTCATATAGTAGGTGTACAGTTAACATTCCTGTTATCAAACATACACAATAAACTATATTATGCCTAATGTATTAATATGGGCCTGGCTACTATCTGTTAGCAGTGTCAAGATAGATACGTTAAAAGTATATGTTTAAAAATACCAGTGGTTTGTACTACACATAAATGCTTCTTGTTTCATATATTGTTATTTAACATAATAAATATTTCAGTTGTGCCTGGAGTAAGGAGTATCAAAGAAAGACCTTGTAAAACACAAAGATATCCAGAGTTCCATGTGAGGAGCAAAAAATTAAGGGCAAACCTAGCTCCTATTTCAGTCAGCAGTAAAACCTGCCATTGACTTTAACAGAACAGGATTGGGCTGTAAAATTGACTAACAGAAATCGTATGTTTGAGGATTCCCTAGACACAAAGGTACAAAGAAGAGGCCAGTAGAACTTATTGCATAAAGTTGCGTAGCGCAGAGGCGGGCATTTTCCTCACTCACTTCATGCTGCGTACAACCTTTGAAGATACCACAATTTATTTGGTCGCACAAAATTACACATACAAAACTCATAGTAGTTTGACAAATGGACTTGACTTCCATGTTTTGATTATCTCACCCAGTGTGTGCTGTATTTATTCAAAATTCTAATTTAAAAATATAGTTTTAATTGTAAACTCAACATGGGAAGAAACCCAAAAATGTCTCTTTGTAAGAAAGAACAAACATTATTGCAATCACTTTAATTCAAAAACATAATGTACTCCTTTGAAACTGAATACTAATATTATTTTAAGTGTAGCACTAAAGAAACCAGTGCACACCAGCTTTAAATAATTCAGTAGGTTTATTTATTCCACAAAACAAATCACCCCCAGCTTTTTTAAAGTTCCAACTGAGTCATGCATATCTTCTTCTGCTTGTTTTTCCACTAAAACTATGTCAACGCTACAAAATCCACCCAGAGATGTGACCTGCAGAGTGGATACTTGGTCAAAATGGGGCACTGTATGCTTGGACATACATTCTACCCAGTTCACATTTTCATATTAACTAGAAGCATTTTAGAACTTTGTGAGTCTGCAGAATTAGAATTCTGTGTATATATAAGGCAATAAATGTGGCTGTACTATGCTTGTCTTTTCTCGGAGTTGATGGGGCTGGGAAGAGAGAGGAGAGTCCTCTCCCATGTGTTCAGTTTTCTAGAGCAACTCGTGCTGCATTTTTATACTTCCCAAAGTAGTTTAGTTTTTAGTTCAATTTCTGTCCAATTATCCTTATCCTGGCATGCAAAGATCCTGAGTCTATCCTTCTCCCATATCCTGAGCACAGGCTTTAGAGAAGCAAATGAAGGTACAGTGGCAGTAGCTGGTTTGGGGATCTAAACTACTAGCAGAAGGCAGTTCTACTTTCTATTTTCCATTAATAAAAATTATTCTTGTGAATTGCTCTATTTACTTTCATGGTCGAAAATACTTCTCATGCCCATATTTGAAATTCAACTTCAAATACACCATCTGCTAAATCCTGCCAGAGGCATTGTGAAGTCACTATTTTGTATGTTGTTTGGGTAGAATATCATGCAGCTTAGCACCTGCCATATACATGATCCAAGTAAGGCAGTTAAAAAAGCCAGAGTAGATCTTTGAATGTACTAGCAAAAGGCATTCTGGTTTTAGAGTTTGCTTTCACTATAAACAAGACTAGTGCCATGTCACGGGTTTTGTTGAATGACAAAAAAATCAAGGCTCTGTCATGCAGGATAGAGGGACAAAGTCACAAAATTCCTGGTAAAATGCCAATACTGCTGGGTCACAATAATCTTTTAAATAAAAGTCCTTTATTTTGTAATTCAAATTGATTAAAAGGTTTAAAATGTATATTCTGGTGCCTGCTGGTTCACTCCCAAAGCATTTAGCAGCACAGGAAAGTGTGCAAGGGAGAACTTCTGCTGCTGCCTCAGCCTCTGCAAAGGCAGCAGCATCCATAAGTGCTGGAAACATCCTCAACCAGCAATGCACACGCTATGTCTTTCCTTAAAACAATCAAAACTATCCCAGAATCTGTGACTAACCACTAACCCTAACCATGAGCACTCCAGCTCCCCTTTGTCTGCTATGCTTTGCAGGTTTTAAGTTGGTAGCTCTCTACGTTATAAGTAAAACTGGTCACAATCCCGTCTTCCAAACTGAGTATTCACTATTTACCTACTTGTATGAAAAGTTCCCATATCAAAAGTCATTCGTATTGTTTGTAATAAAAAGCCATGACAACCATGAACTCTGTGACAAAAATGAACCCTTAATTAAAAATATAGGGCATAGTAGGATTTGAACACAATATAATTTGGGGAATTATAGGGAAACTGGAATAACCCCAAGCAATTGGAATGCTGTCTCTATAATCTATAATTGAATACTCCAGTTTGACCAAAAATTAGATTTCATTTTGCAGCACTTTTATAGAAAATTCTCAAACTAATTTATTTAATTAATTTTCCTGAAAAGTACATTTTCAAAAATTATCCCCACTCCTACTGCTATAGCTGACTTTGGGACTATTTAAATACTTTCCCACACACTTAGGTATTACACTTGTTCAGGGACAGTTATATTCCTTGCACAGAGATACCAGAAACAATTCATATGAACAATTCCTTCTCCTGTGGATGATCTAGACAATCCATTAGTGATGGCAAAATGGGGTCCAAGCAGTAATTCCTCTGACTCCCTTTAATCAATGACTGCAGCTGGCTCCATATTTACAACTTTCCAACACATAATAACCAAAAAAAATCCACTATGGTAACATTTAACTTTACAGAAGAAGAACTACACAAAAATGAGGATGCTTGTTAGATGGAAATTAAAAAGAACTGTCACAAGGGTTAAATGCCTGCAAACAGCATGGGGACTATTTAAAATCACCATAAGAGAGGTTCAGACTAAATGTATACCCCAAATCAGAAAACACAATAAGAGGACTAAAAGAATGTCACTATGGATAAAGAGCAGAGTAATGGAGCCGGTCAGAAGCAAAAAAGCACCCTTTAAAATTTGGAAATCAAAACCTAGTGAGGATAACAGGAAGGAGCACACACGCTGGATGGTTAAGTGTAAAAGTATAACAAGGAAGGTTGAGAAAGAATTTGAGAAGCAACTTGTGAAAAACACAAAAACTAACGGTAAGAATTTTTTAAAGTAAATCAGAAGCAGGAAGCCTGCCAAACAGGCAGTGGGGCCACTAGATGACAAAGTTATTAAAGGAGCACTCAAGGAAGATAAGCCCATTGCAGAGAAGTTAAATGAATTCTTTGCATCAATTTTCATTGCAGTGGATGTGGGAGAGGTACCCACATCAGAGCTATTCTTTTTAGTTGATGCATCTGAACTACTGTCCCACATTGATGTGTCAATAGAAGAGGTTTTTATGAACAAATTGATAAATTAAACGGTAATAAGTCACAAGGACCAGATGGTGTTCACCCAAGAGTTCTGAAGGAATTCAAATAGGAAATTGCAGAACTACTAACTGCGGTATGTAACTTATTGCTGAAATAAACCTCTGTACCAGATGACTGGAGGGTAGCATAATGCCAATTTTTAAAAAGGGCTTTGGAGGAGATCCTGGCTATTACAGGCCAATAAGCCTAATTTTAGTACCAAGCAAATTGGTTTAAACTACAGTAGAGAGCAGAATGATCAGACACATATAGGGAAAGGGAAGTCATGCCTCACCAATCTATTAGAATTTTTGGAGAGTGTTAACCAGAATGTGTATAAGGGTGTTCCAGTGATATGGTTGTGACCAAAAGGACCCCAGCATTCATACCCTACACGCTATTTTAATGATCTTTGTACAAAATATTCCTTGTGAGGTATCATTTCAAAACTAATAACTTGCTGGTCAATAATATCCTGGTGAAATGTATGTAGCAACATTATATATAAAGTCATGTAATCCCCCTGTGTTATGTTATTGGCACATGTTCAAAACTACACAACCCTGCCTAGGTAAAAGTTGTTAAACAGAGCTATCTTAAACAGAGTAATATGTGTTTGCCTCAATTGACATATAAGTAGTAAACAAATTCTTTGAGACAGCAGGGGGAGAAAATGGCAGGAGACAGAACAAAGTTGCATTTCAACAAACACAGGTGGGAAGAAAGAGCATGGGGCCTCCTTTACCACCAGACTCGATGTTGCCTCATTTATTGTTTGAATAAACTTTCCTTTGAGGTGTAATCTTCAGAAGAATCCACTTGACGATTTCACTGGACTGTAAAAGAGAGGGGCAGAAAACCCCAATTTCTCTCTTTCACCTAAGAACGCAAAGGCACCAGCACCTTTGGGCCTCTGGGAGAGATCCTGACTAAGGAAAGGATCAGTCACCATCATGCTGGAAGACTGTGGGTGGGAAAGGCCATCTTGAACAAAGCCTCGAAACAATATTTGCTAGATTAAGTTTCAGACTTTTAGATGTGTGTTTTCACTTTTATTTGCTTGTAACCATTTCTAACTGTATTTCTTATACTTGAATTCACTTAAAATCCTATCTTCTTTTATTATTAAACTTCTTTTATTTTTTAATCTCAACCAGTCTGTGTTTAAACTGAACTACTTGGTAACTCCAGGTAAAGTAGCAAACTGTTTAATATTGACTCCTTACAGGAACAACGAACCTTTAATATCTGAACTATCCAGGAGAGAGATGGACAACACAGATCATGCGTTTTTTTTGAAAATGCAAGACTGGGAGCGTGTTAGGGTCACCCTGCAATTAGTAACCAAGACTAGGGGAAGCCAGAGTGTGACTGCTGTGTTGCTGACAGGCTATTGGGATCAGAGTTGCTGGACCAGGGCTGCAGCTATACATAGACACTCAAGGTGTGATCTGCATGCTGGTAGCCTGTTTGTGAGCAGCCCAGGTTGGGAGGTACAACAGCAAAGCATTGTGAGGCACCCAGGGTTAGTGGCAGCAGTAACACAACCCCTCACTGGCCTGCATTAGCACCCCTGAATGTGACAATGGTGTATTTAGATGTTCAGAAAGCCTTTGACAAGGTTCCTCTCAAAGGGTCTTAAGCAAAGTAAGGTGACATAGGATAACATATATCATATATCAGTAACTGGTTAAAAGATAGGAAACAGGGTAGGAATTAATGGTCAGTTTTCACAATGGAGAGAGGTAAACAGTGGGGTCCCTCAAGGGTCTGTGTGGGACTGTACAACATATTCATTAATTAACTGGAAAAGGGGGTGAATAGTGAAGTGACAAAATTTGCAGATGATACAAAATTATTCAAGATAGTTAAGTCCAATGATGACTGCAAACAGTTACTACAGGGGTACCTCACAAATTGTGTGACTGGGAAACAAATGGCAGATTAAATTCAACATTAATAAGTGCAAAGTAACGCACATTCGAAAAAATGATCCCAACTACCCATATATAATGATGGGTCCTAAATTATCTGTTACCACTGAGAAAAGAGATCTTCAAATCATAGATTCATAGATTCTAGGACTGGAAGGGACCTCGAGAGGTCATCGAGTCCAGTCCCCTGCCCTCATGGCAGGACCAAATACTGTCTAGACCATCCTTGATAGACATTTATCATCATGGAAAGTTCTCTGAAAATTTCAGCTCAATGTGCAGCAGCAATCAAAAAGGCTAACAGAATATTAGGAACTACTAGGAAAGGCATAGAAAATAAATACAAACAATATTATAATGCCACAATGTAAATCTATGGTGCGCCCACACCTTGAATATTATGTCCAGTTCTGGTTGCACTCTCTCAAAAAGGATATAGTGGAACTGAAAAAGGTTCAGAAAAGTGGAACAAAGATGACGAAGGGTATGGAACAACTTCCATATGGAGAGAAACGAAAAAGATTAGGGCTGTGCAGCTTACAAAAGAGACAACTAACGGGGGGAGATAAGATAAATCTATAAAATCACAATTTACCCTTTCCCACAAAACAAAACAAAAGAGTCACCCAATTAAATTAATAGGCAGCAGATTTAACACAAACAAGAGAAAATACTTTTTCACACAATGCAAAATTAACCTGAGGAACTCATTGCCATGGGATGCTGGGATGGCGAAAGGTATAAATGGGTTAAAAAAAAACCTAGATAAGTTCATGGAGGATAGGTCCATCAATGGCTATTAGCCAAGATAGTCAGGGATGTAACCCCATCCTCAGGGTGACCCTAGACCACTGACTGCCAGAAGCTGGGAGGAGAAGATAGTGGTGGATCTCTCAAAAATTGCTCTGTTCTGTACACTCCCCCTGAAGTTCTGGTACTGGCCACTGTTGGAAGACAGGATACTGGGCTAAATAAGCAGTTCTTATACTTGTATGCTTTTGATACCCGTAGCAAGATAACAATGTATAAGTAAATTTATTTATTACTAATCTTTTTCAATATTTAAACAATTATTTTCAAAAGTTTTTCCCCAGAAAAATTCAATGTATTGATTACATACAATATCCTTCTACATATATAAATTCACACACACACCACCATGCAACCTGGAGGAATGGAGAGAAAAAATGTATTTTCCAGCTTTCTTTTGCTTATTCAGCAATACAATAGATAGGTTATACTTATTACCTATCTATCTACTCTATCTAACTGGCCCAGGCTGACTAGTTGTGCATAACTGTGTTATGTTGAATGATTCACGTGTAATTTTTCAGAACAAAACCGTTCAATGTTGGTGCACAGGGAAGAAATATATAAATATATATTGCTAGATTTATTTGCCTCTGCCCTATGGGTTTAAGCTGGTCCTTTTTTTCCTCTATCAGGGAAATATAATATCTAGGGCCCTACCAAATTCACGGCCATGAAAAACACATCACGGACCATGAAATCTGGTCTCCCCCTGTGAAATCTGGTCTTTTGTGTGCTTTTATCCTATCCTATACTGATTTCACTGGGGGAGACCAGAGTTTGTCATATTGGGGGTCCTGACCCAAAAGGGAGTTGCAGAGGGTCACAAGGTTATTTTAGGGGGGATTGTGGTATTGCCGCCCTTATTTCTGCACTGCCTTCAGAGCTGGGCGGCCAGAGAGCAGCAGCTGTTGGCCAGGCGCCCAGCTCTGAAGGCAGCATCCTGCCAGCAGCAGCGCAGAAGGTTAGCATTACCATACCATGCCACCCTTACTTCTGAACTGCTGCCTTCAGAGCTGGGTGGCTGGAGAGTGATGGCTGCTTACTGAGGGTCCAGCCCTGCAGGGAGCAGTGCAGAAGTAAGGGTGGCAATACTGTGCCATCCTTACTTATGCGCTGCTGCTGATGGTGGCTCTGCCTTTAGAGCTGGGTTCTCAGCCAGCAGCCACCGCTCTCCAGCTACCCAGCTCTGAAAGCAGCGCCACCGCCAGCAGCAGCGCAGAAGTAAGTGTAGCAGTACCACAACCCCCCCTACAATAACTCTGCGACACCCGCCCCCCCCCACACACACACACAACTCCTTTTGGGGTCAGGATCCCTACAATTACAACACTGTGAAATTTCAGATTTAAATAGCTGAAATCATGAAATTTACTATTTTAAAAATCCTATGACTGTGAAATTGACCAAAATGAACTGTGAATTTGGTAGGGTCCTAATAATATCATTATAAATATAATAAAACAATCCATGTTTTCTAATCTCAAAGGGATGTGTATGTTTCCTTATTTCTCTCTCTCTCTCCATCCTCCATTTTTATTCACTTCTTTAAAAAACCAACCCTAGTACTCTTTTTTTTTTTTTAATTCCTTTCATGTCTCACTTGCTAGGAGGGAAAAGATGGCCCGTGGCTAGGATACTACCTTAGGGGTGTTATGAGGATAAATACAATAAGGATTATAAAACATTCTCTGATACACTGAGGAGAAACACTATATCAGGTTGTTATTATTATTACTTCTTTATCTTACTAACATTCTTTTTTCCTGCCTCTACTTGTCTTCCCTCTTCCCTTTACAGTTTTTTATTTTTCCTCAATCTCTCCCTTCATTTCTTTTTCTCTGCAGCTCCAACTATCATCTTTCAAGTTCCTCTGACCATTCCCTTTCCAGGTGACCCTCATCCCCTGACTCCCCCATTAATCTCTACCCCCACTATTGAATTCAGTCCAATTCAAGCCTATTTCTCCTCTCACAACTCAAGTCTGTCTACATTCCCTTGCTCATTGCTGAAGCCATGTTCTAGGGACCAGTCTTCTCCTCTGTAGTCACTTTTTAGGAATCAACTCACCCTGAAAGGTGTTAGATATGGCCTTCAGGGATCCTCTAAATTCCTGCAAGTACACATCTGGGCTGCATGTGGGTCCGATTGCCTTTCAGGTCTTTTTGGGGGCTATCCCTGTTCACCTTGTGGCTCCAATGCAGCAGGAGGGCAGGGATGCCCCCTAGGGAACTACAGAGCAGCTGTTATGTGTCAAGGTAGCCTTAATTCCCTGAAGCTATACTGATTCGATTTGAGCCCTGGGTAGAATACTAAAAATGTAACAATATTTAGCTGACCGTGCTTTATTTCATTTTTCAAATTTGAGAATAGTGAGGCTTTTTGATTCACACTATTGAGAGAACTGAATAATGTCTGTCTGTCTATATCACATACCTGTGCAGTATCTACCTAACACCTACTGCTTTCTCTCTGGACTTTATAAGGCTTTGTAAGTTCAACATAGAACTCTGCGGAAGAAGTGAACTATGACATGCAACAATATCCTATCACCACATTAACATGGATAATTGAAATTAATCCTTTAAAAATTGCTTTGGAAAGCTGTTGTCTAGGAGACTCAATGAAGAGTAAAGGTGTAGGATGCAGATGCAGGGCCGGTGCCTAGGGTGCCAAGATTTGAGGGTGCCAAAAAGCGGTGCCCAAAATGTCTGGGATGCTCACCCGGCGCCGGCTAAACGTGTAACCCTTTTCCTGCCGCGGTGCTGTCATTCCTCCTCCGCCCGCCAGGGGACACGGCGCTGCTCCTGCTCTTCCCCAGGGCCCCTGCCCCTGCTCAGCCCTGCCCCGCCCCCACTCCCCTGAGCTCTGCAGCAGGGCCAGGCCTGCACTCACTGGCCGCTGGAAGTACAGAGACCCGGCCCCAGCCGCGCCGCCGGTGAGTACTGGGGGGTGGTTCCCCCGGCCCTCCAACCAGCGCCCCCCTCGAAGCCTGGGGCCCCCCCCGCTACCGCCCCCGCGGGGGGGCTGTGTAGGGCCCCAGAATATCTAGGGACGGCCCCAGTACCCGCCACCATGCCCACAGCCAGCCCCACACCCCCTGCCCTGCCCGCAGCCAGCCCCACACCCACCTGCCCTGCCCACAGCCAGCCCCCCACCCCCCTGCCCTGCCCACAGCCAGCCCCACACCCACCTGCCCGCCGCGAGCCCCTGCTGTACCCCCAGTCTCCAGCCAGCCCCTGCTGCACACCCTGCCCTGCCCACAGCCAGCCCCACACCCACCTGCCCTGCCCACAGCCAGCCCCCCACCCCCTGTCTCCAGCCAACCCCACACCCACCTGCCCTGCCCACAGCCAGCCCCACACCCCCTGCCCTGCCCGCAGCCAGCCCCACACCCGCTGCCTGCAGCTAGCCCCACACCCCGTCTCCAGACAGCCCTTGCTGCACCCCCTGCCCTGTCTGCAGCCAGCCCCACACACCCCTGTCTCCAGCCAGCCCCTCCTGCACCCCTGTGCCCGAAGCCAGCCAGCCCCGCACCCTGTCAGGTTATTCTTTATTTTCATTAAATATGTAGACTAAATAATGAAATTAATAAATTTTCAAGCCAAATGTGTATTAATTCTAATGAACAATGCCACATTATGCAGTATTCATTTTTGAAAGTGTACAATAAGCGATGCTCCGGGGGGAGGGGAAGGGGTGGGGGGCGCAAGGTGGAAGTTTCGCCTAGGGCGCAAAATATCCTTGCACCGGCCCTGTGCAGATGCTTTATATGACTGAGCTTTTCTGTACTATTTGCAAGTATTCCAGATGGATCAAATTATCTTAGAGTAGTAGCTATCCAGGAATGGCACTGAGGCAAGTGACATGCAAATATTAGATATTAAATATTTGCATGTCACTTGCCTCAGTGCCATTCCTGGAGTTTCTCTTTTGTTTCCTTCCTAGATATCTGTGGTTGTGAAGTAGGGCAGGTTGAACCAAACTAAACTGTCCAATAAAACTAAAATTGAACCAAACCCAATTTTAAAATGTTGTTTATCCCATCTTTGTGCCCTCTACTGCTGGCGAAAATCAAGATGTACAGAAGCATGGATATCATATGAGAAAAAAACTGTTCTTGTGGCATTTCTGATCCAGATGAAACTGGAAATCTCATAAGAAATCTTGTTCTTCTGAAATTTCTACTCCAGTGTATGGATGGAAGAGGTTCAGATAAGGCGGCAAAGCTTTTGGAAGTTTTTATGTAAACTGAAGCTAAACTGCCAGAGGAAGGGGGTGGAGCCTTGAAGATCACAAAATGGGGGAATGGTATAGGTGTCAGAGCAGAACCGGTGGCAGAAAATCATTCAAACAAGAGAGCTGTCATGGGAAGGGATCTTCAAAGAGTGAGGATGAGTATCTGAACTTTTGGATGCCTACCTGAACTGAATTTCTAAACCTTTAAAATGGGTTGATCATTTACCTGCTAAATTATTTGTGTATCTTCACATACATAAAACAATGGCAGTGTGCGGGGGAGTAGGTCCAGCTACATCTTTGAGGATCCATTCATATGGAATTAAGCCACTGTACCACACAATAAATTAGAGCTCTGTATTAGATTCTGCATCATTTTCTAACTTTTGTCTTACACTTCACCCTATTTCAGTTTGATTGCTTTGCACTAATAGCTATCACAAGTGACAGATAATAATGGTACTGCAGCAAGGCTGCAATTTAGCTGTACAACCACTATTTTACTGACCATTTGTCCAGAACTATGTGTTAGTTCAGTGATATTTAAATAAGGAAAAAAACATAAAATAATAATATAATGGCACATTTGAAAATTTAAACATTAACAACACCCAAAATTTTCAAACCTGAATGCCTAAAAATTACTCATCTAAATCCTCATTTAAGTACATAAATAAGAGTGGCTTGCAATGTTTTCTTTAAATCCGCATCATTTTATTACTGCATTATGTCCAGCAGCTTTAAATTTACAAAATCAAGAATGTGACTTTACTACATTCTGCTATGGGAATAGTACACGACAGCAAAAAGGGTTCATTAGGATTTGTTGAGACACTAAGCATAGAATAAACTTATTTTCTCAGAGCATCCTTGAACAATGTGTGGTGTAAAAGATCTATGCTGCTCCTCAAACATACCTGGCTGTAGCTCTGAATGGCAGCTCTGGCTTGACTGCTGCGGGCTGGGAGCTGTGATGTTGCTGTTTCACCCAGGGCAAGGGTCTGGTTGCTATGGTAGCTCGCTGAATACTGGAAAGACCCTTCAGGTTTGGAATTGAGCTGAAGTGCACTCTGGGATAGAAGGCTGGGCCCTGTGTTGAAAGTAATTTTGAGCAGTCAGTGACAGTCTCAGTGAAAGAGAAAGAGCATGTATTATTTATCAAGAGTTGCTAGGAATTATCAAATGAATGGTTCCAGTTTTTCACATTTTGACTTTTCAGAACTAAAATCAGGTCAGATAATTTAAAGTGGCACATTATCACTTAAACATCATTATTTTGGCATTTTCAAAAAGTAAACAACATTGTTTTAAAAAAACAAGTTGTCTTATTCTGCTAAACAAAGTAACAGGACTAAGTAAAACAGATAGCAGTATTTGATAAAAGAGTCCTGTTTTTCCTGCTCCATATAAAGTATTCTATGTTTAAAATATGTTTTCAAGGTTTTGTTTTATAAACACTTCATTTAGTTTCCATAATTAAATCCAGTTGTTCAGTAGAGGAGATGCTGAAAAGTCCTCCTCCTGGAACCCCAGCACATTAAATCTATTGATCACTGACAATTTGTAGTATATATGTGGTGATGTAATACTTTGGTGCCTGTAGGGAAGAAAGACTTTAAAATATTAATAGCACCTCTCATCATGTAGGACTCACCCTGTTCTCAGTGAATCTCCGATGACTAGTTTGTCAGCTTATCTTATCTTTTCTATCAGAGTAATGCACAGTAGGATAAGGTGAAAGGTATGGGGAAATGAGCAATACTACTTTCCCTAATAATTTAGCTGTTCTGTGAAACTAAAACATACTTTAAAAAGGCATAAGGTTTATTTATACATGATTTAGAATATATATATATATGCATCTTGAAATTAAATCTCCTAATTTTAATACTTAGAAAGGTGCATGACTGGGTAAAGTATGAGTAACAGCAATACAAGCTTCCCTACACTGCTCTGCCGATATTCGTCAACCTTGACCTTGAGGAACAATCTCATTTTGAGGGTGAGAAAATACTTCATTTTTTATCCCTGTTACACACAAAAACTACATTCAAATAATATTGTTGACATTGCAAAGTCAAGCACTCGAGAGTTAGGAAATGCCAGAATTAAGGTCCCCTCCAATCTATCCCTATCCCAGTCCTCTCCTCCCCACCCCTGACTCCTTGTCCTATTCCATTGTCCTTTCCTTCAATCACACACACAGAACCTGAGGAGAGCTCCCCCTCCCAGCTGGTTGTGTTTGAAGGCTATCTCTTCCAGCTTCAGATCAAGTTTGGACCCCACAATGACTTCCCAATCATTATCTTCTTCTCCATCTTCTCCTTCTCCTCTTTCTCAAGCAAAGTTCTTTCTTCTCCCCTCCCCCCAAGTTGTTATCCTTCTCTCTCATTCCAAACAAAAATGCCTCCTCTCCCCCCAGTTCCCAAAACCCAAATACAATACCCTCTCTCCATACACACCACATTTACTAGCTTGCTTTATGCTGCTGATGGCTTGTTTCCATGGCTCGACAGGCAGATGAAGGTAGGGGCAGAGGTGGGATTATTGGAAAAGTGAGAGGGAAGTTGGGGTAATGAGTTCTCTGTAATGCTTCTGAAGGCAGGCTGGCTATATTGTCTGTCAATCTAGCATGTGAGAAGAGTTAATTCAGTTTTCTAATATGAAGGCTGCGTTATCTGACTGATAACAGAATACCTACCTATTGTCAAGTAATCAGAAGATTATAAGTATGTGGTTTGGAATACAGGAAGACCCAATGGAAATTTTTAAATCTCATTCAATAGCACAATTGTATGCTCATATTATACAAAATAAAAATCAGGAAACAGCTCTTATATAGCTCTTTTCATCCATAGATCTCAAAGCACTTTACAAACAAGGTAGTATCAGTCCCATTTTACAAATATGGAAACTGAGGCACTTGCCAATGGTCACCCAGCAGGCTGGTAACATAGATAGGAATATGATATAGGACTTCTGAGTCCCAGTCTAGTGCTCTATCTGCCAGGACTACTACTTTACATTTCAGAGCAGAATTCATTTTGTAACTACTATTCAATAATACACTGACAAGATAATTACCAGGTTACATAGTATCATCTCATTACAGGATAAATGCACAAGTGATTCAGTCTTCTAAACTGCACTGCACCTTATGGGGATAATTACTTTTGGATCTACTAAGCCTTACCACAATGGTCTACATAATAGTCTACAGAAGCATGTAAATATTCTATCTCTACAAAGTATCTACATGCTAGTTACATACTTATAATGTAAAGATTTCAATGAAATGTATGGTTCAGATGAAAATATGTTTTTTTCTTCCTCCTGAAAATGTAAAGCCAGTTAGCTTATTAGGGCCATTTTGCTTACAACTTTATATATACCTCACATATTTGTAATAATCTCTACTGCAAAGATCAAAACACTATAATGTGTTATACAATTCAAACTGGTCAGGTGATCCATTGCAGTCTTGATTCATTTTGACAAAGGAAATGGCAAGACCACCCCAAAATGTTACAGGATTCATATGTTTTTAAGAAAAAAGGCTGTAGTGAAGCTAGAAAGAAGTGCAGAACATGCATTACAAATTTGTCACAGATCGCTAACAGTTTATATACCAGTTTTAAAAGAGCATTTAACTCACCTTCAGTCTAATATTTGACAGAAGAAAGAGGGATTAAGCAAAGGAGGGAATAAATGAGCAAGGGTTTCCCACATCCCAGGTGAGTGACCTAACCGTTGGGATGTTATAAGGGAGGCAGTGGCACCTTCCCCTCCACCTCCCCTCTCTAATTTATTTATTTGTTTATTTTGGCCTAAACTATTCAGTAAATTCATGTTAAGTTCACAAATAGTTTCAGGTTGACCCAAACTGCATTTTTCAGTGAATAAACTATTGGTCTGAAAATATTCACCCAGCTCTAATCCAAATTCACAAAACAACCTTACAGTTTCACCTACAGAATTAATGTAGCCCAAACAACATTTACTGTGCCTCAAATCCCATCATAATAGGAACAAGCTCCATAATGTTAATATGGATTTGTGGTCTTTCAAATATTCAGCAGCAGACATGTAATACATACATTGACCAGACACTACTGCTCTTCCCTCAGAGGTTTATCCAGTTGGTTTCAGTGGGTGAAGTGCTCTGGGGTCTGAGGCCATTAGGCTTGATTCCCCACTGCTTTGCATCTTGTTTTACATTCACATCTGTGCAAAGTGGCTATAAAACACTAATAAATCCGACTAGTCATATTTGACTCCCACTTTGCACAAGTCTAAATCACTACTCAAACTGTAAGACTGTGGAGAATCAGGTCCAGTGTTTGTAGAGTGGTCAAATTCAGTGTGGACATTTGAGTGTATGTGGGTGAGTAGGGACAGGAGGTCTCAGACCCAAATCAGGAGGGTAATTAATAAGTACAGGGATGTTTCATGATTGTCCTTTGTAGGGGAGTTTCTACAGCATTTTGTGATTTTAGAGTAGAACGGGGAGTTGTTTGAGGTCTATATGTAAAGGATGAGACATGAAAATACTGTGATCTTTTGCTTACAGTGGGATGGTGGAAATCCATGACTTTAGACTGTATATGAAAAATAAAATGAAAGATGGTGACGTAAGCTGGCTCCAAAAAGGAAAATTAATTGGAGGTGTTGCTTACTATGTTACGGTAGACACCATTTTAAAAGTTATCATTTATTGAAGTTCCTATGTAGGTGCTATCAGATATCACACTTCTTTCTTATTTCTAAGCATAGGTACAACCGGTTGTACAGTGATCACCACTAGAAAGTCAACATTTGCCAACATATGCCCAACAGTGGGACTGTGTGACTGTCATGGTAGAGTGAGGAAGTGCATTCAGTGAGCTCCCACTCTCCCCTTTCCTAATTACCAGCAACATTGGTAGCAGAGCGCCAGCTAGACCCCATCTATACCAGGGGTCGGCAACCTACGGCACGTGTGCCAAAGGCGGCACACGAGCCGATTTTGCCTGGCACGTGGCTGCCAGCCAGGGTCCCGGCCCCGCGCAGCCGAGGCTGAGCAGGGCCGGCGGCCGGGACCCCAGACTGGCGGCAGGCGCGCCCCCCAGCTCCCCCCTTCACTGCGCTCAGGTTCTGCGGCTCCCGGAAGTGTGAGCCGCCGGGGCGCGGAGCCCTGAGCCTGCTCCGGGAGGGGCAGCGGCGGCGGCGGCGGCTCACACTCCCGGGAGCCGCAGAGCCTGAGCGTGGCGAGGGGGGAGGCGGGGGGCGCACAGGGACAACTGCCCACATGCATCCGCTGCAGGAGCCCCCCCCCAGGGGGGCACCGGGCTGCAGCCCTGGCAGGCGCGCCCCCCGGCTCCCCCTCACTGCGCTCGGGTTCTGAGGCTCCCGGGACTGTGAGCCGCCACCGCCCCTCCCGGAGCTCCCCACCCTCCCGCTGCCTCAGCACTCTGTGTGGGAGGGGCTGTGCCGGCGGCAGCCCCACATGGAGCCAGGGTCTGACCGGCATTGGCATGGTAAGGGGAGTCCTGGGGGGCTGTCAGGGAGCAGGGGGAGGGTTGGAAGGGTTGGGAGGTCTGGGGGGGCTGTCAGGGGGCAGGGGGAGGGTTGGAAGGGTTGGGATTTTGGGAGGGGTGTTAGGGGGCGGGGGTGTGGAAAGGGATCTGAGCAGTCAGGGAACAGGGAGTAGGGGGAGGGTTGGATGGGTCGGCAGTTCTGGGGGAGTCTCTCAGGGGGCGGGGAGTGGTTGGATGGGGCGTGGGAGTCCCGGGGGTCTGGGGGGGTGGATAAGGGTCGGGGCAGTCAGGGGACAGGTAGGGGGTAGGGTCCTTGGGGGGTAGTTAGGGTTGGGGGGGTCTCAGGAGGGGGCAGTCAGGGGACAAGGAGCGGGGGGGGGTTGGGGTTCTGAGGGGGGCAGTCAGGGGGTGGGAAGTGGGAGGGAGTGGATAGGGGCGGGGCTCTCCCCACCCCCCGGTCTTTTTTGGTTTTTTAAATATGGTAACCCTAGGCGAGGAGGGATCCGGGGGGCACATGGGGGCTGGCGCCCGCATGCATCCGCTGCAGCCTGCAGGAACCCCCGGGGGGGCGCCGGGCCGCAGCCTGGGCAGGAGGGGCGGGGGGGCACAGCTGCTCCCCGCTAGCGGCGCTGCCACCTTTTCAGGGCTGCTGCCCCCCTGCACCGCACCGGCTCCTCCATGGCTGGGGCTCGCTGCCGCCGCAAGCGGGGCACTCTGGCTCTCTGGTGCCTCCAGGGGAGTTCAGGGGGCGGGGAGGGGGGAACCTGGTCTGGGGAGCAGCCCCTGGGCACGGCTGGCCCCTGGGGTCTATAAAGGCTCGTTGGGATTGCCCCTCAATGAACCTATGTGCAGGGGGGGGGAGGTGGAAGTTTCACCTAGGGCGCTAAATATCCTTGCACCGGCCCTGCCCCAGGGGGTGCGTGCACCTCAGGTTAAGAACCACTGCACTAAACTGATAAGATCTGAATTTTAATTTAATTTTAAATGAAGCTTCTTAAACATTTTTAAAAACTTGTTTACTTTACATACAACAATAGTTTATAGACTTATAGAGAGAACTTCTAAAAACGTTAAAATGTATTACCGGGACGCGAAACCTTAAATTAGAGTGAATAAATGAAGACTCGGCACACCACTTCTGAAAGGTTGTCGACCCCTGCTCTATACGATTGCAAGGGACAGTGGTACTTGGACTGAGGGCTGCTCCTCCCCTTTATTTCCCCTCAGAGGAAAACGGCTACATTTACAGATGTCTGCAAGCACTCCATAGGAAAGCAACTTTGATTTCCTCAGACATTCTCAGAAACCCATAGAATACATCAGATGGGTCAAACCCATACTACGAGAAGCCCAAAAGTTCCTGACCTCAGTGCCAGAATCAAATACAATAGACCAGGGGAAAGCAAACTATGGCTTGCAGGCCGAATCCAGCCTGTCAGGGTTTTCAATCCGGCCCACGGGATTGCCAGCCCCATGGCGCAGCGGGACTAAAGCAGGCTCCCTTCCTGCCCTGGCCCCGCGCTGCTCCCGGAAGCGGACGGCACCACATCCCTGCAGCCCTTGGGGGAGTGGGGGAAGAGGGCTCTGTGCGCTGCCCTCACCTGCAGGCACCACCCCCCGCAGCTCCCATTGGCTGGGAACGGAGAACCACGGCTAATGGGAGCTTCGGGGGTGGTATCCACGGGCGAGGGCAGCGCGCAGTGGAGCCACCTGCTCTAGCCCACCCCCAGGAGCCACTGCGGACATGCTGGCCACTTCTGGGAGCGGTGCGAGGCCAGGGCAGGCAGCACCCCACATCCCAACCCTCTGCCTTGAGCCCCTGCCGAACCCTTCCTGCACTCCAATCCCCTGCCCTGAGCCCCCTCCTGCATCCCGCACCCCCTCCCACACCCCACACTCCCTCCCGCACCCCAACTCCCTGCCCCAGCCCTACATTCATGGCCCTGCATACAATTTTGCCACCCAGAGGTGGCCCTTGGGCCAAAAAGTTTGCCCACCCCTGCCATAAACTCATTTTACCTGGTGAAAAATGAACTCCACTAGAACCTTGGAAAAGTAAAGACCGTATTAGTCTGGTTTGAGGGAGGATATATAAAAACAACAGGATTTATAAGCACTCTGTGAAATCGTGGCATATATGCAATTTATTGAATAGTATTCCTAAAATTCTGAGGGAATTGCTTTGAAAAATAATTTTTCTTCTGAATCAAAATCTGCTTTCAAAACAATGGGTCTTTTTCCCCCCAAAGATGCTTTTGGAAAGATCTGAAGTGGAGCTGTGTGAACACTTCCAAGTATGATTCACAAGGCGTTGTGAACTTGACTTGACTTGATGACCTTTCAAGGTCCCTTCCAGTTCTATGAGATAGGTATATCTCTATATATTTTATGGGGGAGGGATAGCTCAGTGGTTTGAACATTGGCCTCTTAAACCCAGGGTTGTGAGTTCAATCCTTGAGGGGGCCGCTTAGGAATCTGGGGCAAAAATATGTCTGGGGATTGGTCCTGCTTTGAGCAGGGGGTTGGACTAGATACCTCCTAAGGTCCCTTCTAACCCTGATAGTCTATGACATGGCACAAGATGCCAGAACACAGTAGTATTTTTTTAGGGGGAGGGATAGCTCAGTGGTTTGAGCATTGGCCTGCTGAGCCCAGGGTTGTGAGTTCAATCCTTGGGGGGGCCGCTTAGGAATCTGGGGCAAAAATATGTCTGGGGATTGGTCCTGCTTTGAGCAGGGGGTTGGACTAGATACCTCCTAAGGTCCCTTCTAACCCTGATAGTCTATGACATGGCACAAGATGCCAGAACACAGTAGTATTTTTTTAGGGGGAGGGATAGCTCAGTGGTTTGAGCATTGGCCTGCTGAGCCCAGGGTTGTGAGTTCAATCCTTGGGGGGGCCGCTTGGGAATCTGGGGCAAAAATATGTCTGGGGATTGGTCCTGCTTTGAGCAGGGGGTTGGACTAGATACCTCCTAAGGTCCCTTCTAACCCTGATAGTCTATGACATGGCACAAGATGCCAGAACACAGTAGTATTTTTTTAGGGGGAGGGATAGCTCAGTGGTTTGAGCATTGGCCTGCTGAGCCCAGGGTTGTGAGTTCAATCCTTGGGGGGGCCGCCTGGGGATCTGGGGCAAAATTAGTCCTGCTGGTGAGGGCAGGGGGCTGGACTCGATGGCCTTTCAGGGTCCCTTCCAGCTCTATGAGATAGGTATATCTCTCTCTCTCTCTCTATATATATATATATATAAACTGGTATTTGAATTCCCAATGTGTCATGTTGTGGCCAAAAATGTTAATTCATGTTATACTGTGTCACACTCAATATTTCAACTAACAATTTCCATTGAAGATGAAGCTTTGAGAGAGGTGAAGTTTTGTACTTTTAACTAGAAACCTCACCTTTATTTATGAATTCTGATCACATTGAGTCAATTAGGCCTTGGTGTGACTCCAGGGAAACCAGCAATGACGTTAATCCATTGTGTTTAATATATCTTAGAATTTATCTTGGGGATAATCACAAGAATGAGACTCAGGAAAACTAGTTGTCTTTTTGGTTCTGCCATTAACTATGTGACCTATGTGTCACTTTAATCCTCTGTGCCTCCATTTTCCCATCTGTAAAATGGAATAATGACAAAGGACTTTGGAATCTAGAAAGACAAGCATTATATAAGTGATAAATATTTTCTCCCCAGTAAATTTAGTGATATCAAGTCTTCATATTTATATTAACAGAACCAGATCAAAATCAGAACTTCTCCAGACAACACTTAGTACACCTTTATCTACAACAAATAAAATGGCCTAACAAACCAAACAAACAATCAAAACAAAGCTCTCATAGAATATCTGTATTGTAGGAGCCTTTCAGTAAGAACAAAATTTACATGCAAAGAAGCATGCATAAGAGATATTATTGGAAAGTGATAAAGAAATTAAACAATATGTTTATACAATTTTATCTAAAAACATGGAATCAGGTATTGCAATCATACTCAAGCTAGTATAGCTTAACAGTTACTTGGGGAGGCATTTACACATTCATTGCCTTGTTCATTGGGTAAAAAACGGCATCTGAAAAAGTGGGTTTGTTACCCACGAAAGCTTATGCCCAAATAAATCTGTTAATCTTTAAGGTGCCACCAGACTCCTCGTTGTTTCTGCTACAGTGACAGACCAGGCCAGTGTGGGGATGCTGACCCATTCCCCTCTCTCCCAGTGACCAGAAAAGAGGGGGGACTATATAGGTCCACGCTGCTGCAGGAAAAGCCCTCTTTTACCTATACCAGCAGCACCCACAATCCCACCCAAGAAAGTGGTGAAATACCAGGTTTTGTCAGGATCTGCTGTGGGCATTGAGCTAGTCGCTCTTTTTCCCGGGGGCTGGGAAGGAATTTTTCCCTCACAGCCAGATCGGCAAAGGTGAAGTGGTGTTTTTTTCACCTTCCCCACAGCAGGTTCAGAGGGGGCCTCAGTTGGGGCAAACATGAAGTGGGAGTTAGGCTATGATGTTGCAACTCATTATGTAAATGTGGGGCAGATGTCCAATGTAGGTACTCCATAGTGAAGGGATACAGAAATCAGATACAATGCATTGGTAAGGATTTAAAAGAGGTATTCTTGAAAGGAGTGGAAACGGCAGAGGAGGGGAGGGGAGTTCCTATGCCTGGTATAGCAGGGAGCCAACCCCTTACAGCCACCTCCAACCCTCTTTCGAATGAGTGGTGGTGAGACCCTAGCAGCAGGTTGGCTAAGGACCAGGATGGGAAGCCCTCCCCCCCACCAGGTATATATTGAAATGATGATAGAATTACTTGTACTATACACTTTTATCTACCGGGTACTCCCAGACGTTTAAGAATAAAGTGGCAGCCTAATTAAACCACATCCAGTGTCTTCGGTCCTTCTTCCAGCATAGCCAGACAATGCAAAAAACAATTTCGAAGCACAGACAACAATGGATATGACATAACTGAGATATACTTTATGCAAAATGGGTCTTGTAAGGTATCATTGGAAAGGTTATATTTACTGAATGCAATTATCCAATTTGTATGCCTGTATCATTTCTGTATCTGTAGTTAGGAATATTGACTATGTATCTGTATTTCAACTATGCTACTTTGGGTGATGCCCACTGCTAACACTTCAGGTACAACAATGGAAAAGCCAGACAGGGCTAATGGCCCATCAATGAGGACAATGGACTGTGAAAAGGTTTGGCCTTCCTGCAGACACTCCATACTGACACTGACTCATGGATACTGTACTACAGTCAGGTGGTCTTGTCACCTGATACTAAACATTACCTGGGACTTCTTGTAACTATCCACTGGAAGGGAAGGGGGCTTAAGTTTGAAAAAAAAGGATTCCCGCCTTATATAAATCCTATTTAAGGGTGGGGAGGAAGGCAAACGAGACTCCTCCTCTCCCTGGCCTGTCTGCCCAAGAAGAAAGACTGCAAGCGCCACCTGAAGGGAAGACCAAGGGGAAGTCCAGACTGAAACAAGGGTCCAGTTTGAAAAGAAATACAACTGGAACTCTGAACCTCAGAAACTTTGCAACCTGCCTAAAGTAACATTTAGGGTGAGAAGTTACATTTTGTAACCTGTTTCTTAAGTATATTGAGTTTAGCTTGCGTATTTTACTTTATTTGGTTAGTAATCTGCTTTGTTCTGTCTGTTATCTCTTAGATTCGCTTAAAATTCACCTTTTGTAGTTAATAAACTTATTTCTTGTTTATAACATAACCCAGTTTATGTAATTACTAACTGGGGGCGGGGGGAAGGGAGGGGAACAAGAAGTTGTGCATATCTCCCTCCATATTGAGGGAGGGGGGAAATTTCAGAAAACCTTTGGGTTTGTTCCCTTAAAGGGAGTGGGCACCAGAGTGTTGGGGCAAGCCCCTTAGGCTGAATCTTTCCAGAACAGATCTCTGTCTCTCTGTGCAGCTGGCTGTGTGCTTGGCTGGAAGAGGCTTGGGAGCCTAACCCAGCAAGGTTCGGTGAAGGGGACCCAGGCTGGCAAAATAGGCTGACTCAGTGGCTTCCCAGCACATCAGGTGACTCCCCAAAGGGCCCAAACCCGTCACAAACAGAAAAAACCCAGACAGTGCCAAAGAAAGTTTATCTGAATGGGGGACATAGTCAGGCAGATTACTAGCCACATGGATATTTAACAGAAAATCCAGACAAGGCGTACCTCAAGGCCAAAAATGAGATACTCCTAAAAACACATAAAGGGATTAACAAAATATTAGAGGAATATTTCCAGGAGATATACACTAGCAGATAAGTAAACAAGGAAGATCTGGGAGTTAATATACTGCAGAATATTAAAATGCCCAGAGGTATTTTTAAAATGAAAAAAGTTTCAAAAAGGTTCAGTAACACAGGAAGAAATAGAGATAGCAATTACATCATTAAAATCGGGGAAGAGTCCTGGGCTAGATTCATACAACTCTGAATTCTATAAAAGGTTTAAAGCACAGGTAGCTCCCTTGTTAGCAAGTAAACTCCAGCCTTCTCACACAAAGAGTGCTTACTGGGCACCTTCAATAATTTAGATATAGTTTTTATATCTAAAACACATCAGGATTTATTGGATCCAGCATCTTACAAGCCCATCTTTTTAATAAATATAGACAGTAAGATTCTGACTAAAATACTGGTATCCAGTTTAGAGACAGTAATACCTAAACTGATGCCCCAAAACCAAACTGGTTTTATAAAAGAAAGAAACACATTAAATAATACAAGGAAATTTCGACGTCCTACAGCACTCAAGGTGCACTAATAAAGAGGCCTACACTAGAATATGGCTGCTGTTAAGGATTTTGACTGAGAACACCACACATTTATATTCAGAAATATTGGAGAAATTTGGTTTAGGGGAACACTTTCAGAAGTGGATCAAATAATCTATAAAAACCCTATGGCAAGTATCTGGAGAAATGTTGCAAAAACTGAGCCAATGCCATTATGCAGAGGAACAAGACAAGGACGTCCCTTATCAACCGTGTTATTTCATTTAATTATTGAACCATTAGCACAAAAGATCAGGTACAGTGAAGAAATTCAGGGAATAAGTGTATTGGGAATAGAAAACAAAGTTTCATTATAAGCTTATGACCTTATGTTTTTCATGCAAGATAGAATTAAAAGTTGGTCAGTAATACAAGAAATAATTGAAGTTTTTGGTATCAGGTAACAAACTAAACTACTTTAATTCAGCGATACTACACCTTGACTGTCAAAGATACTTAATGGATTGAAAATGCTCACTGAAAGTAATGAATAATAAAATTAGATATTTAGGCATTAATGTATCACCTAAAGTGGGGATGCATTTGAATTAAATATTAAGCCATTAATGAAAATTATCTACAACGATCTAGACAGCTGGACACTATTACCATGGACTCTGGTAGGCAGAAAGTAAGTACTTAAAATGAATGTCCTAACCAAGGTTCTGTATCCTTTTTCCAAGATTCCCTTTACACCCCCTTATCCCAATTTAACTAACTAACTAACTAACTAACTAACTAGCTAACTAACTAACTAAAAGTTATTCAAAGATTCCTATGGTCAAACCAGAAATCAAGAATCAAAACAGAATAGCTAAAATGTCCAGTTGAGATGGGAGACCTGATGCTACCTGATTTTAAAAGATACTATAAGTTGGCACAAATTACATTGGTACTAGAATGGATCTCTAATGGCAAAAATCCATCATTAATACGGACAGAACAGTAATTGGCAAACCTGATCTCATTACATAATTGTGTACTAGATCTATATTCAACATTCTGGCATCAATGAAACTTCACCTCTTACTTAAAATGCACTTAATATTTGGGAATAGGCGAGGTATTTGACCAAACAAACAAACAAAAACCACATGTTGGTAAAATAAAAAGTAAGAGTGCTTCCATAGTGCTTCCATACCCAGGCTGAACAACCCCTTTAATAAATACATATAGGTAAAACATTAAAAAAAGAAAAGTATGCACAATATAAGTTTATACAGATTTCTTTCTTTAATAAAAAAAAAGACTTCCAGAAAAGAAAGCAACTAACAAACCTACACCTCTACCCCGATATAATGTGACCCGATATAACACGAATTCGGATATAACGCAGTAANCTACGTTAGAAAATTCCATACAATCACTTGAAGTTTCACTGGTCAAGATTATGTCTAAATTGAACATATAATTCCATTACTATGTTTTTAAAAACACAAACCACATACAGCTATTAAGTCATGGAGTGTAGACTATAAATATGAAATAGCATAAAAAGAATTGAATGAGATAATGCAGATGATAAATATTGGCTCCAGTACTAACCAGTGCAAGTTCAGTAATATTTTGTTCACGGAATATATGTTTCTCCATCCCTATATAACAAGATACATACTGTTGCCACAGTCATTTGTATAAAATGCAAAACAGCTAGGCCCTCTTTCATACACAATATGGGAATGCTGGATGATAAAAATATTTTGAAAATGTGAAATAGGTAAATAAATAAATAAATGCTAGAGATAGAATTCAAACAGCTCTAAAAACCTGCACTGGGAGTTGGTCTGTTAAAAAAGATTATAGGAAGTTATTTTTATTTTCTTTATAGAAAAAAAAACCCTAAATTTGTGGACCTATGCAATGGCTCCTACTGGAGATCACTGAAAGAAACTATTAGTAGAATGGCTAATAATACAAGAAAATATATTTTGTGTGAAAAGTGCCACAAACTCACAAAAAAAAAGTATAGTACACCTTGCACGATTACTGAAATCACTGAGATTCCTTAATACCACCATGATAATATTGTACTTAAAGAATCAAGAGATAATGAAAAAGGGCATATACAGAGGACAATAACTGAATTATAAATGCTGACTTTTTTATGATGACCACTGTACTATCTACTGATGGTGAAAAGGTAACAAGGCCTGATTTTCCACTTTATTGCACCAGATTTCTACTGGTGTAACTCCACTGAAGACAATGGAGTTACAACATAAAATTAATCTAACAAAGTGCAGACTTGGGCTCAAGGTGTGAATTTGTGTTAGGATACAGGGACAGAAATAAGTTGTTTGAGCTAGGTCAAGTCTGCATTTCTATAAACATATTAGATTATTGATATTTATTAACAAACAACTCAATTTTAACAAAACCTAGTTTTGGAATTATTTCAGACATTTATGTGACTTGCTTTGTGACAGTTTGCGACAGTTTGTGAAGTATTAAGTGGAGTAAACTCCCCCAGTACTTCCTATAGTAGTACTTCCCCAGTACTCCCCCAGTACTTCCTATAGTAGTTATAACCCCTGTGTGGTTCCCTACAATAATTTTAGTTCTGCAGAAGTCTGTATGGATCTGGCAACCAACTAACCATCCATCCAACAACAACAACAACAACAAAACCCTAAAAAAAGGACAAGGCAATATACCAAAAGTGAAGTTAATAAACTATTTTTTTTTTCAGTCTCAAAACTTTAAAAGTAAACTTTTCCAAAAGTGGAAGCCTCTAATTCCTCAAGCAGTCATATATAACATTCGATTACTGTCTTGTCTGACTGTCTCTATGTTTCCAGAGAAATTCTCCTCTGGCAGAAGATGATGCATGAAATGTTCAGAGGAATGGTTACATTCTGGCAAGATGGGTGGGTCAAATTCTGATTTACAATGGAAAGCCAATTATAATACTTGTTCTGGATTGACTATTATTTCTTCAAATGACTGTTTGTCTTGTCTGTTCTCTGAGTCTTAAATACAAATCTCAGCTACTTCTATTAGCTGAAAAAGGGGATAACACTATTTTAAAAAAATGCACTGTATATTTTATTGTTTACTGAAGTTCATTCCTTTCCTCAAAGGAATCAATTTCACTTTAGCTGAACAGATAGTCACAGGTTTTAGAATTCTGTAGCATCCAAAGTCCTGTGGCAGTCTCGGGGTACCAAATGTTTTAACCAAACTCACTGAAAATTACCTGATTGGTGAAAGGAGGCGCTTCAAAAAAAACCCTGACAGTTTAGAAAAGCCTGATTTCTAATAAGAACAACAGGACAAATTTCTCTCTGAAGGAACTCAGCTGATGTCAGAGAGATGTATATAGAACAAAGACTTTGTTAGAAAACATTATTTTCCTCTGATTTTGATTTTTCAGTACCTGTTGCTTTCACATTCTTTTATTTCTCTGTGCAATGAAGGTTGCTAAAGCTCTAATTCTTTAATGGAAAAAGGGGCCACTGAAGCATAATGGAAAAATTCACCTTAAACTTCATAAACCAATATTTTAATAGGCAGTATCAACTCTACAAAGCTTTATAAAAAGTTCTGGAAATGTTTCAGTACATGTCTAAAGAAAGAAACAAAGAATTTTCAGTTACTTGTTAGCATGTAAGATTTTTATTAAGAATCAAAGGAGAGCATCAATAAAATTAACTTAGGAGCTCTAGAACTTCTGCTGTATGAAAGCAGATTTTAGATAGGCAGAGTTGAGTGACACAGAATACTGGAATTTTAGCATATTTAAATAATACTTCTTCAAAATTTAAAAGGGCTACTTTTCTTGTGGCATATTTTTGTGCCAAACCCTTTCACAATCACTGTTTTCCCACAGAGTAGGTTGTAGCAGCATTTAGCTCACTGCTCTCTTAACATGTGACATGGCTTCTAGGTTGTAACCACATTCTTTTATGATCTGCTGGAATATTACAGGAAGTGCAAAACATATCACCTATGGACATATTAAGTATTATTTATAGTGTAGTAGTGCCAGAAAGTGATAGCACTTTCCAAGCAATGAAGAAGAGACAGTTGCTGTCTCCAAAAGAATAGCACCTTTTATATATTCTGAGACATTGAAATTTGACAGAAATATTTCCTGCCTTAGAATCTGTTTTTCTGCTCCAACATTTTATATTCTGTGAAGAATAATCCTCACTTTAAAGTAGGTCAGTTTGTCTACAGAGACAAGGGCAAGCAGGGTAGCCAGACCATGCCAGCCATTAGAGTGCTAAACCTTTCAGAAGTGGGGAAGTGAAAAAACCTCAAAAACTATGAAGAAAACGGATCTCCCCTTTCTCCCTCCCCCAGAGAGAAAGATACAAGAGTAGCACTTTCCAAAGGGTGTTGGGAGTCAGAGAGAATGTTCCAATTTTTCCTAAATTCTTGAGTTTTTTCGCTGTGAGCTCTACATAACAATAACAATGACACTATGACATTATCATCCCTCGGTCTTTTCTCTGCACTTTCACAGTAAGTGAAAAAGCAATTCAAAGTTTGAATGACACTTTTTCAAGAGTATTTTATGCTTTGCAAGGTTTTTTTCTTTAAATCTGTAATGACTAATCCAGCATCATCAATGCAGCTCTTTGGTAGAGACTTCATTCTTTCCCACTCCTTACCTACAACCACTAAACAGGTGGTCAGACACATCACATTAATGTGACTTAGAGGAAGGCAGAGAAAATGATCTGAAATTATCAGGCAGCGCCTCATCTCAAAATAAATTACAGCAGTCACTTCTGATATTTTTTAAACAAATTAGGCTGTTAGTAACAATTAATTTCTATTAGCAAAAACATACACAAATATAAAAGATGGTAAAACATTAACTGCCATATAAAAGAACTTTAGTACATCTAATAAAGCTATTCCATTAACTTAGCTATAATACAAGGTATTTTTATTTTCCTTGAAATAGTAGAAATCTACCTTCTCTCTGACTTTACAAGAATCAAGTCTTGCATCTTTCCTTCTCCAAAATGGAATGGTCTCCTTTCTAGTCTCTGAGAAGGGCCAGTTCAAACTTGAGGCCCCTGTGAAGTCACCTAATTGAGGATCATGTCTACAAGTGTTAAGATTTGCTATAACATCTTTTCACTGTGAGAAACTCCTGTGCCACACAAACAGTGGGTAGCTGCATCCCACATGGGCGGTTGGAAGAGAATAAGGAATGTGTACAGAACTGATGTGTGTGTTTGTGTAAGAAGAGAAGTGAAATTAGCAGCTGCAGGTTTATTGTTATGTGGGGGGAAGAAAAAATGAGTGATGTGGTCCAGCCAGAATTACCACAAAAGAGTGAAATCCTGCTTTTCCTCAGGGCTCAAGTAATCACCCTTGACCTGTTGTTAGCATGTAGGAGCTCATACTCAACAATATGGCTGACAGGTTTTGTTCTGCTTTGTGTGAGATATATGATGCAAATTATTTAATGAGCCAATTTGCATCTTTGCAAATAATCTCCATATATCCATATACTTAAAGGTCAACACACCCAGCCCGGAGCAAGCGCGGATAGGTCACAGAGCTGCACAAACCTTGGCAGCCCTGGCTAGGATAGAGGAGTGGATGCTCTAGGGTTTTGGGGGAAGAGTGTTTCTTGGGGCTGTGTTGGGGGGTAGAGGCTCCTTGGGGCAGTGAATTCCTGGAGTAGGTGGGTTGCAGTGGAGACAAAGTGTATTGAGCTCCTGGAGGGGAGACGATGGGTGCTGTGGGGGTTAACAGCTGCTTTCATGAGCCACTGCCACCTCCCAGCTGCTGATTCTGGGGCCTCTTCCTGCAAGGAGAGGTGAAGCAGCCTTTAACGTCCTCAAGGTGAAACTGCAAGCACATGCATGTAGCTTTCCCAAAGCTGGCAGCAACCCAGCTGAGTTAACATGTAGAAGTCACTCCCCAGGTGACCATAATCAATCTCTTCTCAAATACCTGTATGAGTAATTTCAGGATATATGTTTGTCTATTTGGCTAACCATCCCTGGTTAATTGCCTTCACCCCATCCAGGTATTAAGACATTAAATTCTTCTTCCACTCTTTCAAGACATTACACAAAGCTGCCCTTGCTTACATCCTACCACTCCACTCCCTTGCCATCTAGTCCTCCTCTTCTTTATCTTTTATTTATTCTAAGATTTAATCCCCCTTCCTTATTACTGTACCTGTTGCCATTATTTCACGTTTGTTCTGTTTAAAATGTAAACACTGAGGGAGGGACAATTTCTTCTTCTTTTTTTATTTCTGTAGAGTACCAGTAATAAGCAAAGTTTCCACAAGTTACACACATACATGAAGGTCACACTACTGATATTATGGAATAGTTGTAGTATCTATTTGTTCAAAATGATTATTTCACTTTTTCTGGATTTAATATATAGTACCAGATAATATCTGAGAAATTAATTTACAATTCTCTAACCAGCTATTTTTTGGATTAAAAAGCAAATGGTTAAACTCTAATACTTTTGCTTTCTTCGGTGTCTAAAGAGAATGGTGATGTGAAATCCACAGGTTTATTTACAGGCTGTCAGATTCTATAGATTAAGATTAATGAAGGGTGAGCCTCTAAAGGTTTGGTTTGAATAAGATTCCCAAGTTTCTCTGAACTACTTCCCTTTAGAATTCACAACGAAAAACTCTCATGAAATTTCTGGTCCTGGAGTCCCATGAGAATAGTCTCTCTCATGATGTTTTTCTTTAACCAGTAGAAAGGGGGGATGTGAAAGTGGGGCAGGGGGGAGGGGAATTATCATAGAATCACAGAAGATTAGGGTTGGAAGAGACCTCAGGAGGTCATCTAGTCCAACCCCCTGCTCAAAGCAGGACCAAGCCCAAACTAAATCATCCCAAAGTATTTAACCAAAGTATTTCAAATTTTAACTAAGGTTTGGGTTGTTTCTGGAACTGAACTGATTTGCTCATCCCTAATTGATCCTCCATATTCCTAGATGATTAAAAACAATTATTTACAGCAACTGGTTTATTGAGATGTTGTAATCCCACTGTAGGTGCACATGTGCCTCATGTGTGTGCATGAGATTAGAGTCTTTTGCAAAGCAGCATCCTTGTGCTCCCATAGAAGTGCATAAAAGGTAGAGCGATCCTGACCCTCCCTCAGTTCCCTTGCAATTCAAAGACCACCTTAGCTGAGGACTCCAAAAGTGGGGATTGAGGGCAGGTTGTGGGATCCACACTGACTACAGTATTTTGAAGAACCACAGTTACTTAAGGCTAAGTAACTGTGTGTGCCTGTGTGAGTGAATGGCAAGCTGTGTACCCTCTGTATGGTGGGAAGGAGACATTGAGCCATGACAGTCAAAGAGAGACAGATGTACTGGTCTCCTGAATTTTGCATCAGACCTAGCTGCCATGTCCAGGGCACAATGACTTATGTGTTCTTGTGGAGAAAGATAGGCACACCAAACCGCTACATGGTATGTGGGGCTCTCCTAGACGGAAGGCACCTGCTATGCCTATCTTTCAGAGAAATTAGACCATCACAGGACTGGCAGGGCTTGGAACCTGCAGGTTTTGAATCTACCATGGTGAAAAGCCCTGTTCGTGGTCTGTCAGTATTCAGTTCATATAGGTCAAAATGTTCACGATTGTCGAATATCAGCAGATCAGAAGAGTTTTGAGAGAGATTTAGCTGGAGCTACAAACAAGTGGGTTGGACACTTGCCAGGTTCAGTCTTGCTGCCATGGCTGGTGAGAGAGATCTGAAGGAGGGTTGCGGCTTCCTTGTCCTTTAACCCACATACAGAAATATGAGGAGAGAATGGGTGCATGTACACCCATGTAGCAGACACCGCTATTCAAAAGACTGAGCTTCTGCGCATGTGCACCTACTGTGGCATCCACAGTGACACATACGCAAGCAAAAACATATGGTTTTCATTAGAGCAGGGTGCGCGTATACCATGGGAAAACTCCTATGTGTGTGCCAAGGATGACTCAATTGGATTATCCTGGTACTCACAGCAGGGGATTACACGGAAATAATTACAACCAATCAATAGACTGTTGGCTCCAATGGCACCAAATTTGATCTCACCTAGCCTCTCAGACATCTGACATGCCAGATTTTACACGTTAGTTGATCTACAATGTAAATAAAGTCTTTTTGTTATAGACCATTTTGAGTACCTTCAGATTAAATTTCTGAGACAGGAAGAAAATAATAAAGGTTGAACAGAGAATGCTTTTCAAAACTGGTATGTCTGCTTTAGTAGGGATTTTACTCTCAATAATTCCCCCACACAGGACAGAGATCATCTTTATAATAAGATATTAATATCGAATATTGACAGAATGAAGACACTGTGGAGTTTAGATCTTGGTATATCCCCTCAATCTGAGGGCCGGAAAGGTGGGCCAAGTGAAAACCATATCCGTGTGTGTTAGAAAACAATAATTGCACATCATTTAATATGATATAAATATCATTTCACACATGGTGCATACGTACACAAAACCAGTTACATACCTGTTCTATAACTATCATTCTTCAAGTTATGTTGCACCTGTCCATTCCACTTTAGGTGTTTGCATGCCACTGCACCAGAGTCAGAGAATTTTTCCTACAGTGGTATCCATCCAGGTGACGCCTGTGCCCTTCACGTGCTTGTAACATTTGGAGAGAACATAAAGGGGCAGAGTACCCCTGTCCCGCTCCGTTCCTTCTCCCACTAGAAGCTAATACATGTAAAGATTCCAGTGTAGAGGGGAAGTAAGGTGGGTCATGAAATGGACATGTGCAACACATCTTGAAGAACAGCAATTACGGAACAGGTACATAATTGCTTTTTCCTCTTTGAGTGCTTGCATATGTCCATTCCATTTTAGATCACTCTCACACAGCTCCACATGGAGGAAGGTATCAGCATGTACCTGCTCTAATGTAACACAACTCTTCCAAACTCAGCTTCATATCTGTAGGCTTGGGAGACAACATAATGTGTGGTGAATGCTAAAAGCTAGCCTTGCAGATGTCTATAACAGGAGCTTGCCCCAGGAAAGCTGTTGAAGCCACTTGAGCTCTTGTAGAAGGGGAAGAGGAATGTTAACGTTATCATAGGTGATTTTGCCAGATGGCCCATCCTGCTGCTCTCTTGGGCCCTATTCCTTGCTCCCCTCTCATTCCAATCAAAGATCAGCTGCTGGGGTACTGGGAAGGGCAGGAACATCTTCATCCCACCAGGTTGAGGGGAGAGGCAGCAACTGGAATTCTTCATGCCTTAGCCTTGGGAGAGAGAACAGGAGGAGCTAATGAGGGGGCAGGAGCTGCTGCAGAGCTGGTAGGAAGCAGCTGCTGCCTAGCTAGCTCTGAGCACATAGGACTGACTGCTGCAGGTGCACACCAATGCTGTGTTTTCAAAAGGCGAGCAGAAGGGAGCTTTCCCTACTTACATGTGCTGAGAGACTAATTGACTATCTACTGATTGGCTGCAGAAATACTACTAGTAACTACTTACTGTGGTATGTAACCTATTGTTCAAATCAGCCTCTGTACCAGATGACTGGAGGATAGCTAATGTGACTCCAATTTTTAAAAAGGCTCCAGAGGCGATTCCGGCAATTACAAGCCATTAAACCTAACTTCAGTACCCAGGCAAAGTGGTTGAAACTATAGTCAAGAAGAGAATTATCAGACAGATAGATGAATACCATTTGTCAAGGAAGAGTCAACATGGCTTTTGTAAAGGGAAATCATACCTCACCAATCTATTAAAATCGCTGAGGGGGTTAACAAATGTGGAGATGGGTGATCCCAGTGGATATATGTACTTAGACTTTCAGAAAGCCTTTGACAAGGTCCCTCATCAAAGGTTCTTAAGCAAAGTAAGCAATCATGGGATAACAGGGATGTCATAGATCAGTAGCTAGTTAAAAGACAGGAAACAAAGGGTAGGAATAAATGCTCAGTTTTCAGAATGGAGAAAGGTAAATAGTGGTGTCCCCCAGGGGTCTGTACTGGGACCAATGCCATTCAACATATTCATAAATGATCTGGAAAAAGAGGTAAGCAGTGACATGGCAAAATTTGCAGATGATACAAAACTACTCAAGATAGTTAAATCCAAAGTAGATTACAAAGAGTTACAAAGGGATCTCACAAAAGTGAGTGACTGGGCAACAAAGTGGCAATTGAAATTCAATGTTGATAAATGAAAACTAATGTACATTGGGAAAGATAATCTCAACTATATCTACAAAATGATGGGATCTATATTAGCTTTTACCACTCAAGAAAGAAATCTTGGAGTCATTGCGGATAACTCTCTGAAAACATCCGCTCAATGTGTAGCAGCAGTCAAAAAAGCTAACAAAATGTTAGGCACCATTAAGAAAGGGATAGATAATAAGACAGAAAATATCATAATGCCCCTATATAAATCCATGGTAAATCCACATCTTGAATACTGCATGCAGATCTGGTCACCCCATCGAAAAAAAAGATATATTATAATTGTAAAAGGTACAGAGAAGGGCTACAAAAATGATTAGGAGTGTGGAATAGCTTTCATATGAGGAGACATTAAGAAAACTGGGACTTTACAGTTTGGAAAAGAGACAACTAAGAGGGGATACGATAGAGGTCTATACAATCTTGAATGGTGTGGAGAAAGTGAATACGGAAATGTTATTTGCTTCTTCACATAACACAAGAACTAGGGATCACACAGTGCACAGTCCACCTATAGAACTTATTGCCCGGGGATGCTGGGAAGGCCAAAACTATAACAGGGTTCAAAAAATAATTAGATACGTTCATGGAGGATAGGTCCATCAAAGACTATTAGCCAATATGGTCAGGGATGCAACCCTATGCTCCGAATGTCCCTAGCCTCTATTTATCAGAAGCTGGGAGTGGATGACAGGGGATGGATCACTTGATGATTGCCTATTGTGTTCATTTCCTCTGAAGCACCTGGGATTGACCACTGCTGGAAGACAGGATACGGAGCTAGATTGACCATTGGTCTGACTCAGTATGGCAATTCTTATGTTCTTATGCCCTTCCTCAGCTCCATGGGAGCATCTAATACACCTTAGTCTACAGATCGATCCTGTAGAGTTGGTAGGTCATATCTGATCTGGGATGATGTGAGATGGTGGTGATGGATTTGTAGCAATGTGAAAGATAGGAAGGGTGATCTCGTGGCTAAGGAACTGGACTTGAGCTCAGGAGATATGGGTTCAGGTCTCTGCTACTCCACAGCCTTTCTGAGTAACTCCAGGCAACTCCATTAATCTTTCTGTGTCTGAGTTCTACAGCTGTAAAAAATAAGTGTATCATTACGTGCCTACCTCACAGGGATGTTGTGGAATTAAATCCATAAATACTCAGGAGGCATTCAGACACTACTGAGATGGGGGTCATTTTAGTACCCAGATAGATCAATTTGGTAAACTGGCTTCTTTACTCAGAAACCTGGCACTGACCTTTCCCATTCTGCATTACCAATTTGCAAACCAGTCTGTCAGCAGCTACATCAACTGTGCAGACTTGTGTGAGAAAGATTTCTGTTCAGTTAGAGAATGCACAAATACCAAGATACATCCATAACTTTTAGAGGAGTGTGGAATAAAGCCAACAAAGTCAATGCACAGGACACCAGTGTGAGAGCCTGAGACAGTGTCCACCAACAAAGTGTCAAGCTGGACTGTGAAAGAGACCAGTGATTGCCCCTGTGCAGGATGACTGCCAATTATTACATTTTTAACAATTACTTTACTACATAATGACAAACTTATCCAAGGATTGGCAATGAAACAGAGAAGACGTTTTTGCTGGACTCAGCTAAATATTGGTTTACTGAGGTGGGTGGGCATGGGGAGATGGGCGTTGGGACAGGAGCAGCCCTCAGATCTGCACGCTCTTGTTCCAGGCACACCACAGCAGAGGAACTCCCAAGAGTAACACCACAGTTCTGAATCTGCCAGTCTTTATACCTTACATATATTCAATGGGTTCCCTCCTTAGAACAGCCTGGGAACTTTTAAAAAATAAATGATCACTGCACTCCAACACCTCAGTCAAATAGTTATCCAGACTCACCATCAGCAAAAGGTAAATACCAGATCACCACAATCAATGACTAATACAGCTACTACCCCACATGATTCCCCTTTCATGTGTTGATATCCATATCCCCTTAGCCATTTTTTCCATGGCTTACACTTGTTAGTACACAGGTACCACATGTGAAGTGATCTTTGGGATTTAGGGAGTCTATTACAATAGCTGCCTGCTATGTAGCTGCTTCTCACAACAGCTTCAGAGGGAAGCAGGGAATGTGTAAAGCTGTATTATAAAGGCTGTTCAAAACACAGACATACTAATCCCTCCCCGAGGAACAGCCACTGATAGACTGGATTGTTCTATTGGATACACTCAGGTCAGAGGAGCACATAGTGAAGTCAGTAGTAGGTACATTCCCGGGCAGCCTCTGATATAGCAAATTTAAAAATCTGTCCTGACAAATAAACAGGGACTGCCAAGGCACCTCAGACATATCCTCAATCAGGGTCTTTAGTGTATTCTAGACATACATATTTTTCATTATAAAGGTTGCAAAGTCAAGTACTAAAAAGTTAGGAAATGCCAGAATTAAGGTTGCCTGTGCAACCTTAGTTGGCCTCCATGTGTGTATGCATTATGATACGGTTTCTAATTACATGATCACCTACTATTTTTCTACAACACCCTGCCTCATTCAGTGCACAGGATGGATGCTTTAATATTTAATATTTTGTTTTATCTTCATTGTTCAATACACTGACCTAGGCCCAGGGCCGGTACAAGGAAGTTTCGCGCCCTAGGCGAAACTTCCACCTTGCGCCCCCCCCGCCGCTAACCCCCCCCCCCATGGCAGCTAACCACGCCCACCCACCCCTCCCACCATAGCAGGCTTTTAGGCGCCCTCAACCACTAGGCGCCCTAGGCGGCCGCCGGGTTTGCCTAGTGGTTGCACCGGCCCTGCCTAGGCCTTATTTACTGTACACTAACCCAGCTCTGAATACAGAATTATTAATTTCTTCATGGGCTTTTCTATGGGCGCTCATCACTACAATATCTGAGTGCTACACAAACATTAATTAATTTATTTTCACAACAGCCCTGTGAGATAAAGGAGTGTTATTATCCTAATTTTACAAATGGAGAACTGAGGCATAGAGAGATTAAGGTCAAAAGTATCCATTAATTTTGAGTGCCCAATTTGAGACGCCTAGGACCTGATTTTTCAGATTAGTTACCATTATATAGCACTTAATATGCACAGTTGCCATTGACTTCAGTCACAGCACCTGCAAATCAGACTCCAAGCTCTCAAGTCAGACATCCAGAAAATGAAGAACACACAATTACTGACCAAATGTGAAAAGTCTGGTTTAAGTGATTTTGCTCAGCATCACACAGAGGAAGGGATAGAATCCAATTTTCCAGGCAGCATTCAGTTGCCTTAAACATGAGACCTTCATTTCTCTTCCTTCCGTCCCTTGCCTCATTCACTGCACACCTTCCAACTTCTGCAATAACTGAACCTGGGGTCCTACAGACTACACCCTCCTGCATTCCCCAACCCTATTTCATCCCCAGAGCAAGTCCAGCCTGTGCACTGGGGCCTGTGGAAAAATAGTATGTTATGTAATTAAAGACTGTATAATAATGTATATGCACAAGGGGAATAAATTAAGGCTACCTTCCCGACCTCTGTGTTACTCATCCCAGTTCAGTTCTCCTAACCTAGCCAGTCCCAGTCAGGCTTCTCATCCCAGTCAAAGTCTCATTGCCCAGCAAGATCTAATCTCACACTGCCAGTCTCAGTGTTCCCCCTCAAACTGCCAGTCCCACTCTCCAATTAGTCCCTGTTCCCCACTTCCGGCTCCTCAGCCAATCTATCTCTCTCCCCAACTGGGGAGACTGCCCCCAATGTTTCCAAAGTGGTTGAGGGCAGGCCTGAACCATAACTAATTTGCAAGCAGCTGGTTATGGCAAAGGACCCAGCTACCCCACTGCACAGGTCTGAAAATATAGTTTGGCCATTCAGCACCCAGCCCACCTCCTTTGATAGACGCCTCAAGGTGCTCTGGCGCTTTTGACAAGTCCTTTGAAATCTGTCAGGATGCCCATTACCTGCTCATCACTCATATTGAGGGCCATCTCTTGGGTTGCTTGGAGTCATGTAATCTTTTGCAAATTTTAGCCTTATTGAGTAGTTCATAACTGTGTGGTGAAACTGTGACATCAGACATTATGACGATTTGCCCAATCAGAATACAATTTATTTTGGTGCCTTTGCATATTGTAATCCTATTGCTTAAAAGTCTTCTAGTACTGACACTAAAATCTTTAAATATGACCTTCTTGGATGTCACAGCTATACAATATGAAGGGATATATTCCTTAAAGTAACAGTTATCAAACTATCTGCTTTTTGTCCATAGCTTCTGAAGTGCTTGGGAGCTCTTTACAGATTGTAATCCACATAAGGAAGTGGGTAATAAGAATATTTACAGATAATTCAATTTATATTGCCTGCTGCCAATGTTGACAGATGAAATGAGAAAACCATTATGACACAATGTACTTTCATCTTAAAAGCATAAAGTACTCCGAATAATAGTTCTGGATTCTGTGGCTCCAGACAAAGAAAGGCAAGTTCCTGGAAACTTACTTTCACTAGTTGAATAGTCCTGTGGATCAAGTATTCCTGACTCCTGCAGTGATCTAATACAGGAGTCCACCAGCTCAAGACCAGTTGTGAGCTCATCCTCTATATCCTTCTGACCGTCTGTAATAAAAATTATAAAAAATGTTAAAGAATATAAAGAAAATACAAAAGATAAAAACAATGACATAGAATCAATTAAAAATTCACAGCTAGTCAAGGGAATGGTAACATTTAAGGTCTAATTTTCAAAGGAGGCTGGAATGAGCAGGCCCAGAAAAATGCACCTACATCCATACTTTCCAACACCTTCCTTTAAAAGGATGGCGTTTGCTATCAATAAGCATATTAAAAAATTCAGGTTTAATTACTGAGATATTTTTCACACTGATCACCATCAGAAACTTTTTACACAACACTCTCCTGTTCTACAACCATTTGTGTCAACACCAATTACTGCCACTTCTCTATGGGGATAATTAATAAACAATTTTAATGAAGGCTAGCACATAAAATCCATTATTCTTCTAATTCTTTGTCCTCTTTTGGATAACATAGACATTACTGGGGAAAAATATGTAGATACAGAATCCATCCAAGATATACTTTACCTTGCGTTTGCCAATGGAACTGCTCTTCTGTTGAACTGTAAAAAAAAAAAAAAGTATAAATTAGAAAAGAAACAAATCTTGGGTAAATTATACAAAACCACTAAATTTTAGAAAAACTCAGTAGTACAGCACTACCGCTCAGATTTAAACCTACTCCGTATATGAAGCTAATCAAAGAATGCTAAACAATAACCCTCAAGTGTCAAATGTAAAATGTGTTAATTTCCTATAAATATTTTAAATATTGATAATTTGGACAGCATTGAAATTAAAAAAAAATCCAATTCTGATCAGTTATTAACATATCAAAGATTTAATTATAAATTGTGTCCTCTCTATCATTTTAAATAATTGAATTAAAACAAAAACAAACTCTTTCAAAAGACAATGCTTTGCCTTGTAACATTTAAAAAACCTCCTCTATAACTGCTCCCCCTGCACTCACTCCCTTAACTTTTATAAGAGGAAAAGGTTGCTTTTAGAAATGAAGACGTGTCTTTGAAAAGATATATTTTATTTTATTTATGGATTATGGTCCTGATCCTGCACTTATGCACATACTTCACTTTACTCAGCCCTGGCATTTCAATGACGTCAACAGAACTGTGTATGTGAGTAAAGCCAAGCACATAGATAAGTGTTTGTGGCATGAGAGCCTAAGAGTTGGAGTATCTTTTAATTTTAAGAGCATTAAAAACATTTAGGAAGTATGAAGTTTGAACCAGGACCAGAACGGTCATGTGTAATTCAGCTGGAATTTTCAGGACCTGCAGTTATCATTCTTTTGTCTGCATAACTCCAGCTGAAATCAATGGAAGTTTTTTGGTGTTGATCAGCCACGGGGATTTAGCTCTGTTTAGTGTTGATGCTTAAAATCGATCAAGCTGGAAACGGTGATCATCATTTAGATTATACAGGAATGATGGAAATTCATGAGGATATACACTAGATAGCATAGGTATATTTTCTGCTGTGGAAGAAAACATGGTACTTAAGGTAAATTGAGTAATAATATGTACAATAAGTACACTTCATTACTATGCACGATCTTTCTATTCCTCCTTTACATGTCAAGAACTGTCAGAAAAGCGTACAGTCACTCATGCATCATTATGGTAATTCATAGATTCCAAGGCCGGAAGGGACCGTAGTGATCAACGTATTTGACCTGCTGTATAACACAGGCCATAGAACGTCAGCATATCTTTTAGAAAAGCGTCCAGTCTTGATTTAAAAAATGTTCAGTGATGGAGAATCCACCACAAACCTTGATAAATTGTTCCTAATTACATAGGTGTAAAGATTCAACTACAATAGTCACAATTTAAAAGTTTTCTTGTACCTTTATACACAAGGGTAGGATATTACTAGCTTGAACGTCTATTTCCTACACTTATAATGGGAAATAGGATATTATCAGCTGTATCTGCTCATAAAAAAAAACCCCAAACCTTTTTAGCTGTTACCATTATAGATCTATTTATTTGTTCATGTGAGGTTATGAATATATACTTTTTAATGAGAACATAGATTTTAAATCTTGACTATTTTTCCCTGTGCAAAAAAGTGCTAGGTAAGTTTCTGAATGCCTTGGATGCAAATCTTTATATCTATATCCAGGGAGCAAGCATTAAATTCAGGTCCTTCCTTTTGAAGGCATTACCCTTTTTATGGGAAAAAATACTTGGGTTAGGTATTAGCTTTATTTGACAGTGACAAAACACAAGGCTGATAACTGTCTAACTTATATTTATTTAAATAATTTTAAATATGTTTATTAAACCCTGCCTGATGTTTGAAGTTTACAACTAATACATTCAAAGTCATAGATTTCTGTTTTCATTTCCAAACACATGTAGACATCTAATATCTATGACTTAGGGCACATCTATCTGAAGAGTTAGTGCGTGGCAAGCTAGAGTGTAAATCTACAGCACACTAATGTGCCATGCACTAACTGTCCGTGTGGACCCTGATACAGTGCACTAAAAGTTCTGCACTATGGAATTTTTTTCAGTGCATGGCAGCAGGATTCACACAGTTAGTGCGCGTCACACTGTAGCACTGTAGATTTACATCCCAGCCTGCAACAAATTAACTTGTTTATAGACAAGCACTTAATATTAATCTAGTACAGAGGATATTCATGCCTTGAGGAATTGGCAATTAAATGCAGACCCAGGGATAGGAACATGCTGAATAGGCGCCATAATGCCTTTCATTATTAGGACACAAGATGGCATCTGGCCCATTTAGTCATGGTCGGAGTTAATATTTTCAAAAATAGCCACCAATTTGGATTACTCAGTTTTTGGTAGCCCAACCTGAAACACCTTGGGCCTGATTTTCAGGAGTGCCAAACATCCACAACTCCAAGTGATGTCAATGGGAACTGTGAGTGCTTGTCACTTCTGAAAACTGGCCCTAAAGTATTTCAATGTACCAAAACCTGAGTTATCCAAAATAATTAGTATCAGCTGCAGCCTAATTTGAAATGAGCTAGTGGTCTTGGTCCATTTTCCACTGGACAGATGTTCACATTATGACCATCATCATAACTGTTATTAAATAGCTAGATGGCAATCTCAGGTCAGGGAATGAATTGGTGTGAAGCTCGCATTACCCTCTCCGCCAAATTGGTGGGCAGAGGAAGCATGCGTACAATGAAATATGTAGATAAATAGTGGACTATGGTTTCTGCGGCTTCCAATCTGGCAGCTTTCATGAGCGCTAAATTCACAAGAAACTTTTACAAATATTAAGTATAAGGAAAAAAGAAAAGAAAAGGAAAATACTGGCTTGGTCTACCTAATATTTTTAAATTAAACATTGAAAAAAACACATTTCATTTACCTGTCTTTGATTTGTACAACACAGAACCATTTTTCTGTGCCAAGCATAAAATAATAAAAAATGGGAGGTCAAAAAAGGTAGAACGTTTGTGAGAAATTACGAAAATGTTGCATTTTCCAGTTATGTGCAGCTTTCTCTTCATAAACACTGGAACTTTCACATGTCAAGTAGCAGATTTAATGACAAATGTCTCTCATCATAATGACATAATTTGATGAATTTGTTAAAAGCTTATGCACCATTACAAAGGATATTAATCTATTCTCAGTTTGGAAAAAAAAACCATGCAGCACCACTTTTTTCTAGTTAAAGAATATACTATTTAGATTTGTTATACAGTAAATTCTAATTTCATTGCACATTACTGGCCATTTCTTAGTTACAAGTTGAGACTCCAATCCTACAGTTGGATGCATTCATGCTTACCCAAACAACATCTGATGCAATTTTAAAGTGACAAATTAAAAATAAAGCATCCTTTAAACAGTATGTTCTGGCTTTTCTTTATTTTTAAAATTCCTTAAGAAAATATAAGTTTTCCTGCCCCTGTACTTAGAGGGATCTTTTCATCAAAGGATAAATTGACCAACATAGACACCGACCCTTAATGAGTTCCACAAGTGAAAGGGTCTGCCTGACTGAATACAGACCAGTGAAAGTGACTATACACACATGGTGTCAAATGCAAAAAGTAAACATACTTTTTTTCTCTCTCCTTCTTGCTAAGATCTTTCAGTTATAGTTATCGTAGAGTGGCACTGCAACCTGTGTGCCAGTTGCTGCTGCAGGTTGAGTTTTTAAATTTGTTTTATACATTGGTTTTCATTTTATTTCATGTTGTTATTTCACATTTGCAAAAAAAAAAAAAAGTAAAACAAACAAAACACAGGGCTGTAATTATGATTCATTTGCTATAACCTGATGCCACTGCCATTTAATATTATTTCTATTTCAAGTTATTCCATTTCATACAAGACAGCCAGTCTGTTTCATTATATTAGTATGACATGAAAAAAATCAAATGTTGCCATTTCAGTAGACAAGAATGTAATTTGTATTTAGTACATATTTATATGTTCTCTTTTTGGTAGAAGATTGTCTTTGTGGCATTGCTTCAGGCAAGTATCTGAAGAATAGGAACACAAATGTTCAAAAGTGACTAGTGATTTGGGGTGCCTCAATTTTTGAACGCTCATCTTGACACACCTTTAGAATGACCTGACTTTTAGAAAAGAATGGTTACTTACCTGGTCTGTAACTGCTCTTCTTCGAGGTGTGATGCACATGTCCATTACACTTTGGGCCTGTGCACACCCAGTGCACCGAACCCAGAGAATTTTTCCCCACAGCAGTGCCCATTAGGGCGATGCATGCACTCTCTGGATGCTAGTGCTCTCAGCTGAAGTTATAAGGTCTGAGATGCCCTGGTCCCCTTTCACTTCCATCACACCAGAATCCAGGAAGTATAGACCCCAACGTAGAGAGGAAGAAGGATGGGTTGTGGAATGGACATGTGCAACACTTCTCAAAGAACAACTACTGGAGAGCAGGTAAGTAACGGTTCTTTTTTCTTCTGTCAACTCCCCTTTAAGTGACTCACAAGGAGTTTGGAAAGGAGAGCTTTGTAGTCCACTGAGCAAAGATTGCAACACCACTCTCCCAAATTTGGCATCAGCTCTCAAAGCTCAAGGGATAGCATAATGACTAATTAATATATGTACTTATGAGCAAGCTGCCACTCTGCAAATGTCATTGACGGGCACATGACCCAAGAATGCAGCTGATGCTGCTTGTGATCTTCTAGAATGTGCTGAAACCCTCTCTGGTCGAGAAAATGTAGTGATGCCATAGCACAGAGATATGCAGGATGAGATCCAGAATGATATTCTCTGCAAAGAGACAGGTTGTCCTTCATCCTGTCAGAGAAGGAAACAAATAGCTGAGGGGACATTCTAAACTTTTTAGTCTTGCCCCAGAACAAGGCTAATCCCTTGCAAATGTCCAAAGTATGGAACCTCTCCTCATTCCTATGAGAGTGAAGCTTTGGAAAAAAGACTGTTAAATAGAAAGACTAGTTAAGGTGTAAATCCAAAACCACCTTAGTTAGAAATTTAGAATGGAGTCATAAATAAACCTTGTCCTTAAAGAAGATCATATACAATGCTCAAAATTCCTCTACTCTCCTGGCTGAGGTAATAGCTACCAAGAATGTTACCATCAAGGAGAGATGCAACAATGAACCAGTAGCGATACAGTCAAAAGGCAGACCTACTAATGGTGGCAAGACCAAATTTAAGTCACAAGGGAGTGTAGGATCTCTCACAGGTGGAAAAAGCCAGCCTAATCCCTTTAGATATTACACAGTCATTGGGCTAGAAAATACAGTTTTCCCCTTTATAAGAGGATGCAAAGCAGAAATGATCACCAAGCATACCCTCAAGGGCCTTATGGGAAGTCATTTCTCCTTTGGGTGAAGTAAATAGTCCATTATAAACTGAGTAGAAATTTGCACTGTTGCAACCATATAGAGAAACATCTTCATTTCATCATGTAATACCCTGTAGCGGGGTGGTCACCTGCTCCTGCCTTAAAAGGCTTAAAACAGTCTGTGGCAGGGAAGGAAAAGCAGGCCTGATTGAGGAAAGCAGCTTCAGCTGGGGGCCATGCCCCAATCAGGCCGAGGCTGGCTTAATGAGGGCCCAGCTGGCCCTTATAAGAGGGCTGGGGCCAGAAGCCAGAGACAGAGCCTCTCTCTAGCTTTGAGAGGGAGGGACCTGGCTGCAGGGAGCTGAGAGAAGGTATCTGGAGTGAAGCAGTGCTGGGGAAGGGCAGAGGGGGCTGGGGAGCTCCAGCCTAGCAAAGCCCCAGGCTGCAGGCCTAGTTAAAGGACTACAAAAGGGTACTGGGGCTGCAGAGAGGCAGCCCAGAGGTAGGCAAAGGCAGCAGGTCCTAACCCCCTTGCCTATGATGAGTGGCTTTTACACTGCAGTCTGCCCCAGTGAGCGGGGGCTAGATGGTGACTTGTAGTAGCCCACGACTGAGGCAAGGTGGGGATAGAGGGTTGGGGGTTCCCCTGGGTGGGGAGACCCTGAGACTGCAGGGGTATTGCCAGGGGGCAGCACCCCAAAGACAAGGGGCACCGGGTCCTGGGAGGGACATGGGGGCCCAGCGGCAGCGAGACCTCAGCCTGCAGAGGGCGGTCCAAGGCTGGAAAAAGAGCTAATTCCCAGGACGCCAACAGGAGGCGCCGCAAGGGTGAGTCCCGCCTGTGACATACCCTAGTAGAGAGTTTTCTACTATTTAATGGTATGTCTGAACCTCTATGGAACACTTAGTCTTTTGAAGTGTCAACCACTGAGCATCCAAGCTGTTAGAGGAAGGATGGGAGGGTGAGATGCAGCATCTGATCATGGTTCTGCAAACTTATATGGGTGACTTCAGACAGTGTTATTGGGTCACTAATGAAGACATCGGGAGGTCTGAGAACAAATGCAGCCTCAGCTAGGATGATGTTATCAGTATTACTATGGCATGATCCTGCCTGAGCTTGCATAATATGTTTGGAATCAAGAGTACAGCAACTTGTCCTTCCATGACAGAAGGAATGCATCTGAGACAGATCCTGGGCTGTTCAGTCACATGGCAAACCAATCTCTGATATTCCCCAAGTGAAGAAGATGGATTTGACCACCTCTGTCTGAAGGGACCATTCCTGACTCATGCTGCATTGTAAGGATTCATGGATTTGAACTCTGGTTTACAGAGCCTGGAATAGCTTATGTTCCCACAGTGCCACTAGGAGGCCATACAGAGCCACAGCCAGGGAGCACTGTGGAGAGTAAGTGCTGCAGGAAGTACCACCCAAGGGAGCCAGAGTGACAGTACCCTGTGGTCCTCTGATTGGCCAAGCACCCTATTTAACCCACCGTTGCCCCAGGAAGTTGTCTGGGCAACCACACAGACTTTGGTCTGCTGCAACTCCAGACTTCAAGTTGTCTCCCGGTCTCCAATCCCAGCTTGTCTCTGACCCTTAGTCTTGCCTCCTGATTCTAGCCTGGTACTACCTCTGATCTCTGGTCTCTGACCCTGGCCTGTCTCTGACCCCAACTCTCGCTTACTGAACCTGGTTCTTGTGATTTCTTTGACTCCTGCTCAGTGACTATTACCATCCCTGACATGCAGACCCCAACCCAGCTGTGACTTACATGAATGCCTTGTGTCTTACATGAATGCTCTTTTGAATGATCCACCAGATGGTTCTGAATGCCTGGGAAAGGCTTTGAGGTTCATGGCATTTTTGATGCAAAAAATTCTAGAGATCTATCGCTTTTTGACAAAGGCAATCTAACCTGGCCCATCCCTGTCTGTTCAAGTAGAACATAGCAACCATGTTGTCCATGACTACTTGCACAATATAGCCTTTGATTTGCAGAAGGTGAAGGTGACATGCCAGGTGAATCGTTCAAAGTTCTCAAACATTTATGCGGAGAGAAAATTATTGATCCAACCAAAGTCCCTGTCTCTGGAGGGGCCCCAGGTGAGCTCCCCATCCTAGAAATGAGTCATCCAGGACCAGAGTCATGGAGGGCAAAGTCAGAGAAAGTGGGACCCTTTCTCATACATTGGCAGGGTCCATACACCAATCTAGAGATGACAAGACACTTGCAGGTACATGAGTCAGCAAGTCCAGTGGATGACGAGAAGGACAGTATATAAACTTCAGCCACTCTTGTATGCCTCTGACATGAAGTCTGGAATGCCGTGTCACGTATCTGCAAGCTGTCGTGTCCTAGAACTCTCAAGCAATTCCTTAGTGTTGTACAAGGATGGACCTTGAGATCTTTGCACAGATCCAATATTCCCTAAAATCTGGCCTCAGATAAATATGCTCTCGCACAACTGGAGTTGAGAATTATTCCTATAAATTTGATCCTCTGCACCAAAAACATCACTTACTTGTCCTTGTTGATTAATAGGCCCAGAGAATGAAAAAGGCACTGAATCTTCTCAATGCTGACCTCCATTTGATGCCCAGATCACCCTCATACCAACTAGTTGGGACACTGGTCCTTCTGAGATGTGCAGTGACCACTGCCGTGCAATTTGTGAAGACAGACCCAAGGGAAGGACTGGGAATTGACAATGCATATTCACCAAAATAAACCTTTAAAGCAACCTGTGGCTTGGTTGGATAGCCACATAAAAGTTGTCCTTTAACTCAAGGGATCAGTCTCTGGCATCTAAGGACTCAATAATGGAGACTAGGGTGATCACACAAAACTGTATCTTTTTATGTATTTGTTCAAATTTTGCAGATCCAGAATGTCTCTGAGGCCTCCCTTGGACTTTTGGAATGAGAAAATATTGGGAATAAAATCCCTTGCCCTGATGCTGAGGAGGTATCTCTTCCATGGCCCCTGCATGTAAAACTGATGCCATTTCTTGAATGAGAACAGTTTCATGAGGTTGATCCCTGAAAAGTGACAGGAAAGGGGTTTGCAATTCTAAATTATAACCTACTAAATTATAAACTACAAGAGGTTTGCAATTCTAAATTATAACCCCAAAGTCAAACAAACTTTTCTACCAAATAGATCACTTTTTTATGATCACCGTCATCTTTGGGGGTACACGTGGAATGCCCTTGTCTAGAACCTTTTGTTGACTGTAGCCACCACCAAAGATCCTGAGGTGGCGTGTGAATAAAAGTAGTATCTCCTCCCCATTCTCTTAGCCATAAGTGGAACATTTTAAGGTGTTTGCCAGAATATTTTTGTGGGCTCTTTGATGGCTTCATAAATTGGTGGAGCCACTCTACCAGGGTCTGAGATGTGTATGGTATCCGCTAAGTTATGTGGATTTTCCTGCCGCTGTTTTCGCCTGTATACATAGAAAATTATCCACACTTTTTAACAGTTCCTGGTAGGTCTTACAATCACCAGGAACCAGTCATGATGATTCTGACATTTGCCTGAGCAAAGGACAATGATGTGTTGAGTGGCATTTGTATGGTTTGTCCTGTACAGGTGGATGCCTTATATCCTAGTCAGATGGGTCTGGTATAGTCAGTATCACATCCAGCACCTGATTGGTACCGAGGTTAGTCCAGGGATCAGTATTGGGCATCTTATGCTGCCTAATGTAAATATGGTGAAGAGACTGGACCCTATATGGGGATATATGATGTAGGGTGTGCTGAGCGTGAATGCACTGTCATTTTTCTATGGAGTTGAGGTAGCTCCTCCCTCTGAGAAAGTGAGAGGAGATGGCCTCTTTCCTCAGAGGGAGGGGGAGTGACAATTGGAGGGGAAGAGGATGACGGTGGAGGGACAATGGTACGCAGAGGGGGAGACTGAAAGAGAGAGATGAGGAAAAAAGGGGAGGGAGAAAGGTTGGTTAGAGGGACAGGATGGGGAGGCAAGCCAGAGGGACGGAGAGATGGAGAGGGTGGCCAGAGGAGTGCTGGAGGAGGGCAGCCAGAGGGACAGAGGGAAACCAAGTCTGAGAGAGACCGCAAGTCAGTGAGGAGACAGAGGTTGAGCAGCACAGACAGACATGTGGAAGAGGACTCCTTTACTTTAAGGCTGGCTGGTCAACTCAGTCCATGTTTGGTGGCATGTTTCTGAGCATCCATTCCTGTTTGTTCCTGAGTGTCAGCTCTGGGCATGTCCTATCATTGATTCATGTGGTCCCAGAGATCTGGAACAGGGGACCAAAAGTCCTTCAGATCCCATTGGTCTGGTCTAATGTATGCCCCCATCAAGCAAGCATCACTGGAGTCGAGTCCATCCCTTCAGGAAGTCATGAGAGGCACCTGAGGCTCAAAGACTGACTTGGGCATTACACAGTACCCAGTAAGCAATTTGGGGAAAGAGGAACCTTGAACTACAAAAAAAAATCTATAAGATAATAGGCTGTGCATACAGAGATAGCAGCAAAGAATCCTGTGGCACCTTATAGACTAACAGAGGTTTTGCAGCATGAGCTTTCGTGGGTGAATACCCACTTCTTCGGATACCCACTTGCATCCGAAGAAGTGGGTATTCACCCACGAAAGCTCATGCTGCAAAACCTCTGTTAGTCTATAAGGTGCCACAGGATTCTTTGCTGCTTTTACAGATCCAGACTAACACGGCTACCCCTCTGATACTTCATACAGAGATAGATATAGATATATATTTTTATGTAGAGGGTTATATTTAGTTAAGTACACTTAATAGTAAGGTATAGTGTGTGTGTGTGCATGTACATATACATTTTCAAACCATTATACTTTTTTATTATATATATTCTTCATGTCACTCACTCACTCACTCATGCTCACTTAATGTTATTGTAGGTAGGTGGAATCCAGTCCCATTTGTTCTGGTTTAAATAAAATTCCCATTATGTTATTTTTTTTGATAACCAGTGGTATTATCTTTGGTACCGTTAAATAACCTTTTATCAGTGTAACATCCACCCAGCTCTCACCTTCTGGGTAAATTATACCACCTCAGTGACAGACCATTACTAAATTTGGTCAGTGGTTTTTGAATGGGGTGACCCTCAGATGTATTTCAAATTATAACACAATAACACTACTCAGAGAGGTCTGTTTACACCTGGAAGTGACTGGAATAGACACCGGAAAAGCTGTTCAAGACGCTGGAGGCACGCCTCAGGGGTTCCAATATAGCCATTGATAAGGCACCAGATTCCAGTAAAAAGCACCCTATAATATTCTGTCTATAGTTCTACTCCTGTAAGACTGTCCGTGCCAAGATCATGATCTCCATGAGGATGGTGAACGTGAACCTCATGATCTTCTATAATAAAATCTGTACATATAAGATCTTGCCTCCAACTCCAAAGAGGGGTAGGAGTAATCTGATGGTCACAGATGTGCAGTACTGGGCTGGTTTAAGGGATCAGAGATTTGGACCAGTTTCCGGTGCTGGTACCAGGGGAAGAATCAGGGGCTTACCCACTGACAGTATCACACATGTGCTCTGGAGAGGCATCAAAGACTTCTTAGGAGTTATCAGTACCATCGGCTGCTGCATCAAAATTGGTGCTGAGTGAGCCACAGCTGTAGACATAGAGAGTACCAGTCCTTGCACTGAAGAAGCAGAGGAGTGGTGAAACATCTACCTTTTGAAGTAGTGGTGAGTCTGTCATTGAGATGCAGAAGAGGTACTTGTCCTCTACATATGCCTGTAGTGTCATCAGTACCAAGAGTGTCAGATGGATAGCAGCATGCAAGGAAAAACTTGAGGCTTTGGCAGGCCCAGGCAATGGAGTTGGTCTAAAAAAATAAAAAAGCTGGTGCCTGAGTCAATGACTCTTCACTGAGAGTCAACGTAGTAACAGTGGTATCAAGGACTGCCTAACCTCAGTATCGGATTTACTCCTGAAAGATTCTGCAGGAGACCAAGCCTTCTTTGAGGAAGACTTCCTAGGCTTTGAAGACTGTGCTATGTCAGATGACGTCTGCCTTTTCAATGGTACTGGGGAAGGAGAATGATGCCTTTTCCTGGGATCCTTCTTATGAAGGGAATCTGCAATGTCTGGAGATGCACTCCTGGATGGAGTGGTGTCCACACAGCAGTGAACCGAATAGCTGTGCTCCGATAAGGGGCACAGCACAGACTGAATAAGGAAGCACTGGAGCCTTACCTCTCTGGACTTCTGGGTTCTGTGTTTGAAAACACTGCAGATATGGCACTTATCCCTGATGTGACCCTCCCTCAGGCACTTTAGGCAATGGGAATGAGGATCACTAACTGACATAGATTTCCTACAGCCAGAATAGAGTTTAAATCCCAAGGACTTATGCTTGGGAAAACCCTGGTACCAGGCATCAAGGATGCCAGGAACAAATAAAAATTTAAAAAAACCTAAAGTAAAAATAGAAAAATTACACACAAGTACCACTCAACTATACACTATAACTAATTACAAAGTTTAGATAAATTCTGAGAGAAAAAGGAAGAGTTGTGTGGCAAGACACAAAACCCACTCCAACTACCAACTGTGGGCAGTGAGAAGGAACTGTAGGGGGGTCGGGGTGGCTCCACCTTTTATATTTTTGGCTGGGAGAATGAGTTTGTGGAGGGCACATGTGCTGCCTAGATGGGTACCAGTATGGGAAAACATATTTGACTTTAGTACACAGGGCTTGCACGCACCTGAAGTAGAATGGACATGTGCAATCACTCAAAGAAGCAGCACTGAGGACCCACCCTCTGAAAATAGTCTCAACTTAAGATACTTCAAGTTGGACACTCAAAATTGAAGGCACCCAAAATGACCTCCTGGTGTCCTGTCTTAACGCAAACCTAAAGAACATAATTTTTGGTATAGATATATGACTCCTTACAAATTATCCATCCATACATTTCACAATGATTATTGTGACCAGTGGGCTACAGGCTCTTGGTAGAGACCTCACATGCCACCCTTTGGTGAATTATTATACAGATCTTATTTGATCTGATCTAGGGGATCCCTTATGCACCCCCTGTGTTCTCTGCCAATTGGCATCAAGGGGACCCTGAGTCACAGAAGAATTTTTTATTTTACTATTTTTTTATTATTTGTAGTTTGGTAGCACTTAGGTGCCCCAGTCATGTGAATAATAGAAAGATGGTCTCTCCCACAGCTTACAATCTAAGTATAATTTTAATTATCTTCTTCCTCCCTGTTCCACCTTCCAGCCCCACCAACATTTAACCAAGTGTTTTGTTTTGTTTGTTTTCCCCCTTTTAAAATGTTAGGGGCCATGGCTGCAAAGGAACCAAAACCTATAGTGTCTCCTATGTGACTTCTGCAGTCCTCTTTCTGCCTCACTTTCAATATTTAAGAAACTGAATTGGGAGCCATAAGCCTTCTTCCCATTCAAGTCTCTAAAGTAAAACTTAACTGAAACATTGCAAGGTATTTCTGGAGTGTAGCATCTGGGCTGGGAGGTAAAGTGGTGTTCTCCCTTTGAAATCCTATAGCTAGCACTACTGCTAAATTTTGTGACCTACATCCTGGGCTGAATCCCTAGTAAGCCCAACACAGATAGGAAGGTGCAGGCAAAGATGACTCTAAGACGCATTTACATACCCTCATTCTGAAGTCAGCAGGGGACTACGCCACTTCCTGGTGAAAAATTGAGCAATCTCAAGTTGCTCATTCCAGCAGCCAGGAACCATCCAGATGCAGTGATATCCTGCCCCTGCCCCGTTTTGCTCCATAAAATCCACTATACAGGGGAAGGGGATCGGGGAGGAAAGTGGAATAGTAGCTGACATACAAGGTTTCCCCTGGACTGGTCGAATTGTGAATTCATTATCCATATAAAGGAGCCTTAATGGGGTCAAGAACTATCTTAATTAGATAAATTATTTGTCACTTATTTGATCAGCTCTACACAATACAAAGGTTAGAACTTTCATGTGTATACTATCTCACTCTAACTGCTTGCAACTTATTTATATGGTTTTTCTTTTTCAATGATTAAAGCAATAAAAATGTGAAGTCCAGAAAAAGAATAGCTTCATTATCAAAGAAGGAACATAGTTTTTGATTCTAAAGATACCTGAAGCTTCCTAATTCATCTTGTAATGTTAGATCCAACATGAATATTAGAAAAAATATATATGTTTGTAGTTATTGAAATAACAAGTACTAACTGCCTGCAGCTCTTCTCCGTCAGCTTTCAGCTTAAAAGAAAAATTTCTAGAAGTAAAGGCTCTAGAAGTCGGTACATCAAAAAATTATAGTTCAGCACCAAGCGAGCAGCATCTGTGCTGAAACCTACTTTCTGGAAGTATGTACCATACTGTATCAAAAGATGTACTTTTCTGAGAAACAGAATTTAGTATAGTGAATTAAATATATTGTCCCTTTTAGGTACAAATAACAAAACATCTACATAGACTAGGAAACCCTCCAATAAAGATTTCTTCCCCCTCCCCCAACAAGAATGAGTAAAGTAAAATTTCTGCTGGAAATGTAATCTCTGGTCTTTGCTGAACTCAGTGATGTGGACATTGCATGGATGCAGAAATTGAAAGCATCAAGTAGTAACAAATCTTTGTCTGTTCATGGGGGTTTATATTTGTCCTTGTATTCTATGAGGGAAAAAGAAGAATACAGCATTCTAAAAGTAACATTTATATTGGGGAACATAATTATATAAACGGGCTATTCAGAAATGTGTGGAAAGTTCATGTGTGGAATACCTATCATGTGTGGAAAGTTCAGATGCATAACAAGGATTGTAGAAATGCTAAGATCCCATTATCAGAAAAGCCTGTGTCTGTAATACTAGCAATCTATCTAAATCAAGTTTATGACTTTTCAGGCTTGGCATACACAATCACATTTTGAACTTCATCACAGCTATAAATAAGTAAAAAATTGATCCTTTGGAAGCTATGTATGCTTGAAGTCCAGAAAAGAATACAAATGAAGAGGACCTTAAAGCAGAGTTCCCATTAAGAAGGAGTCAGAAGGAACACAGGAACTGCCACATTGGATCAGACCATGGGTCCATGCACACCATTATACTGTCCCCATTAGTGACTAGTAGCAAAAATTTCAGAATAAAGTATAAATCCTCATATGAGTCAACTACAGAAATGGGGGGAAAGCCTCTTCCTAACCTCAGTTAGTAGTTGGTTGATGCCCTGCAGTATGTGTTAACTCCACTTGTAATTAGTTTTTACCTTATCTAACTAAATTGTGAATATTTTCATTATCCACATAAATGTCTAAGCGGGCAACTGTATCTTCCTCTCCTCTTCTCCAAGATGTTTCTTATCAACACATAAAGTCAGACAGTCACCTTAATATTATGAATGTCAAATGAGTGAAATGCTTTTGCAGATATTCTGCCTGCTGAAATACTGTATAAATCAGGGGTGGGCAAACTACAGCCCAGGGGCCGAATCCGGCCCTCTAGACATTTTAATCCAGCCCTCGAGCTTCTGCCAGGGTCCAGGACTTGCTCTAGCCAGGGAGTGGGGTCAGGGGCTTGCCCCATTCCACACGGCTCCCGGAAGCAGCGGCATGTCCCCCCTCCTGCTCCTACGCGTAGGGGCAGCCAGAAGGCTCTGCATGCTGCCCCAGCCCCAAGTGCTGCCCCCGCAGCTCCCATTGTCTGGGAACCGTGGCCAATGGGAGCTGCAGGAGCGGCGCCTGTGGACAGGGCAGCACGCAGAGCCGCCTGGCCGCACCTCTGCGTAGGAGACAGAGGGGGGACATGCTGCTGCTTCTGGGAGCTGCTTGAGGTAAGCACCGCCCGGAGCCTGCACCCCTGACACCCTCCCATGCCCCAACCCGCTGCCCCAGCCCTGATCTCCCTCCCACTCTCCGAACCCCTCGGTTCCAGCCCAGAGTACCCTCCTGCACCCTGAGCTCCTCATTTCTGGGCCCACCCCCGAACCTGCACCCCCAGCCGGAGCTTTCACCCCCTCATGCACCCCAGCCCCCAATTTTGTGAGCATTCATGGCCCGCCATACAATTTCCATACCCAGATATGACCCTCAGGCCAAAATGTTTGCCTACCCCTGGTATAAATGCATGTTTCTTATGTCACAACATTGAACAAGCATCAGTTTAAGAGTGCCATGTACCTATGTATGTATATCTGTAACAGCCTCTTCCCACAGATAAAGTGACAATACTTGGGGAATATCTTTCTTTCCTATTTTTATAGGTTGCATTGTCTACCTTTGTTCCACTCAGAGGGATGTCTATTGCCATCTGTGATGCCTTGTGGAAATGGGAAGTTCTCCATACATACAGTTCCTGCAGAATTCCATATTGGGTTTGTCTATCTATAGGGAAAATAATTTGTCCTGTAATCCGTTTAGGAAGTTGTCTAGCTCTGAAGAGGCAGCAGACTTGATGATCCTTTGAAAGACCTCAGTGGAAAAGATGCCAATTTCTGGCCCCTGACTAATTTGGAGAAGGCATGTCTTCTTTCAGCCTCTCTGGCTCTCCCTTCAGTTTATCATATGGTTGCTGGATGGTTTCAGGGGCAAGTCAGTAACTCTGTATGTTCTGTGCTTCAAGGCTTACAGATCCTGTTATTCTCTGACCTTTTGACCCCATTGTCTGCTCTCTCCTTTCCCTGAGAATGATTTGGTTAGGCAGAATTTGATTTTTTTTTTAATTTCAATGGATAAAATAAATGTTTTAAGATTGTTTTTAGATGTTTAGCTATTTAAATTTTCACAGTTGCACGAAATTATGGGTTTTAAGCATTTTTTACAATTTTTATCTATTTAAATTTTCACAATTGTGGGAAGTTACAGAGGAGACAGATAGTGTGGGGTGGGGGGGGGGGTCAGACAATGATTACTTAATGATAGAAGATGTTGAGATTCAGAAAGCTTAAGCTTTAAAGCTGTTAAAACACAACATCCATTTTATGTCAAAATATTCAAAGTGAGTATTTTGAAACCAAACTGTACTAAGTTCTCAAGAAGCATTTTTCCTACTTTGCCTGTTTGTAAATTTTTATTATTATCAACAGTTAGCGTGTATACAACATAGTGTGAAATCAACATTTACTGATAGTTACCAATAAAAATCTAATCCTTCTAAGCTTACTTATGACGTATAGATCCAACAAAGTTAGATGTTATACCTATACTTCCCTAATACTGCCCTCTTTATCTCTAGCCCTCCAGTTATTAAATCTTGGTGTAACTGTTAATCCTTCCAACAACCTTCCCCCGGTCACTCCCATACCTTACCTTTATTCTGATTCTCTTCTTTCTTCCCTATAACAACCCGAAACACTCAGTAAATGTTGTCTAATATACAGTGGGAAGGGGGGAAGAGGCATACTCCACACGCTGTCAGTTTTATGGGTTCACAGACTGCAAAGCTGTCAAAACAGGGCTGCCTTTTTAGCACCTTAACCTGTGCCTCTGGGCTTAATCATACTTCTGACTTGATTGACTTCTGAGTACTTGAAGCAGCCTTTGAGCATTGCAGTCCCTTCTGAAAACAGTGCTTGGGCACTTATCCCCAACACTGAATACTTCTGCCTTTTTGGAGCATTCTGATAAATAAGACAGGAGCAAACACCAGTTTTGAAAAAGCTCTAGATGCTCAGCTCCTTCATGATCCCCTGGTTAGGTGCCCAAACTTTTGAACAGTTTGGCCGCTGTGTATATGTACTTAAAAACACATGGATAAATGGAAATGTTATGAATTGAAATTGTTCCTATTATTTCTCAGTGACAAACTCTGATAAATATTTTCTTCATTTCAACAACAAAGGGTATGTGTATACTTGGAGCTGGGGATGGGATTCCCCACTTAAGCAGACATACTCAGGCTTGCTCTCATCAAGCTAGCATGCCAAAAACAATAGAGTAGCTGCAGTAGCATGAGCAGAGGCTCAGGCTAGCTACCCAAATACGTACCCAGCAGGTCTGGGCATGTTTCTACTTGGGGTGTCTAGCCCCTCTTGCCACTTGCCGTGCCCATGCTACCACAGTTATACTGCTATTTTTGGCATGCTAGCTCGATGACAGCTAGTGCAAGTAGGTCTTCTCAAGCTGGGAATCACACCCCTACCATCAAGTGTTCTTGTATCCCACACACCTCCTGGGTGTGGTGTTCTGTCCCCTCTAGTGGGACTGAGACCACTTCAAGATTAACGAGTCTGCTCTCCAGCCTTAGCTAAGGGCCACGTGGCTTTTAGCTCATGCAATAGAGGCTCATGCATTTAGCTCCAGCGATCCCACGTTCGATCCTGCCCGCCGACGACTGGGGTCTGTCAGTGTTACATACAGATACCCAATGAGGTTCCATCAGAAATTATTTTCTTTCAGAACTGAAATACACACCATAAAAAAGATAGCAGGTGAGTACCTTATAATACACTTATTCTGTGTGCTATTTCCAACAGCATTAAAAATGGCACTGTCTAAAACATATACCATATCATAAGACTCTCTTATGGTGATGCCTCTTTCTAGACCACCATTTTCTTTCTATCTGTTTTCCATTTACTTCAGAATCACGATGAGGGACATTTAAGAAATACACATGTGATTTAAATTTATCAGTGAAATCTACTACTGGTGTCAATACATAAACCACTATTTTGTATAAAACTGTATATTTAATTTATCACAATGTACTCTTTATACTAAAATATAGGATAAATATTCCCATATTATTCTGTATGACTTCTATTGTAGTTAGCCAGGGATAGCACATTCTTAAGACTGTACAATGAGAAATTCTTTTCTTTTTCATTATTTAGTTTAGTGTGATTTTGTGAGGTTTTATACAAAACTATTATACAGCAGCTATCCATGTAATTTTACAAAGAACCATGGCAGTACACAATCTTCTCCATTGTTTCTGTAATTGAAACACAAGGAAATAGCTACACAGGCAAGTACTGTCTCACTCATTTTTAACCTGCTGTGTTGGATATCCACAGTTTATGGAATGTGGAAGAAAAAGACCCAAAGAATGTTTCAGGAATAGTGAGTGGATAGATTTCAGAGTGGTAGCCGTGTTAGTCTGTATCAGCAAAAAGAATGAGGAGTACTTGTGGCACCTTAGAGACTAACAAATTTATTTTTTGAGCATAAGATTTCATGGGCTAAAACCCTCTTCATCGGATGCATGCAGTGAAAAATACAGTAGGAAGATATATATACACAGAGAACATGAAAAAATGGGTGTTGTCATACTAATTATAACGAGAGTAATCAATTAAGGTGGGCTATTATCAACAGGAGAAAAAAAAAGTAAAAACTATTTCCCCATGCTAATTTTTTCCCCCTCCGACTGTTACTCACACCTTCTTGTCAACTGTTGGAAATGGGCCATCCTGATTATCACTACAAAAGTTTTTTTTCTCCTGCTGCTAATAGCCCACCTTAATTGATTGCTCTTGTTATAGTTAGTATGGCAACACCCATTTTTCATGTTCTCTATGTATATATATCTTCCTACTGTATTTTTCACTGCATGCATCTGATTAAGTGGGTTTTAGCCCACGAAAGCTTATGCTCAAATAAATTTGTTAGTCTCTAAGGTGCCACAAGTACTCCTCGTTCTTTTTGAGTGGATAGAGAAACTCTGGGGTCTTCTGCCTAAAGCAACTTCCAACTACTAGGCTTTACTATACTTTTAAAATATTGAAGCATTTTTAGGGGCCCATTGACAAGAGAAGGGAAGTAAGAACAGAAAAAAAGGGGGTGACTGTGAAACAATATATACACAAAGACATCAGTCACGAAAAAGGAGGCTGAAGCCATGTTTTGTACTTCTGAGGTATTTGATGTCTAATTAAAAACAACTACATCATACCCCTGACTGCAATAACCACCTCTCTAGGGATTGGTACAGCAACTGCTTTTAAATATTTAATAAAATTATCAGGTATTAAATTACTCAGGTATTAAACAACAGCAGGAAATATTTCTGAAATTCTAACTCCTAAACCCCAGATCAGATCTCAGATAAACACTAAAAAATAAGTCAAAAAGCAACATCAAACTGAATCAGTACAGTAAATATGATTTTGTATCTTTTTGAATCCAGCTGTCAATCTCCAACTGACTTTTCACAATCTCTCCCAATTATTTCTCTGTAGTCTTTTAGATGCCAGAATACACAATTTTTGTCCTTGTTCTTAATTCCCACGTTTGCTGGAAAAGACAATGATGGCTTTGTGTTTTTTTCTTTTTTTTGAGAGAGAGAGAGAGAGAGATTTCTGATTTAATAATAAATTTCCCTTTAACTGCAGGCTAGCATATTGGGGCAATTGATTTCCCTAATTTTATAGTTAAGTTCTTTTTCTTCCTTAGGTTTTCTGCAAAATACAAAATCCCTGTCTCCTACAGCCAATAGCGATGCAAACGTAGTATTTCCTAGGACAGAATCTTGTATCTGTGCTACAAATATTTCTGATTCTCCTTACTGATGAGGCTGAATGATTTTGATTACAAACCCTCCAAAAGGGTTCTGAGCTGTGCTTGTCCTCCTCTGCACAGAGACCTTTCAAATTTCTCTAGCACTCTGCATGAATACCAAGTTTTCAAGTATAGCTACTTATGCAGAAACACTTCTGCTATTATGAAAAGATATCATATGTATGTCAGACACACATCCCTTTATTTAAGAGCTATTTTTAACTGCTCCATATATTGTTCAGTCCTGTCTATACACAGGCTTCCAATAAAATTCACTCTCAACTATAATTGTTCTATTTTCCCTTCTTTAAATGTCATTTAGAGCTCAAATGTCAGATTGCTAAAGATACTGGAGGATGACATTCCTAATTTAACCACAGAGCAGGTATCACATAGCCAGTGGCAGTTCTTCTTCTTCTTTATTTGTAGGAACATAGGCACAGTCCTAGTCCTAGGAACCTAGTCTTGGCACAGTCAAGGAACTATGATATCATTGGAATAACAGAGACTTGGTGGGATAACTCACATGACTGGAGTACTGCCATGGATGGATATAACCTGTTCAGGAAGGACAGGCAGGGCAGAAAAGGTGGGGGAGTTGCATTGTATGGAAGGGCTGGTCCACACTAGGGGCGGGATCGAACTGAGGTACTTCGACTTCAGCTACGCGAATAGCGTAGCTGAAGTCGAAGTACCTTAGTTCGAACTAACGCGACTTACCTCGCGTCCGCGCGGCGCCGCGATCGAAGTTCGCGGCTCCCACTTCGACTCCGGTAACTCCGCTTGCCCTGCAGGAGTACCGGAGTTCGAAGTAGCGCGTTCGGGGATCGATTTATCGCGTCCAGACAAGTGTAGACGGGGCCTAAGAGAGGAGTATGACTGCTCAGAGCTCTGGTATGAAACTGCAGAAAAACCTTAAGTCTCTGGATTAAGTTTAGAAGTGTGAACAACAAGGGTGATGTCATGGTGGGAGTCTGCTATAGACCACCAGACCAGGGGGATGAGGTGGACAAGGCTTTCTTCCGGCAACTAGCACAAGTTACTAGATCGCAGGCCCTGGTTCTCATGGGAGACTTTAATCACCCTGATATCTGCTGGGAGAGCAATACAGCGGTGCACAGACAATCCAGGAAGTTTTTGGAAAGTGTAGGGGACAATTTCCTGGTGCAAGTGCTGGAGGAACCAACTAGGGGCAGAGCTCTTCTAGACCTGCTGCTCACAAACCGGGAAGAATTAGTAGGGGAAGCAAAAGTGGATGGGAACCTGGGAGGCAGTGACCATGAGATGGTCGAGTTCAGGATCCTGACACAAGGAAGAAAGGAAAGCAGCAGAATACGGACCCTGGACTTCAGAAAAGCAGACTTTGACTCCCTCAGGGAACTGATGGGCAGGATCCCCTGGGAGAATAACATGAGGGGGAAAGGAGTCCAGGAGAGCTGGCTGTATTTTAAAGAATCCTTATTGAGGTTGCAGGAAAAAACCATCCCGATGTGTAGAAAGAATAGTAAATATGGCAGGCGACCAGCTTGGCTAAACAGTGAAATCCTTGCTGATCTTAAACGCAAAAAAGAAGCTTACAAGAAGTGGAAGATTGGACAAATGACCAGGGAGGAGTATAAAAATATTGCTCAGGCATGCAGGAGTGAAATCAGGAAGGCCAAATCACACTTGGAGTTGCAGCTAGCAAGAGATGTTAAGAGTAACAAGAAGGGTTTCTTCAGGTATGTTAGCAACAAGAAGAAAGTCAAGGAAAGTGTGGGCCCCTTACTGAATGAGGGAGGCAACCTAGTGACCGAGGATGTGGAAAAAGCTAATGTACTCAATGCTTTTTTTGCCTCTGTCTTCACGAACAAGGTCAGCTCCCAGACTGCTGCACTGGGCAGCACAGTATGGGGAGAAGGTGACCAGCCCTCTGTGGAGAAAGAAGTGGTTCGGGACTATTTAGAAAAACTGGACGAGCACAAGTCCATGGGGCCGGATGCGCTGCATCCGAGGGTGCTAAAGGAGTTGGCGGATGTGATTGCAGAGCCATTGGCCATTATCTTTGAAAACTCATGGCGATCGGGGGAGGTCCCGGATGACTGGAAAAAGGCTAATGTAGTGCCCATCTTTAAAAAAGGGAAGAAGGAGGATCCGGGGAACTACAGGCCAGTCAGCCTCACCTCAGTCCCTGGAAAAATCATGGAGCAGGTCCTCAAGGAATCAATTCTGAAGCACTTAGAGGAGAGGAAAGTGATCAGGAACAGTCAGCATGGATTCACCAAGGGCAAGTCATGCCTGACTAACCTAATTGCCTTCTATGAGGAGATAACTGGGTCTGTGGATGAGGGGAAAGCAGTGGATGTGTTATTCCTTGACTTTAGCAAAGCTTTTGATACGGTCTCCCACAGTATTCTTGCCGGCAAGTTAAAGAAGTATGGGCTGGATGAATGGACTATAAGGTGGATAGAAAGCTGGCTAGATCGTCGGGCTCAACGGGTAGTGATCAACGGCTCCATGTCTAGTTGGCAGCCGGTTTCAAGTGGAGTGCCCCAAGGGTCGGTCCTGGGGCCGGTTTTGTTCAATATCTTCATTAATGATCTGGAGGATGGCGTGGACTGCACTCTCAGCAAATTTGCAGATGACACTAAACTGGGAGGAGTGGTAGATACGCTGGAGGGTAGGGATAGGATACAGAGGGACCTAGACAAATTAGAGGATTGGGCCAAAAGAAACCTGATGAGGTTCAACAAGGACAAGTGCAGAGTCCTGCACTTAGGACGGAAGAATCCCATGCACTGTTACAGACTAGGGACCGAGTGGCTAGGCAGCAGTTCTGCAGAAAAGGACCTAGGGGTTACGGTGGACGAGAAGCTGGATATGAGTCAACAGTGTGCCCTTGTTGCCAAGAAGGCTAACGGCATTTTGGGCTGTATAAGTAGGGGCATTGCCAGCAGATCGAGGGACGTGATCGTTCCCCTCTATTCGACATTGGTGAGGCCTCACCTGGAGTACTGTGTCCAGTTTTGGGCCCCACACTACAAGAAGGATGTGGAAAAATTGGAAAGAGTCCAGCGGAGGGCAACAAAAATGATTAGGGGGCTGGAGCACATGAGTTATGAGGAGAGGCTGAGGGAACTGGGATTGTTTAGTCTGCAGAAGAGAAGAATGAGGGGGGATTTGATAGCTGCTTTCAACTACCTGAAAGGGGGTTCCAAAGAGGATGGATCTAGACTGTTCACAGTGGTACCAGATGACAGAACAAGGAGTAATGGTCTCAAGTTGCAGTGGGGGAGGTTTAGATTGGATATTAGGAAAAACTTTTTCACTAGGAGGGTGGTGAAGCACTGGAATGGGTTACCTAGGGAGGTGGTGGAATCTCCTTCCTTAGAGGTTTTTAAGGTCAGGCTTGACAAAGCCCTGGCTGTGATGATTTAGTTGGGATTAGGTCCTGCTTTGAGCAGGGGGTTGGACTAGATGACCTCCTGAGGTCCCTTCCAACCCTGATATTCTATGATTCTATGATTGTGCTAGACACTGTGCAGGCATAGAACAAAAAGCTGGTCCCTGCCCCAAAGAATAAGCTTTACCATTTTGCTCCACTTATGTAAACCCCAGAATCAAAGGACCATTTAGTCTCCATCTCCTTTCAATCCTCTGCTGGGAGTGCTAATAAGATTACCAATTGTAATGATGGATTTTGTGAAACAAGCCTCTAATAACCAACTGAACTGAGGTCACCAACTAATTTCACATAGGTTAAAAAACAATCATCAAATGGAGTTATCTTTCAAGGATCTGGTCTGGAATCTAACTAGTCATCTACAGCTGAATTCTATCACTAGCCCCCAAAGCCATCTAGTTCCCTCAACTGTTATAATTTTGCAAATACCGTAGGCTGCACACAGAGAGGGCCAAATCCAGCTTATGCCTCCATCATCATGGAGAGTCCTCTGGCAGAAGAATTGGTGCAATTCTGCTGTGCAAAGAGGGAGAATTTGGAGGATAAGTCACAGGAGATACTCACCATACCCTACATCAGTGTAGTAACTTTATAGATGCCTCACCAACCCTGGCTCCCCAGGGTAGAAGCTGAATGACTTCCTGTTTGTAAGAGCAGGACTTTGAGGGATCCCAACAGTTGTAAGTGAAGAGGAAAAAGGAAAAAAATGATCAGAGTTGAACAAAAAATTTCAGTTAAAAGGTTTTTTTGGCGAAAAATGCAGGATCAGCAACACTGAAATATTTTGCAAATTCATGTCAGTATTGCTGAATTGTTTCAGTCATGCAATAAAAAAATAAAAATAAATAACCCCAAACATTCTCAAAAATCAGGATGTCTGTATAGATAACAAATTAGATGTTCCTTAATATGCTAATTCAGCACTAATACGCTAGCTTCTCTAGTTTTCAACAACAATACTTATGATTTAAGATGTGCCAAATGAGTTGGCTTTCAAAACCCAGACTGAGTCACAGAATCTGTGAACTGGAGCATATTTACATTTTTTTCCTCCGTAGTATACTAGTTTGGATACTGGTGGCATATCCCATTTATTTAGCACCAGTGACACTGTCTGATATTAGTGCACTTCAGATTTAAGTAGTGCAGTGCAATATTTATGTTACACCACCCAGCAAATTGTGTAATATTTCTAGCAGGGATGTTCAAATTTTGGAGCAAGGAGAGACGAACTAGCAACATGCTAGAAGGGTCATGCTAAGAATGAAATTTCACCTCCAGTTCATCAGTCTATGAGAGGTTTACCCTTCCAGCCCCATTCAAATCCTTAACATGGGGCCTGTATGAAGTGCCTTGTGTTGGCAATGAGGTAAATTTTACCCTACATTTGCATACATATTTATATCAATATTTAAAACTATTATCTTTGTACTGGTAATTTCCTTGATAGCGGTTTAGAAAATGCTTCTTTTGTTGTGGTCTCTGGGAGACGAAGAGGAAGGAGCTGCAATGGATCAGCTTTGTCCTCAGTCCCCAGCTATAGAGGAAGATCCACTGTGGGCTGAACATGGGGACTTGGCTAACCAGGCTTCAGGCACCGCCAATTTACAGATCAGACACCTGTCCCTGGCTTCTGTTGGTAGTTCTCAGATCCACATTTTTGGCAACTACTGTATTCACGCAATAATATACAGCAGACTAAATACATTATGGGAATCATTTCTGGACACCTCCATTGCTACCACTGGTCGGAGATGTTAAGAGAAATGAAAGTTTAGAAAAGTCCTATTTCTCAGCCTTCCAACTGAAGTAGGTTCACAATTAGATCTGTAAAAAGCTTCCTAATCTGAAGTCACTTGTGGAAATACATAGGTTAGTTGTAAGATAATTTCTTTTCCCCCACCCTCCCCAACACTTATTTTGTTAATGCTTTCTTATATGTCACAGGCTGTCAGAGATCAAGCGATGGTGACATCCAGTCTGTCTAGAACAAGTGGGGAAATGAGAATCAGATTTGCTGGAAATGAAACTTATTAAATACTGATGTTTAATAATCATTGCTGCATGAAACTGCCTTCCAGGGTGAATTGCTACAGCTTAAGCATAAAAGGGGTGGGAGCAACTGAATCAGCCCTGAATAATTGTTATTGATTGATTGATTTAATTCAGCCAATGGCTATTCATATTTGTATACTGTCTCTGTTGATATAGGGAGTTGACAAATTACCCAAGTAACTAAAATGGCACATTTTAATAGTGATAATAGCTATGCTGGTACACAGATAACCATTAATCACAGATTCATTATTGAACATGACAAAAATTTCCTTTATGCAAGCTAACAAAAATGAACACTTAAAACAGACACAGACATTTGTGCCTTAGAAACACAATTTCCCCATCCCACCTTTTTTTTTTTTTTAAAGTTAGGAGAAGAAGAGTTTCCTTGAGATGGAACTCTCTTGTTCTATTATTACCTAAAATGACCAATCCCCCTGGCCAAAAAAATACAACAACACAAAACCACAAGACAAATGCACCACAAAACCAATGATATACCTCACATACATCAATTATATTTTCAATCTCTAGACAGACGACCTAAACTCCCTCATAGATTTCCACCACAACTTCAACAACAATCATCCAACTCTCTCTAGAACCCTCCCACATCAGCATCGGCTTCCTGGACACCCCAATCAGCTTCAGCAATGGAACCCTGTAGCCAACTCAAATACCCCAAGAGATCGTGCTTCGATACAGGAGAAAAAAAAACGTAAAACATTTGACTGCACACCCTTAGTTAGCACATACTACCCCACACTGGAACACATACAGGATATTATTAAATAACTACAACCCATACTCAATGGGAACCACATCCTGAAATAAATCCTTCCTGATCCCTCTCTTCTGGCCTTCGGACAACCTCCACCTCAAAGCATCATCAGATCCTGCCATAACAACACATGCACTATGTTCTCAAATGGACTCATACCGAAAAATGATAAAAGACAAAAACACCATAGCACCTGTGGGCAAACACTTTCCACAAAACAATCACTCCATATCTGGCCTCTCAGTTCTTGTCCTGAAAGGAAAACTGCACAACACCTTCAAAAGACGAGCCTGGAACTTTAATTCATAACTTTGTTAAAAACACTAAATCATGGTCTTAATAAAGACACTGGATTTATGGCTTAATACAGTGGTTCTCAAACTTTTATACTGGTGATGCCTTTCACACAGCAAGCCTCTGAGTGCAACCTCCCTTATAAATTAAAAACACTTTTAAAAATATTTAACACTATTATAAATGCTGAAGGCGAAGCGGAGCTTGGGGGTGCAGGCTAACAACTTGTGACCCCACCTCATGTAATAACCTCATGACCCCCTAAGGGGTCACGACCCCCAATTTGACACCCCCTGGCTAAATACAACAAATCTGTAAGCCCACGAACAGCCCTTTTTTGTCCTATGACTGCAGCGGTGATAATGGGCCACTTCACTTGAATGGTCCCTTAAAATATGTGTTAACTATTATGCTAAACAATCTCCCATCGACATCGCGTAGTGTGGACCCTGCGGTAAGTAGATCTAAGCTACATCGATTTGAGTTACACTATTCACATAACTCAAATTGCATAGCTTAGATCGAATTTCCCTTGTACTGTACACAAGGCTGGAGAAACCTTTTCCAGGCCTGAAAGGAATATCTTTCGGAGACCTGTGTAGCTGGAAAGCTTGTCTTTTTCTCCAAAAGATGTTGGTCCAATAAAAGCTATTACCTCACCCAGCTTGGCTCTTTAAAGAAAACAAGACACAGATGTACAATCAGGCTCAGCTCTAAGGCCAGATCTACACTATAAACTTACATCAGTATAACTACGTTGCTCAGGGGTGTGAAAAATGAGCCTCTCACATTGACATAGCTACTGCCTCTCACGCAGGTGGATTAATTACACTTATAGAAGAAGCTCTCACCTTCTCTGGACTTTTGTTGGGACCATTGCTGAAGGTGTATTCAGAGCAGATGACTAAACTGAACGTATTAGAGATAATGTATCATGAATTTATACAATGGCATAACATATCTTGTCGATATAATTTTTTTCCCTTTAATTGTAATCTTCCTTGTACTTGTCTATGATGAATTGCATCTCTTGCCCACTTTCCTGTTTTTCTAGAGCCTTCTCAAGTTCCTTACTATACCCTTCCTTAGTTTTGAAAAGCAAAGACTTTAAAAGAGGTTATACAAGATAAGGAAGTCTTTTTCTAGCTGTGTCTTCTACAGTGTTTCTTGCTGGAATGATATAGAGAAGGTCACCAATACATAAAATGTCAAAACAACAAAAAAACAGATAACTCTAAGAGACAGCCTATCCCAGGTCCAACACAACGTATGAGAAAACCATATCAATTAAATCCTGAATAAATATTTTAAAATTGGAAAGTATAGTAAGAATGTGGTTCAAGTTAGTAATATATTTGGGAAAAGCCCTTCTGATTTTGGAAGATTAGAAAAGGGAAATGTGCTAACATATAATTTTGGATTTTTTTAAACATATTTTGAATTCCAATAGTTTATGAGCAGGACTAGCCACTGGGAAGTCCCAAGCCTTAATCTCAGTTTTTGTGCTTACACACTGTGACTTTGGTCAAATCACTCCACTTTTCTACCAATATTCTTGCCTGTAAAATACGGACACAAAAACACACATGCACACATACAATTTCAGCTGAAAATGTACATAGTATTAATGAAGATACATTTAAACACTCATTAGTCCGAACACACAGAACATTGTGTAACTTACACAGAAAACCTTACAATCTACAAAAAATGTTTAAAAAAAAAATAACAGAGAGTCCTGTGGCATCTTTAAGACTAACAGATGTATTGGATCATAAGCTTTCGTGGGTGAATACCCACTTCGTCAGGCGGTTCCCACCCCCCCACTTCTGCTACCCCATTTCAAGATCTAACACAGGGATCGGCAACCTTTGGTATGCGGCTCACCAGGGTAAGCACCCTGGCGGGCCGGGCCGGTTTGTTTCTCTGCCGCATCTGCAGGTTCGGCCGATCGCGGCTCCCACTGCAGTGATGTGCTTCATTTTTCAGTGCTTGTGGTTAGTGTAGACTGTTTTGCAAACTGCCATAAATCTTGTAACAATACTAGAAAAAAGTTCTAATCAATTAGTATTTTCATGGATAGTGATGACAGCAAGTATTAAATGTAAAAAAATGTTGCTAATGCAGATTTAAGATTGCCCAGTGGTAACTCGTTCCCTTCCATAATATCGAGTTCAGCAAAACTCAAACTTCTGAAGACCAGGAAATACAGAGTTATCAGATGCTACCTCCAGGCCCTCTTAGAGGTCCAGAGAGGCCCCGGTCCACTTCCAGATTTTGAGGCCCCTAGCCATAATAAAAGTAAAAAATTATGACACGTGAAAACAAAATAAGGCACCAAAAAAAAAAAAAAAGAGTGAGACATAATTTGAATATTTTTTATTTAACAAATGCTTTTCTAGCCTTTTTCTGTGCAAATGCACTAATTATTGAGGAAAAATCTAGCTTTTGTGCAATGTCACAGTTGATATTAAGCATGGCGAGCCCATTCAAACGCTCTTGTCCCATAGTTGAACGGTGATAGTTCTTTACCTGCTTCAAGACGTTGAAGGTATGTTCATCTGAAGCCACTGATGCAGGCAAACTGACAAAAATACGCAATGCAATTGTGATATTAGGAAACACCCCAGAGAGTCCAAGTTCGACTATTTCTTGAAGCAATTCCTTTGGCTTGCAATCCAATTTAAATACCAAAAAATTAACAAGTGTCTAAATTTGAGGCCCCCTTTGAGCTTGGGGCCCAGGCCAAATCCCCCCTCGATTGGCCCTGGATACCTCCCCCAGCAGAATACCACATTTGTAATATTTAACAACCACTTCACACCCTTTTACAACCCCTTCACACTTGCACTTAGGATATCACGTAAATCTATCACAGGATATCACTTTCTCATACTCACCATTAAATCCACAGACTGCTCTTATATCCAACCTCACTACTAACAATACCCAGGGCAAGAAGTAACCAGGGCTCTTCTATTGACACAACCTACAGAATTCTATATTGAAATGATGCATACAGGAACCTCAAGGTGCATACCACACTTCCTTCCTCTGATAAAACACATGGGGGGGGGACTAGACCCACACCCGCAGGGAGCAGGGCTCAGACACTCCTAGGGGAGCAGTGAGCCCCAGATTCCAGATGATGTGAAGGGACTAGGGAGTGGGGTTCAGACTCCCATCCCCCTGGTAAAGCAACCCCCCCACCAGAACCCGGAGGGCAGGAAAGATTTTAGCCTTAAGTTGCTATAATATCCACTTATGAATGTAAACCACTGGATAAAAAGCCACATATTAGGAGCAAGAGTAGTTGGGAATGCATATGCTAATGATAATGTGATACCTCCCCCCCAAACGAGAGTAAATACATATACCTTTATCACCATCTACTTTGAGGGCCAAAATCAAAGAGAAAATTCTGAATCTAAAATGAGAATAAAAGAAGCAAATATACCTACCTCTGCTTCCTTTATTAGTACAAACTCATTTTACACTTTTCTCCAAACAAATAATAATAGCATTTTCTGTATTCCTCATCTGTGTCCTTTTTCAAAGACAACATTTAACATCTATTGTTTTGAGCAATTTTTATCATTCCTGATGATCTATATCATGGTTTTTTTTTCTATTCTATGCAAAAATGCAAATAAGTTGGGTGTGTATTTTGGTGGCAGGAGAAGGGAAGAGTTGGTTATATGGGCAGCATAGATATTATGAAACATCTTCAGAGAAATCATCCAAATCAAATACTGGGCTTTGTTTCTTTGGATGCTGCCTTCTATGCTGTAGGCAGCTCAGAATGTCTTATATAGAAAAAGAAGGGCAAAAGATTGCAAAGGATGAAATCCTCCTATATTGCATCATTAAACTTCAACAACATCTGTCATCTACTATGGCATTGACGTCAAATCTCACAATACTATTTGCATCAATCTGTTCATCCTATTGAAGAACAGCTTACTATGGAATTGGACAAGACACATTATTTCAGCTGACACTTTCTAACAATAAATATATATTTTTAAAAGTCTTCTATCTACTATATCTTCCATATGTTGTCACTCCCACCCCTCTTTCTCCATCATGAAAACCGCCACTCTTTGACAGTGACCTCTGAGATATACCCTCTGCACTGCTCTACTTCATCCACAATAAACCTTTTTATATATTCTTCCCCAAACAACTCCCTGTCATCCTTTCAATCCCAATTTTGAAACTTTTTATTTCCCTCAGCCTCACATTGCTGATTTCTAGCCTCTCTTGTACTTAACTCTGAATTTGTTTCTATGTGTCTGTCCCAATTAGAATGTGAGCTCCTCAGGGACGAGACCATGTCTGTCTGTGTTTGTAAAATGTCATGAACACCTGTTGTACTATTTAGGTAATGATTAAATAAAAAATAATAGAATAAAATGTGAAACAGTTCACCCATAGCTGCCATGTTTTTTCTACTCCATATGTAGAAAGTTATGCAAATTATGTAATGAACCAATTTGCATATTTGCAAATAATCCACATATACCCATACATTTAAATTTACGGTCAACTCACCCTGCCCTGAGCGGGGGGGTGGGGGGGGAAATTAGGTCATGGAATTACACAAAACTTGCCAGACCTGCCTCAAGCAGGTAGGTGGGGAGGTGTTCAAGGGTGTCTGGGGAGGCTCCTCCTGCTGGTGAGGGTTAAATGGGTCTTCGGTGGGTGATAGGATGCTTGGGCTCCCAGATGAGGAGGCCATTGGAAGCTCGGAGTCTGCTAGAGGTTCCTTTTTGGGGATGATGGGAGCAATGGGGAATCTGGGACTGATTATCAGGTCCCATCTTATTCTGCTGCTCCACCTGCTTTCATGAGCCACCGCCATCTCCCAGCTGCTGGTTCTAGGGCCTGATCCCACAGAGAGAGAAGGAACTGAGCTGCCTGCTCAGCAGATGGCAGAGGGGCCTCTAGAGACCCAAAGGCACACCAGCAAGCAAATGCCTGTAGGCTTTACACAGCTCAGTTAGGTGCCTTACACACTGGGTAATGTGGGAATGCAGACGAGGCTGCCAAACGTGTGATTGTCACACACGATGCATGCCATCTGGCAGCCCTGCACACTGGTTTCTCAGCTCTTGCATTCTGAAAGGAATTAACTGCTGAGACACTGACTCTGCACTTTTCTCTTGGACCCACAATCTTGGCTGGGACATTGCTCTAAAACAATCGAGACTGTCAAATCTTCACACATTTTTTTCTGGTCTGTTTTTGACTATTGCACCAAGGTCCATGGTCCAGAAAACTTTATCAAGGTTACGCAAAGGTTCCTCAGAGCTGCAGACCATTGCACTCAATATATGATGTTTTTTCCATCTTAGAAAATAATCTAAGACTAAACATTAGCTACTCATTTTGACACTCGTATCTGGACAGACCTTTCCCGATTGTATGGCAGACAGACAAAGATGATTTCTGGCAAGTGCTTGAATAACTCTGAAAACTCATGAGACTTTTGCTTGAGTCCAGTTAAATATAAAAATCTCTACTTCAACAGCTCATTGAAGCAAATGGAATTCCATCTATTATATGTTTGGAAATATTCTTAATCAAAAAGTAGCAATTGTTGAATATATGATGTACAATTATATCAAAATGGGCATTCTTCTTACAGTATTTCTGCCCAATAGGCCAAGTTGGAATACCTTTTCGAAGCCTGTATAATTGTGTAGAGAAAGTCAATATTGTAAAACTGCATTCAGTCATTTAAACCACTTGTTTCCTTTTTTGGGGAGGAAGGTGGAGGAGGGAGAGGAACAAAACGAGGGAACATACAAACCTCACATTCAGGCCATGTCTTACATTGGCAGATGGAGGATCAGGCTCAGATTCTCCGCTGCACTTTTTTTGTTCCAGCAAGTGACTCCCTGCTTCATGGGAAAACCAAGTTCCTTGCTGTGTACAAAAACCCATCTCCAGCTCATCAGGATTCATCCTTCCCCTTAGCTAGCATAAGTAGTTTTGGGCATCTCTTTAGGTTGTTCAGTGAAACTTCATGCCTCCCCTACTACCCATTTGTTGAGGGTTCCTTCTTCAGCCCTCTCCTTTTCTTCATCCCAGGTGAGTTGTTTGATCACCATCATAAATACAAATGTACACATAGAAAAAATACATAAATCCAAACGTGTAACTCAGAGTTATCAGTTGTCCAGATAGCTTTAATCACAAAAGTCACATTTAATTATTTCCTCTTTTTTAAAAAAAAATAAGAGACTCTAGCACCTATAACACCTAAGCTATGATAACCTTCATATTTCCTGAGCTTCTTCACTCAACTGCCTCACCACTTAGTCATCTCTACACTTTCTTGTCCTTTAAATAGCTTAGCCATCTGTGTCAAATAACTTCCTTTTAACACCAAACAAAAAACATTTTTTTTTTATTTTGTTGTTTATTTTGTTTTTCTACCCGGCTCAGTTGATTTTAGATATTAACCTCGTCAAAACCCCAGGTGGGTGTTAATACAGCTTTGTGTGACAGAACTGATGCCTTTGTCCACTGGCAAAATAAGGCTAGTTAGAGGGAAGGCAAATAAGGAGAGAGAACTTAGTTTTTCTGAACATGAACTGCCTGTGGTCTGAACTGAATTTGCCACTATGAACTTCCCACACTGTAACATATAAATACCAGAGTTAATGGCTAAAAACAGCTTAAGAAAATAGTAAGTACAATATATTTCTTAGCCAATTTGGAGTCTAGGCTTCAAAATAAATATTACATGTAAAGAGCTCAATCCAGAGCACCTCTGGAGAATTACGGAGCTCACTCAATCCCCAGCCAGGCACCTCAGAAATCAATACCAGCTGATGGTGCAGAGCACTTCCTCAAAAGGATTTCAGCACTTTGTGAGTGTTGGACAGAGACGCCAGAATGTGTACATACCCTTCTGTTTCTTTCTCCCCTCTTTTATTAACACAAAATTAACAGTCATTTGGATTCAGGGAGCTTGGTTAAGCTTCTTGTACACCAAACAAGAAATTTTCTTTGGCATTTATTAAACAAACATAACAAGCAAAGCGGGGGGAGGGGGCGGGAAGGGTATCTAGAACATTTACAACTATTAAAAAATAACAAACAAAACATTGCTTTATGGTGTCTGAAAGGACATTAAATGCTCAAAGCAGAGAGAAACTTCTCCTCCATTCCCTGGCTTGCGGAAATTCCCGCTCCTCCCTAGCTTGTGTGGGGAGGGCTCATCAAAGGCGAATCTTAAGAGGGAACACTAGGAGAAGTGGGGTGCCTGGCTGAGGATTTTCTGAGACTCCCAGCCTTCCTATCAGTTAGTGGAGCAACAGCCATACCTGGCAGATAGAAAAGGTGTTTATCCTGGGAGTCCTCTAATCATTTCTGGTCCTTGAAAGGAAGATTTGCCCCTTCTACCCTGGAATCCAATCCCACTCCTCCTCTCCAGGAGAGGGGAAGGAGACACCCACCAGCTCCAAGTCTCCTTGAAACAGATTTTATGCAAGATCTCTCTGTTAACTGACCTTCTCTTCACTCATGCAATTTAGGGAAATTTCAGGGGGAAGTACCACCTGGATCCTTCACTTTTATTGTTTTTACATCATTACAGATTCTCCATCCTGGTCATGTCTAAATGATGGTATTTGTAAAAAGTCAGATGGAAAATACCCTTACTGGGCTCCACATAATGAAAACTATTATAGCAAAATCTATCTCCAGCCCAGAACATGATACTGTGGGGAGGAGGCTTGGTGTTTAAACTTTTCCTTGTCTCTTCTTCCTGTGTTTTTTATATTGTGAAAATCTCTGGGTGATGACAAAGCAGGGATGAGTGTTGTTAGCTCCCACAACAGCTGTTGCTTATCTTGCATTAGCCATTAAAAAAAGTGTAATGATATTTAACATGTTGCAGATATGGAGAATGTGTTACACTAAAGGCAGTTTAGAACAGCTGGAGTAAATTGGAAAGAAAGCAGTATAATCTTCCCATTGTTCAACTGGAAAGTATGCATCTTCTCAATGCACTAGAGTGTAGAGTAAGGCCAATCTCTGTTGAGGTATAAACACATCAATAAGGGTAGAACAGAAGATTAACGTCTTCAGAAATACCTCAGTTTATACTAGTTTCTCATTAAATTTTCTTGGTGTTTCCTCCATTGCCCTACACTCTTTACAATGTTTCATGTATCTGTGATATCATTTAATCGGTCAGAATAAACACAGCAGACCAAATTCACTACAGGCATAAGCATGTGAAACCTCATTCCTCTAGTGTTGTGTTCACTTACTCTATTCCAGCTGTGAATCTGGATCACAATCCTGAACTCTGGACATATTATGAAAGTTAAAGGAAGATTTGGTTTTGTTTGATTTTTAAATATGCAATTATTTAATTTATGTAACTCTAAATACATATTCTACCAGTGTGATATATAAATTATGTTAAAACTAAGTTTAACTTTAACACTAAACCATTAAGATTTTTTGCTTGAAAAATCCTAAACCCATGTGGAAAACACCAAAAAAACCCAACAACCCCAAAACCCACCACATTTTGAACAGCCTTATAGCTTTAGTTATTTTGTTTAAGTAATTTTATCATGTTCTATTACAAAATACAAATATATTTTAAAAGAGGTTTCAAAAGCATTTCAATGTCAATTACATCATTTTATATTTACAGTACCCCAAAGTGTGCTAGGTCTCTCATAATACAAATAAGAAGGTGTGGTCCCACTAGGGTGGACTGATTTAAAAGATAATGGCACTGCTGAAATAGGACTCAGTTAATAAAGAACTAAAGAAGGGTAATGTAATTAATTCAAATAAACATAGGTTTAAAGAAAATAAATCCTGTCAAACTAACTTGATATCTTCTGTTGATGAGAGTACAAGTTTGGTTGATAATGGTAACAGTGTTGACATAATATACTTAGACTTCTATAAGGCATTTGACTTGGTATCACATGACATTTTGATTAAAAAGCTAGAACAATATAAAATTAATGTGGCACACATTAAATGGATTAAAAACTGGCTACGTGATAGGTCTCAAAATGTAATGGGAAATCGTCATCAAAAAGGTCTTTTTACAGTGGAGTCCTGTAGGGGTAGGTTCTTGGCCCTACACTATTTAACCTTTTTATCAAGGACCTGGAAGAAAACATAAAATCATCATCAATAAAGTTTGCATATAACACAAAAATTAGGAGAACAGTAAACGATAAGAGGACAGGTCACTAATTTAGAGTGATTTGGATTGCTTAGTAAAACTGGGCACAAGCAGTGTTTTAATACAGCTAAACATAAATGTATACACCGAGAGACAAAGAATTTAGGCCATATTTATAGGATGAGAGACTCTATGCTGGGAAGCTGTGATTCTCAAAAGGATTTGAGGGTTGTGGTCGATATCAGCTGAACGTGAGCTCCCAATGTGACGCTTTGGCCAACAGAGCTAATATGATCCTTGGATGCATGAATAGGGGAACGTCGAGGAGAACTAGAGAGATTATTTTACCTCTGTATTTGGCCCAGTGCCAGAATACTGTGTCCAGTTTTGAGGCCCACAATTCAAGAAGGATGTTGGTAAATAGGAGAGGAGAGCCACGAGAATGATTAAAGAATTAGAAAACATACCGTATAGTGATAGACTTAAGGAGATCAATCTATTTAGCTTAACAAAGAGATGGTAAAGGGGGGACTATCTACATGGGGAACAATTATTTAATAATGGACTTTTAAATCTAGCCAAGAAAGGCATAACATGAACTAGTGGCTGAAAATTGAAGGTAGACAAATTCAGACTGGAAATAAGGCATACATTTTTAAGAGTGAGGGTAATTAATAAACTGGAAAAAGTTTATCAAAATCTTTTGCATTTATAACTAATTGATTTATTACACAAGGGTGGTGTTAGCTATAGTTAGTGAATTGAACCATAGGTGCCGACTTTCAAAAATGTTGGGAGGTGCTCAACCCCCGGCTCTGCCCCAGACCCCGCCCCCCCTCCATCCCTTCCCCCAAGACCACACCCCACCTCTTCCTGTGCCTGCTCCACCCCTGCCCCACCTCTTCCCACTCAGTTCTGCCCCCTCCCCCAAGCACACTGCATCCTTGCTCCTCCCCCCTCCACCCAGAGCCTCCTGCCTGCATGCTGCAAAACAGCTGATGGTGACAGGTGGGAGGCGCAGGGGAAGAGGGAGGCACTGATCCGTGGGGCCTGCCAGCGGGCAGATGGCACTGGGGGGAGCTGTTGCGGGGCTGCCCATGAGCACCCACGGAGCATCCACGGAGTCGGCGCCTATGAATTGAACTAATTGTTTCTAGTTATCATGTCCTGCAAGATTTTAGAACTAGTAGACCTCATCCTCTCATACATACTTTTTATTCATAGATTGGAAGAGGAAAATGTCTTTCCTGCTTTTTCAACTCCCAATCAGTGACAATTTCTCATTTTTGAATGAACTAGACATTGAACTGAACTAGCTGAATAAACTGAAATGAAGAAAGTACTTACTGAACCTCCAGAAAAGGCTACTGTTGTCAAAAGCTGGTTTAGCACTTCAGCAAACTCTTTCCAGGTGCTTAGCCAGTGACTTCCACCAGTTCAGTGGCTGACTTTATTTAAAACTTGGCAGCAAATGTGTATTGGGTAATATTATTTTTATTCATTTTAATAGAGTAAGTTTAGGCCTGAACATGGGTTGTCATAATTTCAAATTTAACTTTAAATGGATTTATTAAAAAATAAACCTGCATTTAATTTAAATTTAGAAAAATCTGATTTTCCTTTTATTAATTTTTTTAATCTACCCTGGGTCCCAACCTCAAATGGTACATCTACACCTCAAGTGAAGGTGTGATTGTAGCATGAGTAGGCACACTTGTGTTAGCTTTAATTTAGCAAGCACAGGTAACAGTAGTGTAGAGGTGGTGGCACAGACCTCAACATAGGTTAGCTGCCCAAGTACAAGCTGCCAGGGACCCTAGGCACATACTCTTGTTGCTAGCCAGTGATTAAATTCATCCTGCCACATGTTACCCATGTTATCTAGCTTGAAGCTAGCACAGATGTGCCTACCTGTGCTACAATTACATCTTCACTTCCTTCACTTGCAGTGTAGACCTAGCTTAAGAATTTAAAATCTAATTCAGACATGTTGCAACAAAATGTGGGAAGAAAACTAGAGTGTAAAAAACAAACATTGAGAGCTGCTTGGCTAGGGAAAAAAGACTGATGGTACAGAAATATGATTATGATATGGTTATTATAAATACATGCTTATGTTGTTATCCAGCAAAAGGTTGTGCACAACACGGTGGTTTACATATTATTTAATCTATTTATTTATTTATTTATTTATTTATTTACAGTATAAATAAATGTGACTACTTTCTTGTAGGCATCAAGAAAATTAGCAGGCATAGTGCCCTGGCAAGCCAGCCCAGAAAATGTGTTCCATATAAAGGGATTGATGTGGGACATACCCCTTAGCCTCACCAGTAATACTAAAGAGGGTTGGAGAAGCACTGTCTAAAAGCACCTCACGCTTTCATACTGGTGCTGATCCTATTTGCAGTCTCTCATAAAATACAGTAAATATACTAGAATTTTATGTGATTGATAAAATTGCATCCTAGAATCAACAACTGAAATAAAATTCTGCAGAGAAAAACAAGCACACTTTGCACCATACGTGATCTACTCCTTCAGAAAATGGTTACTATACAAGAAATATACTCAGAGCTTACTGTAGTATTATGTTTGGTATGCTTATCACTATCAAAATACTCTGTTTATAGAACAGAAAGACTAATATTGACATAGTCCCCTTCCTTTCTTCACAGATGTGTAGAAGATGATAGGAGGAGACATTAATTCACAAAGCTGGAAGATTATGAGGCTGTCCAGAAGAATAAACGCTCACTATTATTTTGAAGGGACCTTTTTTCAGCAACATCATTTCTGTTGCTGCTTAATTTTACAAGAAAAATCTTAAAACATAACTTAACTGGAAACAAGTTCTTATACTGGAAAAGCTAGGAACACAAAACAATGTGAACTTTCATCTCTTTACACTAATCAAATATGCTTTAAAAACCCCTCAGCAGTATGATTCACAATAAAATGTAACACCAGAAACTGATTTGATGTTTAATTTTATTGTTGTAGACCCCCACCCCCGTCCTTAGTTCCTTCTCACTGAATGCCCAGTGACTAGACTCTGAGGGGTCGTGGAATACACGTTTGCATCATATCTTGAAGAAACACAGTTACAGGAAGTAACTGTTTCTTCTTCTTCAAGTAGATGCAACCATGTATTCCACTTAGGTGACTCACAAGCAGTACTCACCCCAGGAGGCAGGGCTCAGAGTCTGTCTAAACAAAGATAGCAGGACTGCCCTACCAACATTTGCATCCATTCTGGATGATGTGGTGATGGCATAATGGTTCATAAACATATGTATCGACAATCACATAGCAGCCCTGCAAATATCCAATATTGAGACATCACTGAGGGACAACAATATTGATGTAGTTTGCGCTCTCATAGAATGAGCTCTCATACACTGAGGAGGCATGGTCAAAGCCTACAGATCCACCTACAGATCATTTGTGAAGAGACTGCTTGCCCCTTCATATGATCTGCCTATGACACAAACAGATGAGGCAAAACATGAAATGGTTTAGTCCTGTCCAGGTAGAAGGCTAGACACCACCTGACATCTAACATATGGAGACGCTGGTCCTCCGGAGATGAATGTGGCTTACGAAAGAATACAGGTTCAAATGTAACCGAGAGACCACTTCAGACACAAATTTGGGGTGTGGTCATAAGGAATTATCCTTAAAGAATTGTGTATACAGAGGCTCTGCCATCAGAGCCTGCAACTCACAGACTCTCCTTGCGGATATTATAGCCACCAGAAACACAGTTTTCTGACACAAAAGCAGAAAGGAACAAGAGGCCAGAGGCTTGAATGGATGCCCCATTAAGACCACCATGACCACATTAAGGTCCCACAGAGGAATCGACTCTTGGACTGGAGGATGGAAGCGAATGAGCCCCTTTAAGACTCTTGCTACTATGGCACTGGAAAAGACTGATCTTCCATGAATGGGGGGAAGAAATGCTGAGATCGCCTCCAGGACATCCTCAATGAGCTAAGAGCAAGGCCCGATGACTGAAGATGCAGCAAGTACTCCAAAATGTCCAGAACAGGAGCCAGCGTTGGCTGAACCCCACAGGCCAATGATCACACTGAAAACACGTCTATTACACTAAATAGGCCATTCTGGTAGAGGGCTTTCTACTGTTGAGTATAATCTGTAGAACAGCCACTGAACAATGCTCTTCCTCTTTGTTCAACCACGAAGCAGTCACCCAGTGAGATGCAGGGAGCTGAGCCCGGGATGCAAGGTGTGTCCGTGATACTGTGTGAGCAGGTTGGGATGGAGAGGAAGAGATATGGGAGGCCAAATAGACAGCACAAGTAGGTGAGAAAGCCAACACTGCCTTGGCCATGCCAGGGCAATGAGGATGAACTTTCAGCTTGAGGATAACCTGTGGGATGATCAGGATCAGAGGAAAAGTGTGCAGAAGAGATGATTGCCAGCTGAGGTGGAAAGTGTCGGATAGGGAGCCTAGACTGAGCCCCCCTCAAGAGCAGAACAGATGGCATTTCCTGTTGTCCCTTGTAGAAAACAGGTGGATCGTCGGAATGCCCCAAGTGGCAAAGATGACCTGCAGGACACTTGTCTTCAAGGACCACTCATGACTGAGGGGAAAATTCCTGCTGAGATGGTCAATGAGATGATTCGGACCGTGGGCAAATGATCGGCTATTGGAGTGGTACTCTCCTCTGATGCAGAACTGCCACAACTTGATTGTCTCTTGTCAGAACACCCTGCAGTATGCTCCCTTTTGCCTGTGGTACTGTTGGTCAGTATGTAAACTACTGAGCCCCTGACACAGTCCAGAAAGGTGTGATAGGCATTGTAGATGGCCTGAAGCTCTAGCACGTTGATATGAAGTGAGGCTTCCTGCTTTGACCACAGACCCTGAACTGTCAGCAACCCCTGATGTGCTCCCCAATCCATCAGGGAGGTGTCAGAGACAAGAAAGTTGGCTGGTAAGGGCCTGATGAAGGGAACGCCCTAACATACATTCCCCGGAAGTGTCCACCACTGCAAGGAGTCCAGAACCAGTGGAGGGAGACAGACCAATCTGTTCAAGGTGTGAAAAGTCAAATGGTAAACTGTCATGAGCCACTGGCAAAGGGGGCAAAGATGCAACCTTGCAAACTGGACCACCTGCGTGCAAGTAGACATGTATAGAACCCTGCGCAGATACAAAATTTGTATCCACATCTGATCTGTGATCTGCAAAACTGGTCCACAGCTCTCTGTGGATTTTCAGAGTTCTAGACATGTGGCTCAAGAGCCTCAGGCACATCTGAACTGTTGTGAAAGGCTGAGACTGCAGACCGAGACAAAGGTAGCTAATTGCCTGAAAATGGTCAGTCAGCAAAAATGCTTTCCAACTCATAGAGTCTATTAGGGCCCCAATTAACTTGATTTTCTGAGTGGGAACCAAAGTTTTCTTCCTGGTGTTTAGGATAGGACCCAGATGGTCAATTAGGAGCAGTGTAGTGTGTACGTGAGAAAGAACTCCTTCTCTGGACCTGCCCCTCAGCAGCCAGTCATCCAGATAAGAAAAGATACAAATTCTCTTTTTTCTGAGGTACGCTGTCACCATGACCATACACTTGGTAAAACTGGGGGAGGGGGGAACAGAAGAGAGGCCGAAAGGAAACACCGTGTATTGAAAATGATGCTCCCCCACAATGAACCAGTGGAGTTTTCTGTGGCTAAACAAAATCACCACATCAAAAGAGGCATCTTGAAGGTCTAGAGCAGCAAACCAGTCATTCTGAGACAACATGGGGAGGATAGTCAATAGGGTGATCACTTGGAACCTCATGAACCTGATATATTAGTTGATGCTGTGAAGGTCGAGAATGGGTCTTACCCGTCCTTCGGATTTTTGAACCAGGAAGTACCGAGAATAGAAACCCTGACCCCAGTGTTCCAGAGAAACTTCCTCCATGCTCCCATAACCAGTAGAAAGCAGACCTGCTCAAGGAGCAGTATCCCAAAGAGGGATGGGAGGGAGTGTTGGAGGAGGAGTGGAGAGGAACTGGATAGAATAACCCGATCAGACAGTGCTTAGGACCCAGTTGTGATTGAGCCTCGAACACTGTAAAAGTGAGCCAGCCTGTCCCCAAACAGAGGTGGGGTAAAGGAAGTGATGACTGGATCACTGTTCTGGACAAAAGAGTCAAAATGGGTGCTCGGGGGGGGGGGGGGGTTATGAGGGAGGGCGTGTTGACTGGCCAATCCTTGGACCTGAATGCCTTCCACTCAGGGGCCTATGCCTTTTCTGGGGTAGCCCCACTGTCTTAGGGGAGGAAAAGGCTGCCTAATGTGTTGCAAATGGTATTGCTGCTGCTCCTGTTGGCCACCATAGGGTGCCTTTGCTCTGTCAGTGTATACACTCCCAAGGAACATAAGGCAGCCCTAGAATCCTTGAAGGATTGCAGAGTCTTGTCTATCTTGTCGGAAAATAGCATCCAGGCATCAAAGGGCAAACCATCTATAGCCTGCTGTACGTCGGGAGCAATGCCTGAATTCTGCAGCCAGAATGCCCTTCTGATGAGCATGGCAAAGGTCATAACTCTGGCCAAAGTGTCCACAGCGACTAGCACAGACTGCAACAATATCTTGGCCACCAAGCAACCCTTGAGGATGAATGCCAAAATTCCTCTTTGGAGGTTTCTGGCAGCTGGTCTTTAAATATAGATATAGCCATCCAAATTAAAAAGTCATATTTGAACAATGATTGCTGATTCACAATCTGCATTTGCCGGGAGCAGGCGGTGTAGACCTTTCTACTCATTAGGTCCATCTTTTTTGAGTCTTTGTTGTTCGGAGTGTCTTTAGAATTTGGGGCTGCATGGGAGTAAAAACCTTCAACTCCTTGCATCAGGACAAAGCAGCCTTTCTCCGGGCATTTTGCAGTAGGTGGTACAGAAGCCGGCATGCTCCAAAGAACCTTTCCAGGCTCTAGGAGTGCATCGTTAATAGGTAGGGCCACTCTCCCAGGAGCAGACAGCTGTAGGATATCCAAAAACTGATGGGTACTCTCCTGCGGAAATTTGACCTGAATGCCCAAGGAAGAAGCCACCAGCCACAACAGGTCCTAGCAGACCTTAAAATATTAATGCAATGAAGGAGAGGAAGAACCAGGCACCACTGAATTGTTCGGGTATGAGGAAGAGGTGGTTAATTGCACCAAGGCCTGCTCCCGGATTGGTGGAAATAGAAGGGATGACTGCGTGTGCCCCACAGGGGGAAGTCTCACTGGTGCCTCACCTGTGGTGGATCAATGGTCCCCGCCACTGACCTGCCCAGTGATCTGTCTTAGGGCGAGGTGAGGAATGCGACTTCCATGACTGAGGAGCATCCCACAGATATCATGGAAGCCACTGGGCATAAGGATAGGGCATTGCTGGTCAGTAGACGCCAGGCCAGGGGCCCCCATCCCAAGCGTGGAGACAAGTGCCAATTCTGGTACCCATGGTGCTCCATAAATGGCCCTGATACGGGCCAGGAGATAGACATCAAGGAGGAGGAAGACTCTGACCTCGATGCCAAGGAGCCTCAGGAGTCCGGGGATAAAGGTGGAGCCAGCCCTGAGGGGGTGAGTACTTGGTCTGACTCATCTGTCACCCAAAACGAAGGAGGAACAGGCACCGATGGCTAAAAACAGTACTGCTCACCCCAGATACACCTCCCTTGTTCCTGATGATGGAAGCACCATTGATCCCAAAGTCAGTGGCGGTACTGAAGCAGCTGACGAAGCCGAAGTGGAGGGCATTGGGAGCTGCCACAGTAACATTGGTGGAGCCAAATGAAAGTGTGACAAGGAGTTTCCCAGTGCTGAGGAGGTCTCTTCTGCCAAGGCTGCCACCGGCCCACTTCTACAGACTATGGAAGGGGAACATCAGGGTGCAGCGCTGACAGACCTGAAGGTTCAGCAGCCCATGGAACCAAGGGGGCTATTAACAATATAGTCTTGGCAAAGTCTTGGACTAAGGGAGAGGTCAGGAGGGAAAGGCAGAGGTCGGTCGGTTGATACCTGGGGCACCATTGGCGTGGAAACAGCTGGTACTAGCATCAACCTCGTTGGTACCAGACACAATGGACACTTCGTTGCTGGAACAATAGTCGATGGCACAGGGTCTCTGACCTCCCTGTGCAGTACTGGGGAGCAGTTAGAGGCACACATGCCATCCTGCACACCAGCATTAACATCGTGCTGCTCCACACTCTTTCTGGAGGAGACAAAAGAGTCCTCACAAAATCTGGAGTGGTCCCAATTAATCTGATGCGACCTTTTCTTTGGTGCACTTGACTGGGAATGGCTCCTTCACCTCTTTGGAGCGTCGCTGGCCCCAGAATGTGAAATGGCAGCACTCTCAGAACCCAAGGGAGATCTCCAATTCAGTGAGTGCCTCAGTGCCAAAGCAGATGGCATGGCCTGTTGAAGCAGGTATTGCTTTAGGTGAAGATCCCTTGCCATGTGAGTCCACTTTGTGAACAATCTAAAATTGAACACTGCTTCTTGATGTGGGCTTCCCCTAGACACACAAGCACTGTAAGTGGGGATTGCTCACACACACAATGACAATGTTTAAACCCTGGTGAGGGCATCACCAGGTAAAAACGTAACTAAATCTAACTGACACTAAGGGCACTAACTAACTATATGCAATTAGAAAAAAAACACTAAGGGATAGTGATAGATGGTGAGGTGAAAAACACAGAGTTCCGACTTCAGCCACAGTCAGTAAGAGGGAACTAGGGGATTCGAGGTGGCGCTGCCTCATATAGCTGGGGAGGGACTATGGGTATGAGGCGTGGGCCTACAAGTACTGCTGTGCAAAATTCTCTATTTCCGAGGCACAGGGCACGCACACACCTAAGTAGAATACACAACTGCATCTACTCAAAGAAGAACCAAGAATCATGCAGGTCATTCCAACAGCAGGTTGCCAAGGCTTATTCCCCACTCTGGCACTTCGAGTGCAGAAGGTGGGGGCCCGCAAGGACTCTAAAAATAAATACTGGCCACTCCAGGCTTGTATTAAACTTCCAAGGTTACAGCTTTTCTCTGACCTTGGAATGGTAGATGCTACCACCACTCAAGTGCAAAACCCCTTTGAGAACCCAGGAAGGCGCACTTGGGAATTCCTTCCTGTGGGATACCCTCATGCCCTTTCACCCCTCTCTCCCCTCAGGGAAGAGCTGAGAAGAAAAACAAAGGAAATCAGCTGTTGACACCAGCTAATTAAACAACATGTGCACAAACCTCTTAGGACACAAAAATCCAATTCTGTTCTTAAAAAAGGTAAATTTTATTAATAAATAAAAAATAAGAAAATACATCTGGGACTTAGGCTTTTACTAGATTAAAAAAAAAAAAACAATTACAAGGATTCAGCATCCAGAATAGCTCTCTTGAGGTCCAGCTTAAAGGTTACAAGCAAAACAAAAGCACCTAGGGTTAGCACAGAGGAAGCCATAAAAAAATAAAAGGGATAAACCTAATCGCATCTTCCCAGACATTTCCTGATCTACTTAAATATCTGGAGTTTTAGATGAGTAGTTTCTAGGTATGATACTGATAATTTTTCATACCTGGCCAAAGCTTCTCACAGCATAACTGCTCCCTGTCCGCCTCTCCTCAAGAACAACAGACAGACAGACAAAAGGGGAGTCTTGTTTCAATTTTTAAAAGTTCTAGCCTTCCCATTGGCTCTTTTGGCCAGGTGCCTACTCACTTTCTTTTACCTATGCATTGCAGTGAGACTTTTAACCCTTTACAGGTAAAGCAAATAGAGAACAGCTACTGAGAGAGATTTTATAGCTACTGGCTTGCTGGGTGTCCATAAAAGGGAGCTACCCCCACCCCTTCATTTATCACACAGGTCAATAACATATACAATATACCATTACTACGCCATCATACAGTGTGAACACGTTTAAAAAAAAACTATACTATAAATGTTTTACACGGCTTTTTTAAAATTATTGATACTGTGATACCGCTCCATTCAAAGCCAGACTCTCTCAGAAGGAGTCTACCTAAACAGCACTCGGGGGGGGGGGGGGGGGGGGAACTATAACTAATTCATTTTAAAAACCTGTAGAGAAAGTTTTCTATATATAATAAAGTGATTCTAAAGTTCAATATCTCATGATCTAATAGAGCTAAAGGTGCCAATGGAGAAGCGGGGATTCCCAGTTCTCCAGTAGTATAAAGCAGCCAATTCTAGCTTTGATCACTCATGAGCTATTGGGATTTAAACCAGTCATTGGTCTGGAACTAAATACTGCCTTCCTACATCTCACACCCATGCAATTTTTTTAAGGGAATGCAGAAAGAAGAAAGGAGGAAACATGTTTGTAACAGCTGCTTATAAAGAAACATTGGATTTCTGAAAATGCTTTAAAACCATCTCTAAAATTCTATTAATTTCTGCAACATACCTATAACTTCTACTAGTCATTAATTAACCATTTATAAACTAGTTTAAAAGGTATCCTTAATATAAAGTATGACAAACAGTCACAGGCTGATACAGATTAACAGACAGAAAGCAGGTAAGGTAGTCAAAGATATATTGTAATTGCTATTTATACCACAAATATCACTAACACAACATTTTACATAAACACACAAACACACACACACAGTCCATTATGCTCACTATTCCTTTATTCGCCATTAAAGTTTGTCCCTGTCTGAAGGAAAAGCTTAAAAGCACAGAACATCAAACATATAGATGAAAAATAGACACAAAAATATAATATTACTAAAATTGGATATTTCCACGTTTCGAGCTATAGTAGTATCTGAAGCATGTTCACTTTGCACATTACAGACTATTATTCTCATCTTGGTGTGTGAGAAATGCTAATTGGTGTTATTTGTAAAACCCCAGTGCATCAAGGAAAGAAAATAACTCAGACCTTGATTATCAGTTAATGTGGCTATTGATACATATTTTCTTAATCTATACTGATGGCTTCACACTTCGTTCAAGTCTATGCATTAGTACTACACTATATTTTGTAAATGACTGAAACAGAACTTGGCACTTGTGAATATACTCAAGTGATTTCCTGACACAGTTACTTAAAGGATTGCATTTTTTAATTACCATGATGTTAATATTTTGTAGCTATTGTACAATGATTCATCACAGAAATCCACACTGGTAGCTAAATTGTAGAAAAACATGAATGCTGCTCCTGCTCACTAATAGTAGATGAATAAGAGTTTTTGGTCACATTATTTCTTAATTCAAACTTCCCATAACCCAGCGGGTAATTTCTGGAGAGGGAGGAAAGGAAGACAATTATTTTGGAAATTAAATGAAGGTTTCTAACCATCAGAGGGCTTAAGTTCTGGAACAGCCTTCCAATAGGGGCAAAGAACTCTCTTTATTTTTAAAAGAGAGCTGGACAAACTTATGAGTGAGATTGTATGATGGGGTTGCTTGTGATGGTGAGAGGGCAGGGAATCAATGAGACAGAAGAAATACACAATCCCACGATGCCATCTTTTTAAAGTCACTTTCAAGAGTAGAACTACACTTCCAGTGACCTATTTGAAATGAGACGATTGTTTCAGTCAATTTCCTTGTAAACACATGGCAACAAGCTGCACATGACATTGTCTGAAAACCACCTTGAGCTGATTCCTGTTTGGTTATACTCCTCACTCTCTAAGCAAAATCCCTTCCCTTTAAATACCTATTTCTAATACCTCATTTGTTGTCTCCATCTTAATAATTCCATATCCCACTTTTAGAAAAACACCTTTGTTAGGGTTATTGACCAGTCCCTTTACAGATCAGCAATTTTATGTGTGTGTCTCGCTCTCCCACACACACACATACACACTCCAACCACTTTCAATAGTAAAAAGCTATACAAGAGAAATTATATGCAACACAACGTATGGTCAATTTTGACTCAAATGTATTAGCTTTTACACTTTCATCCCTTTCCCAAGTAACCCTCCACTTCTTTCCCTCTCACTTAAAGAAAGGAAGGGTCCCCCCTGAGTCTCCTGGTGTGCCCCAGGGGACACAGCTGGCTCATGCTGGCCTTGCCTCCTCCCTGCATGCTTTGAGATAAGTCATCATGAACACACTACAAGGAGCAATCCTTGTGCTCATCCAAGTGCAAGGTCTGAGTGTGCCTGGCCCATCCTGAATATACACAAGTGCCTAGTATATTCTGACCCTGAGTGTTTTATAACTGTTTTTAATCTGATCATTTGTTACAGGGCAATTGGCAATGCTTGCCCTATTTTTTATAGTGGGTGGTGACCGTTTTAGAATGGGATTGTGGTGGATGATATTCTATCATGGTTATGGGACTAGCTCAGTCATCTGCCTGATCTGTCTTTGAGTTCACCCTCCTCAGGCAGCTGGCCTGTGTGTGTGTGGGTGGAATCCCACAATTCTTTCACTCTTAGGGTTTCTCTTCACAGCATTGTTTGCTTGAGGTATATAACTTGAATGTTAACCCTAGCCCAACTCCTGTCCATACACAAAATTCTCTAGCTCAAGGTACCTGTGGCTTTAAGCTGAAGCTAACTGGCCTGGAAGGGATGGGTTGAATCTCGAGTGCCACTGAATCTTGAGCTACTATTGCAGTGGAGATTCAGCTTTAGACCGAGAAGGAAGTGCACTAACTACCCTGTGCCTACCAACTGCTTAGCTTAAGAACATAAGAACATAAGAACATAAGAAAGGCCGTACCGGGTCAGACCAAAGGTCCATCTAGCCCAGTATCTGTCTACCGACAGTGGCCAATGCCAGGTGCCCCAGAGGGAGTGAACCTAACAGGCAATGATCAAGTGATCTCTCTCCTGCCATCCATCTCCATCCTCTGACGAACAGAGGCTAGGGACACCATTCTTACCCATCCTGGCTAATAGCCATTTATGGACTTAGCCACCATGAATTTATCCAGTCCCCTTTTAAACATTGTTATAGTCCTAGCCTTCACAACCTCCTCAGGTAAGGAGTTCCACAAGTTGACTGTGCGCTGCGTGAAGAAGAACTTCCTTTTATTTGTTTTAAACCTGCTGCCTATTAATTTCATTTGGTGACCCCTAGTTCTTGTATTATGGGANATCTCCATCCTCTGATGAACAGAGGCTAGGGACACCATTCTTAGCTTTCTGCAGGTCTGACTGGGTTTCAGGCAATGCTTGAAGTTGTCTATCCCCCCACATCTGCCCATCAATAGGTTCTGCTTCCAAAGCCCCAAATCAATCCTGTTCCCACATATGGTCTCTCCCCCCTCAGCCCCCATCAATTCTACCCACATCCTATCAATTGTGTCCCTCCCATCTGTTCTGCCCCCTCCATCCTGATCTCTGCTCCTGAGGCTCTTCACCCAGCTCTCCCAGGCCTGGAGTGGGGTCCCCTCTCCCACTTCCCAGGCTGGGGGGGAGGGAAAGGGGGGGGCGCTGCAGGGACTCTTCACAACTCTCTTCTCCTTCCCCTTCCCAGGGTGGGTGCTGCAGGGGTGAGCCGATGTGCCATCCTGTCCCCGATGCTCACAGGAAAGGAGAACGGTGGAGGCAGCAGAGCTGCCCCAAGCTGCTGGGCTCTTCCTGATCCCTCCTCCTTCCTGTGAGAACGGTGTCGACTCCTGAGAGGAAGGAGGGAGAAAGAGCTCTGCTGCTTCCTGCTGCAGCCCTGATTGGATGCTTCTCTGCACGAAGCAGGCGAAGGGGACAGCCAGCCACTCAGAGAGGATTTTCCCCAGGCAGTACAAAAATGTGAGCCCATTAGCGGCCTTATGTGCTTCTTAGAAATGTTATTTACTGGGTTTGTATTCCTCACTCTTAGCTCTGGTTTCAGGCACCTGTGATTCCTTCTTTCAGAAACCTGTGACCAGTGATACTGACCAACAGCCTTCTTAAAGTATTTTTACTTAGTAAATTCAACAAAACATCAGAGGGGAAAACAAATATTTTAAAACAAAAAGCTTGCACTCAGATATTCTCATCTAATCCTATGCTTCACTGCATGCTATGTTAAATATGCTTCTCTCATAAGAACAGAGCAGAACCAACTCATATTCTCTTAGCCCTGGTCTACACTATAGGGTTAGGTCGAATTTAGCCGCGTTAGGTCGATTTTATAATGAATGCATCTACACAAGCAACCCCGTTCTGCCAACCTAAAGGGCTCTTAAAATCAATTTCTGTACTCCTCCCCGGCGAGGGGAGTAGCACTAAAATCGACCTTGCTGGGTCAAATTTGGGGTAGTGCGGACACAAATCGACGTTATTGGCTTCCGGGAGCTATCCCAGAGTGCTCCAATGTGACTGCTCTGGACAGCACTTTCAACTCCGATGCACTAGCCAGGTACACAGGAAAAGCCCCGGGAACTTTTGAATTTCATTTCCTGTTTGCTCAGCGTGGCGAGCTCAGCAGCACAGGTGACCATGCAGTCCCCCCAGAATCGCAAATGAGCTCCAGCATGGAGCGAACAGGAGACACTGGATCTGATTTCTGTATGGGGAGAAGAATCTGTGCAGGCAGAACTCAGATCAAAAAGAAGAAATGCTAATATATATGCCAAAATCGCACAGGGCATGATGGACAGAGGCTACAACAGGGACACACAGCAGTGCTGCGTGAAAGTCAAGGAGCTCAGGCAAGCCTACCAAAAGACAAAGGAGGCAAACGGTCGCTCTGGGTCAGAGCCCCAGACATGCAGCTTCTATGATCAGCTGCATGGCATTCTAGGAGGGGATCCTACCACTACCCCACCACTGTCCGTGGACACCTGCAAGGGGGGAGTCTCACGCAACACGGAGGAGGATTTTGTGGATGAGGAAGAGGAGGAGGAGGAGGAGAATGCGCAGCAGGCAAGCGGTGAATCCCTTCTCCCCGGCAACCAGGACCTTTTCATCACCCTGGAGCCAATACCCTCCCAAGGCGGGAGCCCTGACCCTGAAGGCGGAGAAGGCACCTCTGGTGAGTGCACATTTGTAACTACAGTACAGGGTTTAAAAGAAATAGTGTTTAATGTTTGATTTGCCCTGAAGACTTGGGACGCATTCGCGGCCAGTACAGCTCCTGGAAAAGTCTGTTAAGATGTCTGGGGATGGAGTGGGAAACCTCCAGCGACATCTCCATGAGGCTCTCCTGGAGGTATTCTGAAAGCCTTTGCAGAAGGTTTCTGGGGAGGGCTGCCTTATTTCGTCCTCCACGGTAGGACACTTTGCCATGCCAAGCCAGTAGCAAGTAGTCTGGAATAATTGCAGCACAAAGCATGGCAGCGAATGGTCCTGGGTTTTGGTCGCATTCAAGCAACATTTGGTCTATATCTTTCTGTGTTAGCCTCAGGAGAGTGAAATCATTCATGGTCACCTGGTTGAAATAGGGGAATTTTTGTAAGGGAACAGTAAAAGGACCCTGTTCATGCTGGGCTGTTTGCGCTTGGCTAAAAGGGATCATCCCTGAGAATAGCCACGCGGCAGGGGGAGGGGTGAAGGGATCATCCTAAATAGCCACACGGAGGGATGGGGGGAGGTGTGTGCTGCACATCCACCCGAAAACCGCAGCCCCTCCTTTTAAATGGCAAACCCAACCGGCATTGCTTGCTATGGGAAAGGAGGGCGCTGCAGTTTGAAAACATTCCCACATGTTATGAGGGCGTTAGAAGCCAAATCCGCGTACCCTTTGGCTTACCATGGCTGCCTGGAAACCGAATTCTGTTGCCCGGCTGTGTGTGATATGTCACCATACCGGCAGGCACTCAATATAAAAGGGAAAATGTGACCTTGTACCTAAAGCACATGTGCTGACTGCTGTGAATTGCTTGATTCACTGTGAAAAAGTCTCCCTATTGTTCTCAGAAATGTATCATCTTAAATTTTACTCTCCCTTTTTATCCCCCCGCAGGTGCAAATGTTTCTATGCTCCCCCTATCATCTCCATCCCTGAGGTTATCGCAGATTAGAAGGTGAAAAAAACGCACTTGCGATGACATGTTTTCCAAGCTCATGCAGTCCTCCCACACTGATAGGGCACAGCTGAATGCATGGAGGCATTCAGTGGCAGAGTCCAGGAAAGCATTAAGTGAGCGTGATGAGAAGAGGCAGGATGCAATGCTGAGGCTAATGGGGGAGCAAACGGACATGCTCAGGCGTTTGGTGGAGCTGCAGGAAAGCCAACAAGAGCACAGACCACTGCTGCATCCACTGTACAACCGCCTGCCCTCCTCCCCAAATTCCATATCCTCCTCACCCAGATGCCCAAGAACGCGGGGGAGGGGAGGCTCTGGGCACCCAGCCACTCCACTCCAGAGGATGGCCCAAGCAACAGAAGGCTGTCATTCAAACAGTTTTGATTTGTAGTGTGGCTACAATAAGCAATGTGGCCCTATCCTTCCCTCCTCCCCCACCCCACCTTATCAATTATCTCCCTTTTTTTAATTAATAAAGAAAGAATGCATGGTTTCAAAACAATAGTGACTTTATTTCCTTTGCCAGCTGTGATTGAAGGGGGGAGAGTGGTTGGCTTACAGGGAATTACAATCAACGAAGGGGATGGGTTTGCATTAAGGAGAAACACATGCAACTGTCACACCGTAGCCTGGCCAGTCATGAAACTGGTTTTCAAAGCCTCTCTGATGTGCAGCGCACCTAGCTGTGCTCTTCTAATCACCCTGGTGTCTGGCTGTTCAAAATTGGCAGCCATGCGATTTGCCTCAACCTCCCACCCCGCCATAAACGTCTCCCCCTTACTCTCACAGATATTATGGAGCACACAGCAAGCAGTAATAACAATGGGAATATTGCGCTGAGGTCTAACCTAGTCAGCAAACAGCACCAGCGAGCTTTTAAACATCCAAAGTCACATTCTACCACCATTCTGCACTTGCTCAGCCTATAGTTGAACTGCTTCTTACTACTGTCCAGGTTGTCTGTGTATGGCTTCATGAGCCATGGGATCAAGGGGTAGTCTGGGTCTCCAAGGATAACTACTGGTATTTCAACATCCCCAACAGTAATTTTCTGGTCTGGGAAGTAAGTCCCTTCTTGCAGCTGCTCAAACAGCCCAGAGTTCCTAAAGATGCGAGCATCATGCACCTTTCCCTGCCATCCCACGTTGATGTCGGTGAAACGTCCCTTGTGATCCACCAGTGCTTGCAGAACCATTGAGAAGTACCCCTTGCGGTTTATGTACTGATTGGCAAGGTGGTCCAGTGCCAAGATAGGGATATGCGTTCCGAGTATCACCCCACCACAGTTAGCGAAACCCATTGCAGCAAAGCCATCCACTATGACCTGCACATTTCCCAGAGTCACTACCCTTGATAGCAGAACATCAGTGATTGCATTGGCTACTTGAATCACAGCAGTCCCCACAGTAGATTTGCCCACTCCAAATTGATTCCTGACTGACCGATAGCAGTCAGGCATTGCAAGCTTCCATAGGGCTATCACCACTCGCTTCTCAACTGTCAGGGTGGCTCTCATCTTGGTATTCCTGTACTTCAGGGTGGGGGAAAGCAACTCAGAGTTCCAGGCCTTACACATGGAAAAGTTTCACAGCCACTGGGAATCATCCCATACCTGCAACACTACACGGTCCCACCAGTCTGTGCTTGCTTGCCAGGTCCAGAATAGGTGTTCCACTGTATCAACCAGCCCCACTGCCGCCATGATGTCCCAATTGCCACATCCCGTGCTTTCAGGAATGTCTGTGTCCCTGTCCTCCTCACAATCGTCCTCGTGCTGCCATCTCTTAGCCAGGTTCTGCACATACTGCAGTATAATGTGTGAGGTGTTTACAATGCTCGCAACAGCAGCGGTGAGCTGAGCGGGCTCCATGCTTGCCATGCTATGGCGTCTGCAAGGGTAACCCGGGAAAAAAGGCCCCAAATGATTGTCTGCAGTTGCTTTCACGGAGGGAGGGAGGGGAGACTGATGACATGTACCCAAAACCACCCGCTACAACGTTTTTGCCCCATCAGGCATTGGGAGCTTAACTCAGAATTCCAATGGGCAGCAGAGACTGCGAGAACTTGGGATAGCTTCCCACAGTGCACCGCTCCGTGAGTCGATGCTAGCCACGGTAGTGAGGAAACACTCGGCCGACTTAATGCGCTTAGTGGGGACATACACAATCGACTGTATAAAATGGATTTTTAAAAATCGACTTCTATAAAATTGACCTAATTTCATAGTGTAGATATACCCTTAGAATGCAAAGATCCTCCTGTGAGCCACCCTTGTGTCCCTGCCTGGCCTATGGCAATCTGTCTAAAGTAGCAGAGAGACCCTCATATTTCAGAAGGAATCTATTACCATATTGCTTTATTTCAGCACCCAGAGTGTGATGTCTCTTGATGCCTCAGACTGTGTTTCTCCCAGTCAGCCATCAGCCTGAGCATTCTTAAAGAGAAGGCCCCTGAGATTGCTTCAATGGTTAGACCAATTCAGTCTTAATGGATTGTATTCATTAGCCTGATTGCTGTGTATCCCCTGTAGATGAGGTTGCTGAAGCTGTCTGGGTATATGGAACCCCTTGGTTAGTCAGCTATACAATCTGAGAAGTCAAACACATAAATCACACTTCGGAATTTGGATACAGATCGAAATATGCAATTAATACAGATGCTTATACACGTCTACTACTATATAAAGCTGAATTTGAACCAAACAAAACCACTGAATATTGACTAAGTGATAGCTGAGAGAGGCTTCTATGCTGGTAATGACATTTAATTAACTACTGTATTACTGATCATCTTCAAGCAAAGATGTGTGCAGAAAGTGTGGTTGTCATACTATCCTCAAATGTATCCCTGGAGATGTATCTTAGGTCCATTATTTTTTATTGTCTATCAAATATCACCAAACTAAGGCCAGCATGCTACAAAACAGATCTGGAACTCCCGATGAATTATTTTGTTTTCCCAAGATTTGATTATTTCAACTCTTTGTTTGCAGGACTACCTATTCTCACGGCTGGATGCAGCTTGTCCAAATGCAGCAGCTCACTGTTGGAAGATACTGCTCCTAATCTGAAGCATTTGCACTGGTTTCTGGTTAAGTAAAACATTGATTTCAAAGTTCTTTCATTCACATTAAAGGCCCTGACTGCCATTGTCCCAGCCTTTCAAGCTGAACTGCTCTCTAATTCCCAAGCAAGTAGGCTAGCCAGAATCAGCAGGGTATTTGGTTTGTCCTATTTATATAGCATAGATGAGTCATTGAGAGCCACCCGTTTGGTAATTATGCACTGGCTATGGAATTCATTGACTACTGCAATTAAGAGTAAGAAATCTAGTTTTCCCATAGGTTGACCAAAACTAGGGAACAGATTCTCCTATTAGTCACAGCAATAAAAATCCAGAGTAACTTCGCTGGGATTAGAATATGACCTAAAGATCTCCAAAAGTGTCCTATTTCCCCCAATGACTACCACCCCAACCCACATGCTGGTGAGTCGATTCATTTTCAAAAATGATTTTATGGCAGCAATATTGTTCTCAGTAGGATTTTATCTTTGCTTCTTGTTTTCTGTCTCCCAGTTTTCAGCTCTGGTCTACCTTTTTCACAGTTTCCAGCTTTAAGTTTGTAAATTATACTCTGATCTTTATATGAATGGATTACTGGATCCACAACAGTGAGTGCAATAAATCCTTTGCAGACTGAACCAAACCATAGGTACAGTGGAGCCCACTTAAATGAATAACCAGTAAATGAATAGATTTGTTAAACAAATAACCACATTACCCCCCACATATTTTTTTTTTGCAAGTTTCTGTTGTACACAGAAGATGCACTCTTCAGTTGTGAGATATGATGGGTCATTTTTAGAGAAACATTTTAAGTGTAAAAGCTATAATTTCAAGTGTCCATATTTCCAAGATTTTCTCTAAAATAATAGCTTGTAAAAATGAAGTATTTAAAATAGAATGGGGGATATTCCCCACTTATGGTTCATACAGTGATCCCAGGAATTATAATGGGGGTTAATGCATTCATTAAAGTGAGCATATATCCTAGCATCAAACACTAAGGGCTGTTCTCCTAAATTTTGCCCAAAACTATCACTGAATTTGGTGTTAACATTGAAAGCTGGATATGGCCCAATATTTGAAAAGCCAACATGCATAGCCATATAATGTGGCAAAGCATCCATTCATTTCCACAGGGATTCAATGAGCACAGACAGGGCTCTAATTGATTTTGCAGGCAACCTTGTGCACACAAGAAAACAACTGTTGTTCGGTTAAAAGTTTAAAAATGTCCAGTTTACATGAAGGTTTTAAAACTGCTATTGAGTGAGGGTAAATTCTGAATACAAGACATTTCAGCTATAAAACCAGTTAATTTTGCTAAGTGACAATAATGTCTGTCTGTCCGCCTGTATGTATTTTGTATTTATGTACAAAACCCCACAGCAAAGAAACACATAATTAAGGGCATCACACAACTTACACTAGCCACATTATCATTACTACTTGCATTACAGGAGGCCCTAATCAGGTTTGTACTAGAGAAAGTTAACTCCTTCCCCATCAGCATGTGGTATGATTGCACACTGAATCAGAGACATTAATGGACAAAATTACGTTATCAATAGAAACTATAAGAAGAGTACAGTGATATATGGCCAGACACAAAAGATCTACATTCCAAAACTTCTTGATTGCATATGACTGCTCTCTCCATTTTTCAATATTATTGAAGGTATATTACCAAATTAAAGGTATTTCATAAAAGTTGCCACTCAGAGTCTTTCTAGAGTAAGGCTCTCAGTCTTTTTAGAGAGGTTTTTGTTTTGTTTTGTTTTTGTTTTTGAATTTTATTTATGGTTAGAATCAGGAGTGAGGCTATATTGCATTATGTAAATATGTATTCCATTGGTTTATTCCTACTTAATTCTTTCCCAGATGTATTTTTATAGTTACTTATTTCCACTAAACTAAACTAAAATTTAAAAAGTCAAATGATTCTTATTTTTCAGCTCATTACAATATTTTTCCTGATAAAATTTTTTCCCCTCTTGGTGCTCGCAATCACAATCAGAGGGCTAATTAAGGAGACAGATTTCATTCCTTTGTGCTTCCAAACTACAAACATATGGAGCATTATGTTGGACAGTATTTCAGACTGTAGATAGAGATAAAGCTTCACACTGCGACAAAATAGCTCTTCCTCCCAATAAGGGTTCCAGTTCTCAGGAAGAAGAATGTCTATCATAACATGGCATAATCAGCAGGAGAAAAAGCATGGGAAAAGGACTCTCAGTAGTATAACAGAGGAACTGAAAACATGCAGCTACCCAAACACCTTGCAAGCACACCTCAACTTTGCCAAATCAAATGCAACAGATATAACATTTCTATTTGCAGATGATCATGTGCCTCTGATGTGGGAGGAGCCTAATTTTCTTTTGAACTACTCTGCAAATCTTCCATTTCAATAAAAAAGTTTTATGAGAAATGTCATAATTCTAGTGCTAACAACATTATGTGTAAGAAATGACGTACAGAATTCAGGATACTAGACAACATTTTTTTATTTTAATTTGGCAATTCAACTACAATGATAAACATTTAAATGAATTAATAATAGGTGAAAATTTAGGCCACATATATCGTGCTGGGGCTTCTTACCACTTGAGAATGAATGTAAAATATATATTTATTTTATACAAATGGAAGGCTTATGAAGTGATACTGTGTTGATACTACAAAATAATTACACTTGGTACTTGGAAAAAAATCAATAGACAACAGATGGTCTACATTCTTCTTTACTATGGGAAGTAAAAAAATATGGTGATGATTCTAATCTGAGCAGCACACTCTTTTTCTAAATTCCTGGAAGGGGAAAGGAGCTTCATGAATCCAAAGTTTAATCATTTTCCCGATGCTTGAAAAATCAGTTTGAATGGTGGATGCAAAAAAGCTGTAGGGACGCTCTGTAGGTATCAGGCTAAACCAAAATGGCCATTACCTGACAGGCCATTACCTGACACCCTTGTTCCATTACAAATGTTTCCTTTGGGGAAAAATAAAAGAGCTATAAGCACTTCCTGGTTCTCTTCTCTGTGGAGGGATTAGTTACTATCAAATATTGAATTGCTTGTCACATGCTAATTCATGATGACAAAAGTTTGCAAGTGCTGCAGTGCAAATCTTACTACAGTTTAATTAAATCCAAGTACAGCATTGCTGGGATTAAAATGGTAGAATAGGAGAAACACCTACTATGAATAAAACTACCTGATCCTTTTAGAAACACGCCACAGTATACTGTGGAGTTGGCTCAGGGGTTGGTAATGGGATAAGGAGCTCAGTTTAGGGTCCTAGTTTAAACAGGTGCAGACCCATAGTGTTACTATCTCATAGCTGTTCATTGAAATTAGTTGGTTGGTCTTAGTTCAGTTTCCACATGACAAAAATCACAACACTAAGCAAGAAATGACAGCTTGGAAGTCTTAGCAGCACAGCACAAGACTGAATGGGCCTGGAACTAACCTCTAATCCCATCAGGAGGGCCCTCTAGAACAGGGTTGAGAGTGATCTGATCTAGCAAATAATGTCACCCAGTACTTTCAGCATTCATTACAATTTCCTGCACTTAGTACAGGAAATACTGCAAAGAATAAGGTAATATAAATGTAGTTATTTAAGGCAAAACAAGAGGGTTTAAGGGCAAATGTTGTATATGACCCAAAATCCAGTTCTGTAGCTGGATTGAATGAAATACAGCAAGTACAGAAGAATACATACTACTGGTGAAATAGGTATATTATCAAGCAGAGGGAAAAGCAACTGGAGACACAACCTCTAAAGCAAACTTTACTGGTTGAGCAACACTGTTAGTTAAACCACTTGAAACAAATCATGCCACACTCGGCAGAGAGCTGCATGATAGTGGTTTGGGTAATAAATGAACAACGGGTGGGGGGGGGTGGGGGGGGGGGGAATTAACATTAATATACAATAGAGAACACAACCTTATTTTAGATAACAAGGAAGTATGGACAATCAACTTGTTTGTGTACACACAGATTACATTAAAAAAACTGTCAAAAGAACATTAAGGTTGCAGAGTCAAGCATTCAAAAGTTAGGAAATGCCAGAATTAAGGTTTCCTGTACAACCTTTATTCTGTCCTCTTTGGCATATCCATTATGATAGTCTTAAATTGCATCAAAAAAGCTACAGGGGTCCTCTGGAAAAAAACAATATGTCATCATTAAGGCTACATTTTAGTCACGGGTATTTTTAGTAAAAGTCACGGACAGGTCATGGGCAGTAAACAAAAATTCATGGCCCGTGACCCGTCCATGACTTTTACTATATACCCCTGACTAAAACTTGGGGGGGAAGGACTAGGGAAGGGCAGCCAGGAGGCTGGGAGGGGGTTTGGCAGTGTGCAGCCTGGGACCCCCGCTGATGCTGTGTGGGGGTTGATGGGGCCAGCAAGCTCTCTACCTGGCTCTGCGCCTCCCCCGCCCCCAGCAGCAGCAGAGCTTGGGTGTGGGACGGGATAGGGGGTGGGGCACGGGACGGGGTGAGGTGGGCTCTGGGTGGCACTTACCTGGGGGGCTTCCCGGAAGCGGCGACATCCCCCTCGCTCAGCTTCTAGGCAGAGGCATGACCAGACAGTTCTGTGCACTGCCGCTGCCTGCGGGCACCACCCCCGAAGCTCTCATTGGCCACGGATCCTGACCAATGGGATCTGCAAAGCCAGCACTCTGGGTGGAGGCAGCATGCAGAGCTACCTGGCCATGCCTCCGGCTATCAGCTGAGCGAAGAGGATGTTGCCACTTCCGGGGAGCCCCCCAGGATATGCGCCACCTCACCCCATCTCATCCCCCAGCCCCCTGCCCCCTCCCACACCCAAACTCTGCTGCTCCTGGGGGGGGGGGCACAGTAGCCTGAGAGTGTCCCAGCAGCAGCTGGTGCGACTGGCGCAGGAGTTGCCTGTGCTGCCCCTGAGCCAGGCGCACCAGCCGCTGCAGAAGTCATGGAGGCCATGTAAAGTCATGGAATCTGTGACTTCCGTGACCTCCGTGACAAACTCGCAGCCTTAGTCATCATGCACTTACCTAAGTTTTTTAAAAAGCAAGCTAAAAAAACAGAACATCTATCATGTGGAATGATATTGACATGCACATGGGTCATCAGTAGGATTGGAACATTTAGATCCACAGCACAGACCTCTGCAACTTGAGCTAACAGAGTAACTGATAGCACCTGTAGGGTTTCATTCTCTGTGTGAACCAGACACTAGTGCGGGATGAGATATTCACCCCCACCCCATCCCCAGGCCCAGCTCGTGTCCCCTTTGCATAGTGTCATCTCCAACTCCCAGTTCTCATCCTCACACAAAATGAAAAACTATCCAAAATTTACTGAACCTGACAAGGAAGAAAGAAGAATGGCAGGAGAATAGATTGCTGCTGAAGCTCTCCAAAATGATTGAGAAGATAACATGGCATCTAAAAATTATGTGCAAGCTACAGAAAAATTTAAAATTTATAGACTCTCACCCCGCCCTAAAATGCAAATGAGTGAAGATATATAAGACTGGCTCCTAGCTCAGGTAAGGCACCAGCTGCTACTGATGTTTCATTCTAAATCAGTATGAGACAACAATTATTCACGTTAAGTAATATTTGGAAGTAATCAATATTAGAATGGTTATCATGTTTCACTAATTTGAGAAAACAAAAGTAACAGTTGAAATTTAAAAAAAACACCTCTAAATATTTGAACATAAGAAAAAGATGAAAGAAACTGAAGAAAGAAAATGGAAGATTCATGCAAATGCAAGGAAGCCTCAGAAGACAGGCTTGCTATTCTCATTGTGCCATTTGATTTTGAAAACTTAAAATGTGTTCTGTCTTAATTCCCAATTTGGTTTCTGGGGTTTAAACTGTAAACCAAAGACCTATTTTTAAAAAAAAGTTGTATTGTGACCAAACTCTTTCATGCTAAGCTCAGAACTTCCATTGCCTGCTGGAGTTTGTAATAAGGTAACAGGCAATTTAGATACTTAAGTAATTTTTTAAGATATGCACAGCTGAGTCTTAAATCTTGTCTTTGAAGAAAAGCTGAGGAAATTTAGGAGAAGAGAATCATGCTAAGAAGTTTAAGTCATAATCAGATAACAACAGTACAGCTGAAAGTCCTGGTTGACTTTAGAAAGGGTAGTGGCACAACGACATTTAAGTTCATTTCTAAAGACAGGGGAAAGTTGAAGATGGTAGGAAGTTTGCCTGATTTTGTTATGATGGTAAATGATATTGTAACATTGATTAGTTAATATTTTATTATTTGCTGATATAAAGTATACATATTAGGATATTTTAAATATTTATTTTAGGTCTTTTTCTAAAGATGAATCCAGTTAAATATTTTCATATTTCCCCACCCCTCCAATCTCTCCTTTTTGGTCACTTTTATAAACTGTTTCACAACCTAAAAAACCTATCCTACATTAAAGGGGCATCTATATGATTTATGTTTTTGTTTTATTTTTCAGTTTACTAAAGACTTAATGCTCTAGGTAAAAATGATTGAGGCACACAGCATTTCCCAGGAACCAAGGTGCAACTGAAAAACATCAATCAATAGGAAATTCTGTATGCTGTGGTTGCTATTACTACAATAAGGTGAATCAAATACTATTACCAAGTGACTTTTGAAATGAAGATGTATATTTAATTGGTATTGCTTGGGAATTAAAACCCTTTACATTAGTCAGTCATATTGTGACTCCTAAATTCTCTTTCAACATTCCATTCAGGTACTGTGAAGAGACACTGATTGGTAGGCCCTGTGTATGTACATTGCACATATTGCCATTGCTTGTGACTATATTGAAAACAATGGGTCCACAGCTGAGGCATTGCTAGAGTTATAATACAATCAGGTCTGATTAAAAGCCTGGTGGAAGGAGGGAGGGACAAAAATGAGGTCAAATGCCCTGGACCCTGAAGTAATGAAGAAGGTAATGTGGTATGAATAATTACCCAACTGCTCAATCTAGTCCCTTGCATTGACAAGGTTATTTAATTCTTCATACAGGCTGATACTGTTCACAATTGATAATACGTATAATGCTGAATTTTAAATGACATGCCATATTTGTGATCATTATGGACTCAGCTCACAAGGGTCAGAGACAACTGGCATTTGAAGAGAACAATAGAACCCATAGTGTGCAGTTCCTGACATCACCATCATAGAACTGGTTTCAGAGGTCAAGAGAGGGCTGAAGAATGCAGAAAATAAGCATTAAAAGGACATAGGGTATGCAGGGCCGGCGCAACCCATTAGGCGACCTAGGCGGTCGCCTAGGGTGCTAACATTTGGGGGGTGCTGGCGCCCCGGTCATCGTCGGTATTTTGGGGGAGGGACCTTCCGCCGCCTCTGTTGGGGGCGGCATTTCGGGGGCGGGACCTTTCTCCGCCTAGGGCGGGGAAAAAGCTGGTGGCGCTCCTGAGGGTATGTCTACACTGCACACACACACCAGGGAGCAGTGTACAGACACTGTGCACACCCCCTAGCATGGGTATAAATAGCAGCGTAGATGGTGACACACTGCTGAGGCAAGTAGAGAAATGCCAGAACCTTAGGGCATGAACCCTACATGGCTCTCTACATGCCCAAATAGTGCTTCCCCTCTCTACACCAGGGCCGGCTCTAGGCACCAGCATTCCAAGCATGTGCTTGGGGCAGCCCTTTTCAAGGGGCAGCATTCCGGCCGTTTGGGGGCGGAACTTTTCAAGGGGCGGCACGCCTGCCTTTTTTTTTTTTTTTTGCTTGGGGCCGGCCCTGCTCTACACTGCTATTTTTATCAGTGTAGTGTCGTGATTCCCCACTGCCAGAGCCTTTCCCTGCTGCAGGGAAAGGCTCTGGCAGCTCCCTACTGATGGAGCATTCCCACTCCTCAGGGAAAGGCTTCAGCAGCCTAGAAAGGCTCTGGCAGGGGGGAGAGCAGGGGGAAAGATTCTGACAGCTCCTGCTGGAGCCTTGTCCTGCTGCCTTCCCCTGCCACATGTGGTTACCCATCACAGTGTGAACACAGCCTGCTTTTCACTGTACATGTAGCTTCACATATCCTACACGCTGCCTCCAATGGAGACAAGGCTATAGAGAACTGTGGTGCTCTAAAAATGAAGATAGTCTTCTATTCTTCACATATCCCCAAACAATTTATACCTTTGCATTTATTAACTATGGATGACCCTAAACTACTCAAAATAAACACTACTTTACACTTCAATGTGTTAACATACCATATTGTCTTTTCTGCCCATTGCATCAGGAAAGTTCATTGCCTAATTGTATAGGAACTATATAAAAAGAAAGCCAGGTTTACTTATCACTTGTAAAAGCAACACTATTCAGCAACATGAGCTTGTTTTGCTAGTATGAAGAGGCAAATCATGTTTTCTGGAAAAAAAATATTGCTGATGTTTTAAAAATACTGAATAAAATACATTCTTTCAGATTTTATAAGTGAAATTAAATATTGTCCTGGCAATAGCATGGATAATGCTTATTTACTTCTAAGTGACTTAGATCCCTTAGATATTTTAGCTAATATTATATAGCTGAATGGACTGTTAACATCTGATCAAATTGTTTAACTGGCAGAATACCTTGACATTGCTTACTTGATAAGAGGGAAAATAACATATGTTTTGTACCATGGAACGTGCCCCTGACACTTGGTTGGTGGGGCTAAGCTTTATTATGTAAAATAAAATATAAATTTGTTTTGTTTTTTAATTTGGTGCTTTATAATATATTACTTAGTATCCAGTCTTGCCAAAAACATGCAAGTCTTCATACTGGCAGACTTCAGGGGCAACAAGCCCAATCCATAGTCTTCTAAAGAGTCCCTGTTCCCTCTCATCCCTTGATTTTACATGTGGTAATCTTCCAAGCCATATGGCCCTTATCTTCATCTCCTCGGCTGAACTCCTAAACTGAGCCGTCGAGCAAGGAGACCCTGCTTAGGCCTGTGTCCCCTTTAAAATTCTTCCCCGGTTGACTCTAATTGACTCAGCTGGGGAATAACATGCTTTAACATTAGGACATAGCAGGAGTCACTGAACATGCTCTGTGAGTTCCCCTACCTTATTTACACAAGCCCATATAGGGAAAGTTAGTTGTGGATGGCTGCAGAATGCTACATCTAGCATTACAAACTGTAGGGATACTTTCCCTTTCCCCCTCAGAATTGGGATCAGTCACAAAGATATTTTAATACCATGCACTCTTCCTTTGGGCAGACTGTATCTACACAAGTATTTCTCTCTCTCCCAAAGTGCTCTTGTGATGGCACTCTAAGAAGAAGAGAACATCAGATGTAGTCTTACAATATATAAAAAACCCAAACTATTTAATAGTGTCACTAATGGATCCTGTCTCCCATTGGTGGTGCAAATTCTGTACCGACAAAATTTTATACACGTAAGAGGCTAATGTACTTCAGTGTTATACAAATCAGAAAAGGTAGTTCTCTGTGATGGGTATGATTGGATAATCCTGCAGACACAATACAAAACACCATCACATTTCCCGCCTCCCCTCCCCCAAGAAGTACATAAAAGGACTTTGCAAGGGCAACTAAAACTAATTCTAATAGTAGCTAGTGCTTCTTTAAAAAAAGAACAAAAAAACCCCCAAAAAACTTTGGTCTAAAACACTTATTCTGACTGCAAAAAATTTAATTGATAACAATTCAATGAATTTATTAAAATTCTCAGGGCTAAAGTTTAGTATGGTTTTGCTCATAAAATGATAATTGTATAACCCTGGAAACACTCATACACAAAATAGGCCATTTAGTTATTTACATTTACATCTGCATTCTCTTTAATACAATTTTATTTGAGGATTACATATTCATTGTTTTAAATATGTTGAAAAGTTTTGTATCCTACACAATACACCTCAACAAGAATAATGAGGAGTCCGGTGGCACCTTAAAGACTAACAGATTTATTTGGGCATAAGGTTTCATGGGTAAAAATGCTGAAATAAATTTGTTAGTCTTTAAGGTGCCACCAGACTCCTCGTTGTTTTTGTGGATACAGATTAACACAGCTACCCCTCTGATACTCAACAAGAATGATCTCATAGGTCATTACATTTTACGTACATGTCCTTAAATTCCAAGATTAAATACTAGTGTAAAATCTTTATCTTCCATAACGTGTGTGTGGAGGGGGTCAGTTTCTCAGAACAATATCACTTCAGACTATACATATTCTTCCTTTAAAAATAATAATTTTGAGGTCAGTTATTAAGTACATTGCTAAACTTTTAAAAAATCAGAACTGAAAACTGCTTTAATGAATCCTGGAAAACAATTCATAATTCTCAATACAAATTATGAAATAAGAAATCATGAAAAGGTGTGCCAGACTGACAGCACTTAGGACTGAAATTCTCTGTCCACACATTAGGTCCTGCACAGATGGCAACAGTCCAAGATTCCTTGCACTGCCCTTATAATGTGTTTTAAACCCTTAACCTACAAGGACCAAGTTCTGCAGATGAAAAGGTTTCTACTAATAAGGTTTCTACAGTTGCTGCCCGAATCCATATCTTGGCTGATCCGTGTGCTCAGACTACTGATGAGGTGGCAGTCATTATTGGCCAAACAAGGTGAGGCACTACACTCATTACTGGCCAAGCAAAATAAGACCCTACACTTAACTTGACAGCATTTATGTTTGTCTGTGTAATGCAATAACTTTTGAACGCTGCATCAGATCAATTCCACTTTGTCAGGGAATGTTCCAGAAATCAATGGGCCGAACCCTAATGATAATGGTGAAAATCAGAAAAGTAGAAAGCAGAAATAGGGGCAGGGCCATCCCTAGGAGGGTGCGGGGCCCAGGGCGGAAGTGACGAATCCGTCATTTCCGGGACTGAACGCACTAGCCAGTTGCGCTGGCCGCGGGGCCCCACAAAGCACGGGGTCCAAAGTGGTCACCCTGATTCACCATACCCAAGGGACGGCTCTGAACAGGGGACACATGGAGCTCTTGGCATCTGGTTAGCAACCCCTATCAACTTCAACCAGGTCTGTGATTCTCCACAGATCAATGAACCAGTTTGATGGCAGCCATTAACATCTTCCAGCATAATGGCACTGCTCAGTTCTGCCCATCCTCCCAATAGAGTTTAAAATGTTGACACCCCAAATGTCTTATCGACCAGACAGAAAGAAAAGAAATAGGAATGGTGGGTGAACACAGGGGAAAGAGGGAGATGGCACACAAAGAGGGAGATGGTGGGCACACAGAGCTCCTGGCATGGGGAGGGTAGAATGGGGAACCCTTGTATGGGTGAAAGGGAATCCATGAAATAGAGGGATATGGCAGAGTGGCACACAGGGAGTTTTGGGGGGGCCATGGAATACTGCAAGGAGCCCCTGGTCTGTGCAATGGCACTTTCCTACAGAAACAGTGTGTGCAACCCTCTAGTTTGTATCAAGATAATGTTTAGAGGCTCTAACCAATATTGGAACCTCATGGTGCTAGGCCCTGTGTGTAAACACATAGTGAGAATCAGCCCTTGTCCTGAAAAACTATCACTTTAAAAAATAGACATGACAGGCAAAGTGTAGGATGGGAAACAGAGGCACAGGAGGATGGGGTGGTGTATGACTTTGCAGGTCAACGGCTGAGTCAGAGCCCTCCTACTAGAGCATACATTCACCTAGTCACACTGACCATATTTGTGGCATACAGAATGACCTTGACTTAGACTAGTAAACAACCATCTGACATGTCTTTTGCACAGTATTGAAATGGGACATATTTGAGATGGCAACCTTTTAAATCTTGTTATTCCACTAACAGTCACCTGTGTGCAAAACAATTTATACCAACATTTTTTGAAGGTTAAAAATTAACATAACAATGCATGTGTTTGAATAATTTAAGCTCTGTTTTGCATAAGTGGTTTAGACCATCATTTACTTTTCTTTTCTTTTTTATTATGTTTCTTGCCACTCAGAAACAAAAAGGCAGTTATCAAATACAAGTACTAGATGCTTACAGAGCCCCTGAGATACTATGCAGTAATGACCATCTTAAAATGCTAGAATCCATAGCCTCATCAAACCAAAATGTCTTTATTCTGTATTTCGAATTTCACTTAAAGCATTATCATGCTTATAAATAAAACCCCTTTTCCTGTGTGTGGCTCATGGAATTGGCCTGATGATTACAACCGCTTAAAGATGAACTCTGTATACTGCAATAGATTATTCTGACATTTGATTGGTTTCAGATAGCTGCAAGGTTTCAGCAGCTGACATTTGACAGATGTCTTTCTAGTCTAATACTGTTTATCTGCAAAGGATCTATTTCTAGGCATTTGGCCTTTTATTTGGAATATCTGATCATCCCCTGTAATGTCAGGCTAACGTTTTCTGACCACTATATTGAATGTTTTATAACCAAAAATATTACCTGTTCACAACATGCTAAGTCTACAGACTTTGAATCCTTAAACAGGAATCACAAGAATAAATCTTATGATATCCAATTGATTCTGTCCCTCATGCTTAATATTTTATTGGCTCTGCTTTGTCAGAGCAAGACCAGAGCTTTTTTGTCAGGCTAGAGCTATTTTCCTTGTATTGATGTTCTTCCATTTATTAGAAGAATTATTTTAAATGTTTTTTCTTCTTTGCTCTTTTGAAAAGTAGTGCCAAAAACCTCAAGTAGGAGTGGGGGGAGACACCATTGTTTTTGATAGTTACACTGTCATAAAACTGGAGTTACTCAGTGGTGAATTAAACTCGAAGGGCTTGTCTACACTACTATGCTACATCGGTGCAGCTGCAAGCCACTGTAGCTCATCTGGTGAAGATGTGCTATGCCAACAGGAGAGTGCTCTCCCATCAGCATTAATTACTCCACTTTGTTGAGTGGAAGAGCGTCTCCCACCAACATAGCACGGTGTGGACACTGCTTTAAGTCGATGTAACTTACATCGCTCAGGGAGGTGGCTTTTTCACACATAACTTATATCGATTTAAGCAGTAGTGTAGGCAAGCCCTCAGTCTCTACAGTGAAGGAAGAGTAGGCCAAGTGAGTGATGCCACTCTCCAGATTTCTGTTCCATCAAGGAGAGATTGATTTATGAAAAAGTTATCCATTTGCTTCTCTTCCTCCTCTTCTTTGTGTGTATGTGTGTGGGTGCATGTGTGAGGGAGGTTGTTTTTGTATTTTTGGCAGGTGTTGGATTAGGAGAAGTAGTCATCTGCTGTTTATTCTCTTCACAGAGGGTAAAGTGACACTGTAAAAAGAAATGGGCCAGGACAAGCCATATCTATATCTATTCTTCTTTGTTAGCTTTGGTGAGTCCCAGGACAGGTCTTCCTATCCACTAGTGGGGGTAGGTGCAACACAAATAGAAGAATCCCTGCCAACAATGCTCAGAGAAAAGTTCTAACAGTTCTTTGTGGTAATTTCCGGGTTTCCATTCACCTAAAACATGGTTCTGCTTTAGTGAAAAGTAAAAATGTCTCCTCCTTATTCCAAAGGCCTGCTCCCTGTTTATACTCAAAGTCATATCTGCTTATTTAAGTAATTAAAATATGTGTTTACTAATTTTTATGCCTACTAGTCCTGCAGTGCCAGTATAGGTGTGGGAGAATGAGCAGAGCTCTGTACTGCTTTTGGCATTATCAACTTGATTGTTTAAGCTCCAATCACTTACATTTATGAAAATCCACAGAGGTCATGAGAAAATAATCTAGAAGACAGAGTTACACCTGTTTGACCTCCAGTTTGACCTCCAGATGCTTTATTACTGGTGATAATGTGCAACGAGGAGACTTGACCATCAGATCCCAGGTTGAGATTACAAGACTTTTAGAAAAAAACATCAACACATTCGATAGAGAAATCATTGGGGCACAAATACAGACTCCCAAAATGCTCTTTTTAGTCATTTTTCATAACAAAAATGTACCCTAAATTTTATAATGTACGATATTATATCTGGATTTAAATAAAAACAAAAACAAAACCCCTCTCTGTTGGAAGTGCCCTGAAGTGATGCTAGAGATTTTTATCATTTTGTCATTCTTGATGAGTTACCTCCATAAAGTGGTCTTTCCGAGAACCTCAAACAGTCAGACAGGAAGCTTTCTCTAACACTGTGACATCAATTATACGAGTAACATTCCCTTCCTCCCAGACCAAAAGTGAACCACTATTTTCATTTTGCATAATCCAGTTTGTTAAGAGTGGGATTTTACAGTTGGGAGGAAGAGGAGGATCAGAAAGGATGCTCTTTATTTCTATTTTAAATTAATGTATTTGTTTATCAAAACATGACTCCACTCCTTGGCAAAATTGGGTTGGCAGACTAACAACAAGAGGTAAGAATAGCTGTTAGCCCTTTAAATTTCTAATTAAGATCTATCGCTAAGGAAGTCTGCATGTTTTTAAATTCTATAGGCAACATACTGCTCTCTGATGAGCATGAGCACCTCCTGTACTGGGAGCTGCAAGTACATTTCTGAAGGCAGAATTCAGACCTAGCTTCTGTATTCCCAAGCACTTGAGACAGGATTTGAGTGCTATGAAATGTTGCCTTGAAGAAACACAGGAGGAAAAAACATTAAGGGTAGGATGTTCAATAGCATCTAAGTGACTTAAGAGGACAAGTCCTGTGGAGTTTCAATGGGACTTGTGCTCTTAGGAGCTTTTGAAAAGCTCACCCTAAACCTATATATTTTAAGGGTGGACTCCTTCCCTCTCTCCTGGGTTCAGGAAGCCCTAGGTTTCTGCTATGGAGGGGGAGAGGCTGAAGACAGGCTGAACATGAGAACAGTGAACCCCTTGTGTGCCGTGGAGCAATATTCTGCAAAGGAGCATACAGGGACAGGCTGCAAGAGAGACGGGATTGGCAAGGAGATCCACAACCATGCTAACCTACTAACTAACATAAACCATGGAGAGGGATATCAGGGGCTATACATGATACTGCTCACTTGAAACTACTGTAGCAAATGAAACGATAGTTCTGCTGGTGGATTCCATTTTGTGGTGTGAAGATGGGAGGGTGATGGCCCCACAAGCCACCTTGAGCTCTAAGGTGGATAAAAATCAATGTTTTTTTAAACTTTGTTATTTCAATTATAAGTTTTTCTTTTTAAAAATAAACCTGTTTAAAAAGAGATCTGAATTTAAGACAAAATATGTTAAGGTCTAAACTTATTATAATCTCTTAAAAATTAAATAAAAATATGATGAATCTATGAGCCTCTATAAAAACTATAAACTAAAAGGCTGCTTTTCTATATAAAGAAAGAATGAGGGGGAAAATATCTAACTTTTGAGGTCAAGCTTTATAAATATGGCACAATGGGTCAGCCTAAGTAATTTAGGAGACTGCCTCATTTTCAAGAGACAAAGGCAAGACTAGGCACTTAAACTCCAGTAACTTTAATTTAGGCATATTTGAAAATTTTGTCAGGCTGACCTGAAATAATCAGTTTTCACTGATTACAGCTAATTCCTCTGTTTAATAAACTATTTAGCTGTAAAAGTGAAACATGTTGTGGACACAAAATTCTCTTATCAAAAACATTTAAGGTTGTTCTATTTAATAAAAATAAATGTTATATGCTACTTTGTGTATTCAGTTAAATTCCAGTGACTATCCTAATGCAGCTTGACACAAACCAGGATCAAAAAGTTAAATACCTAGTAAATAAGCAATGTATCATTCACCATTTTCTAACATACTAAACATGTACAATTAATAAGTATCTGTAAATATCAAGCCTTACAATTCCTTATATAAATGTACACCTCTACCCCGATATAATGCTGTCCTCTGGAGCCAAAAAATCTTACCGCGTTATAGGTGAAACCGCATTATGCGCAGCCCCCCCCCCCCCAGAGCACTGCTTTACTGTGTTATATTCGAATTTGTGTTATATCGGGTCGCATTATATCAGGGTAGAGGTGTATATAGTTACAGTGTACCTTTGATACCTTCTAGGTATCAAAAAATGTACCAACTCTAGCACAAAGGCTCTGTTTAGTTGTAATCAACATAATTTAATGGTTAGATCAACCCTTGCTTTGGAAAATAACTGATGTACAAATGGAAAAGTTGATTAAAATCAATTATTTAAATTGAGGCTTTCCACATAGTGGTCTAAATCATGATTTAAATCAATCTCCCATGACAGACCCTATAACTAAGTGGGTGGAGAGGAAATCTGTACAGTGGGAAATTTCAGAAGACAATGATCTTTCTCTTGGCTTCCCCAAGGCTTCCCTTTGCCATATGAAAACAAATCAACACAAATATATATATATTTTTTAAATCGGGAAAACAATACTTAACCTGAAGGTCAACATTTCCAAAAACGGACACTGAGTGCCTCAGTTTTTGAGTGTTTAACACATCTGAATATCAAGCCCAATATATCTGAAACTGAGTACCCCAAAATTGAGGCATCCAAACTCAGGGACCATTTTTGAAATCTGACTGCTCAAGAAGTGTCATCTCTGCAGTTCACTGCCATAAGTCCCGCTTCTCTATGTCTCCTCTATTCTGTGTCATCTTCACAGCTGCAGCACTAAAAGTCTTATATTTTAAAGCAGGGTTGAGAAATCACAAATAAGCCTTAATCTCAGGCCAAAAGCCTGAGGTTAGGGTTGTACGGCAGAAAGCTAAATCACTTCACTCCCCTATCCCACACCTTAACCTGTGTCAGACCTTGCTTTGCTGCTCTCCTTCACCCTCCTCATTCACAGAGGATATTACTTGGTCATAGTCTCCTGCATTATCAGTGGGGTGTTAAGCCAGAATAGCTGAAGGGCCTTCTAAGTGAGCTATTGTAGGCTTAAGAGCAGGTTATCATGTTTTTGTTGAGACTTTTCCTTCCTCCAGCACTCATTGACAGTGTCAAATAGACTTGATGGGTCACTGACATTATGAATTAAGCCATGTTTTCTGATATTAAAAACTGATGTATTCCTGTTTACAATGTCAGTGACATATTTATGGCTAAATCCTGAAGTACTTACTCAGTTTTCACCCAGGCAAAATTTCCATGGTCTTCAGAAGGAATGACTAAGGCTTTAGGATTTGCCCCTTGGGTAACAGATTTTGGAACTGACACATCCAAGATTTTTTCAGTATAGGAAAATGAGAAGTCTAGCAAAGCAAGTCAGAACTCATTTAAACAAACTTTGACTTATATGGCTTTCTAGAAGCACAATGGCCAGATCACCTGCTGTGCTACAGTAGTTCTGCAGTGCTATATGTTCCTTTGTGATGAGATGAACGGCAAACTGTGTGATAAATAGATGTCAAGTTGTCAAGTTTTAATACATTCCTCTGTATATGTTCCCAAATCACTATTGGTTAATTTTTTGCTGGGAAAACAACATTCCTTATGCTGGATCTATGTTAACCCCTCTACAGCTCACCCAGAAAAATACATGTCCTCCTAGTCCAGTGGTGGTGCACAATAGTGTTTCTAAAGGGTGTGTGTGAGATACACCAGGATTCTAGCCCTCTTTATACAGATACCAAAAGGTCCTGCACTTGAAGTGTAGGATTAAAAATAGCATTGAACTTTCAAATCTATTTCAATGGATTTGAAGTTACAGTTGGCTGAACATATTTAATCAATATTTGATTTCTATTTAATGTTTTATTATATTACACATACACATGACATAAAATTATACAATTTCCATCAAAAATGCTTTGTAATATTATCACAATCTATAGTTCTTTGCTTCACTGGTTCAGTTATAGCCCATGGTAAGCTTCAGGCGACTACTAATAAATTCTGTTTCTGTCACCTTTTCTATACTTGTTATAGGCACTGAAGGGAGTTGCATATGCACTCCTGCAGGTGAACAGTTAGGGAGGCTTAAACCACAAACCAGTGCTATCTAATAATTACTTCAGTGGATTATTATGCATTTGTACCATAGAGACTAATGTACTTCTGTTGCTCTGACTGAAATATGGTAAAATTATGAAAACAATAGTGGAGTAAAAGAAAGGTGGAGGGAACATTTAAAAAAAAAATACATGCCTATGACAATAAGTTAGAAAAGGTTGACAAAACAAATAACAATCTCTGTTTTGTTTAGTAAAGGGCAAATAGCTTTTCCATATCATAGTGCTCCATTTAAATAGTCGCAGACAACAACTAAGAATTGAACTTCTAAGATTCCAGTTTGTGCATTCCTCAATTTATGTTTTAGAATAACAAACTAATAATTAGACCTGCAACAGGAAAGCAAAATTAACCACCTGCAAGCTTGTCCTTATTTTCCAGCTGAAGCTTGTGTGGTATTTCCACATTTCACCATTCTTGCATGCTTCTCTGCCTTGAGAGCCAAAAGAGGAATATTCATCAATCTTAGCCTCACATTTAAAACTCATTAAAAATCCCTTTGCCTTACCTCTTGAAGATTAATAACACAAGTCTCGCATAATAGTTTTGCCAATTTAAATGCTTCTATTTCAACATTTTATTTCAAGTCTACTGTAATTATATTATCTTGCTTCTGGCCAATTTATAAAATGCATTCAAATAATACTTATGTCTTCTGTATATAGGGCAATATTGGGACAATCCCTCACTTTAATTACCTACAACACTTGAAAAAAGTGTCTATAGATATCTACATAGGTTTAACAAAATCTAGAGATGTTGAGGATTATTTTAAATTAAAATGAACCATTATTCTGATCTTTGAAAATGTATTTCTATTTAAGACAGACAATTGTTTTCTTTTACAAACATTTCAGTCTTTTTAGCATAGCTTAGCATGTCATATTTTATGTTCAAATCAAACTGATGCCACAAATCAGAATGTAAATGGGGTAATGAGTTTTTCTCAGAATTTAAAAAAGACCTTGAAAAACTTCTTGACTCTTTAAAAAAAGGGGAGAAAGTGTTGATGATAAAACACTAAATGACGATCTCCTGTACACTGATCTATGGATTTTGCAATATGCGCCATAAAGAAGCAGGTGCAATTTCTCTCTATTAAATATATATCAAATTTGTGACATCAACTTTTTTTTTTCCTTCTTACTAAAATTTTGTTGAGGATTCTGTAGTGTAGACCTATGAGCCAAATATTATTTTCAGAATGCCTAGAGCCTTGTAAGAGTATCCAGGGTGCCAGGAGCAAGATATTATTGAAAATGGCTGGAACTCAGTAAATTCACACTGCTTATTACTAAGGCTGCGTGTCTGTCACAGAGGTCACGGAACTAAAGGAACAGATTCTGTGACCTCTGTCACTTCTGCAGCGGCTGGTACGGCTGGCTCCAGGGCTGCCCGAGCTCAGGCAGTCCCAGGGCCAGCAGCAGCAGCAGTTTGAGTGTGGGAAGAGGCTCAGGTCTGGGGCTTGGGGTGTGGGATGGTGCTTACCTTGGGGGGGGGGGGGGGGCCTNCCGGAAACATCTGGCATGCACCTGCACCTCCTAGGCGGAGAGGTCTGGGGGTTCTGCGTGCTGCCCCTGCCAGCAGGCACCACCCCTGCAGCTCCCATTGGCTGCAGTTCGTGGCAGGGGCAGTGCTTGGAGACCCCCTGGCCTTCTCTCACCCTAGGAGCTGCAGGGACCTGCCAGCTGCTTCCGGGGAGCTGTGCGGAGCTAGGCAGGGAGCCGGCAAGTCCCACCAAGCCTCCCGCTCCCAGCGCCAGTGGGGGTCCTGAGCCGCGTGTCGCCACCTGCCTCCAGTACTGGCAGGGGTCCTGGGCCACTGCCCGCCTTCCCCACAGCACCAGCGGGGGTCCTGGGCCAACCCCCCCCCCAGCACTCGTGGCACCCCCAGACTGCCCCCTCCCCCCCAGAGCAACCATGGCTCCCCACCCCAACTTTTAGTTAGGGGTATATAGTACAAGTCATGAACAGGTTACGGGCCATGAATTTTTGTTTACTGCCTGTGAACTGTCTATGACTTTTACTAAAAATACCCTTGACTAAAACGTAGCCTTACTTATGACCCCAATTCAGCAAAGCACCTAAGCACATTCTTAAGTTTAATTACTTGAGTTGTCCCACTTGTTTCATTCACAAAGAGTGACGCTGAATGCAGATTAATTTGAACAAGTGACGTAGCTAACAGTTTTGGACCATCCACAAGTACTAAGGCCAGCACTGCCTGCATTATCTGAACCGTGATGTGAGGACCGCATATAGGGTTTCAGTCTTCTGATTTATCCAGTCTTTGCCTTCTCTGTAGCTGAGATTGCCGAAAAGAGTTCTCACTGTAATAGTGGGTTTTTTGTGATGTGGAAACTTGTCCATCAGGAACTTCACTGAAATGACCAACTCACTTGACAAAGGCTATTGAAAAGCTGTCAGACAGTAATAACTTTTAGACCACTACCATCTTGAGGAAGATTTGAGCAGTTGTCTCAAAGGTGAAAAGATCCATATCCCATTACCAGTCACCTGAACTACACAAAAGAAGTTAACATGACCTTCAGCAATAAACCATATTGGAGTGGCATAGCCTCCAAACTATCCCCCGTCTCACAGATAACGAATCTGAACATGCCATCAATATTCCAGCATGTGCTGCAGCCCAACTGAAAATAAATGTAATAGCTGGGTTAGTGAAATAAAATGAATTGACAAAATCCTAGTGGAGAGCACGTACTAAGCAACTGGCAAAAGAACTTAGCTGGCTGAAAGGAATAGAGGCTGAGCATGCAAAAAATTTGAAAGTCTTGGGTGTGGCTGGAGGGGGAGTGTGTGCTGAAGTGCTCAGTGATGAGGAGAGAAATTGGGAGCCAGCAAGCAGGTAAGTAGTCAGCTTTAGAGTACGTTTGAGTCCCAGATCAGGCAAATTTAAGACGAAACAAATAACCATAAAACTTAAATCAAGAGGAAAGGTAAATGGGAAATTGAGGACTCAAATTGACCAGTTTTCCAGAGAATAACCCAAATGATAATCAGACTGCCACAAATTATTAAGAGACCCACTACCTATGCATTTCAGCCTAAAGAGCCCCAAGTAAGACAGATATTAAAGAGTCTGAGGGATACCCAGTTTGGGTAATGCGTTTTGGAAGTAGAGTTCCAGGGACAATAACAACACAAGATCATAGTGCATATGTGATGGGTGAAGAGTCTGTATTAACATACAGTGGAGGAGTCATACCCTAGGGAGGATGAAGATCAACAGTTATGTGGATGAAATAAGAAACTGGGATAAAGCAGATTGATGGGGAATGGGAACGCTGAAGGCCATCTCAGAGATTCTATCAGATAGACTTACTATTATGCTGAGTGGCTATTTAGTGAGGTGAGAGATAGGAGTTTGAACTGTGAACCAGCAGGGAATCAACAGAGACAGCATAGCTCTGATCTTTTATGTTATGCATTTAAACACAAAAATCTCGGCCTCTAAGCTGTTCAGGGCTGGGACTGTGTCTTCTTTATTTGCCTGAATGATGCCTAGCACACTTTTGGGGACATCCACAGTAAATTAATAAACAATAAAAATAGCCAGCTGAACTTTATCTGTTTTATAAACAATTCCATCAGAAAGCTTTGCAAAGCAAAACAGCTGTTTGTAAATCAATACTCGTCCACTGTGTTCAGATTACCTTCACCTCCAGTCTCTGCAACAGGTTGTACCAAAAGTGAGTGAAATAATAGTAAATTCTTATTGGTAATGCTTCTGGAAAGGAGCCTGGTCTCACATCAATTTTTCAGACTAACTGAAATCAGTGTTAAAGTAAATGCAGATAATCTTGGAAGTACACTGGCTGAGGGATTTGTTATTTGGGAACAACAAGGGAGTTTTCATGTAAATTAATTTGGAAGAGTTACTAATGTTAATAGTTAAGAACTGCAGGGTTTTTTTTAAAAAAAAAGAATGATTGGACTAGGATAAATAAAATCCAGTGACAGGGAGAGATTTGTTTACTGTAAATTGTTCAAGTCCCAGAACTAATTTAAAATAATTATAGAGAAACAAAAGTATTCATCCTCTCAGGGAAAGGGGGTAAATATTTTCCATTTGTTTAATGGAATAAGGACATGTGTATGTGAGCTTTTTACTGGTATAATATTTGTGTGTTTTCTTTAGAGAACTGAATATAGAGAGACTGTTTACTTTTCATGACTACAACTACTGCAAACTGTGATATTTTTGCTAAAAGGGGAAAAAACACCATTTTACCCAAATAGTCACTCATAACTGTCACAACTGTGTATGATTTGATCCTTTCTAAAAAGTTATTTTTAACATCTAGAAAGCAGGATGATAAGCTGCTCACTTATGAAATGTCTGTGACAGACGGGAATGGGACGGTTATCTATCCTGATTAGGTCACTAGTGATTATTCAAATTTAACAATTCTCCTGGTAACTAGCCTCCTTTACCTAGCCCTGAAATTAGCATACGCTAACATCTGTAGGTGACTGTAACAATACAAGGGATTTCACCACAGATTTCAGGGCATTTTCAGATTTGTTGAGCTAACCCCATGCCCACTTTGGGGTGTGTGTTTTTGTGGGAAGGAGCAAACATCCCTCTCTACAACAAGACAATATAAAGGAAACTATTAGTTTAGATTTCCATGTCTTTCTGGCTCTTTGGCTGATATTGATAAAGAATTTCTAAATTCTCTAACAAACAATAACCATACCTCTGACCCAACCAAATTAGATCTCCTTACACTACTTTCTCCTCTCTCTCACTACTTAGCAGCCTGGAGATGACGATGGTGCTGATGACCATATGTTTGTTTTGGTAGCATCCCCAATGAGTTGGGAATTTTCCAGACATTCAGGAAGAGACTGTTCCGGTGCCCCAAAGAGCTCACAGTCTACAAACGGACAAAAGTTAGGACAACAGTGAATATAAAATTGGATTAATGTTATTATTTTGTTTAGCCTCCTTATCTCTGCCCTTGTCCTCATCTCCATTCCAGGCCTTCTCCTCAGCACTGCCATATTACACCATGTCACCAGCATAGCCTAATAATCCCACACTATCCTGAGCAGGCCAGCATCTCCTACAGCAATTAACAGACGGTGCTATTACTGGAAGTGCAGATAAATGGAGACCCAGCAGACTCCTGGCAGCTGCTTTGTCAGGCTGGAAGCCAGGCAACGGGGAAAAAAAAGACAGTGCTAGATTTCAGATTCAGTATATAATACACTAACTTTATTTGTCTCTGGATGAATCCCTTACATAAAAGCTGCTTCAACACCCTTTCATCATTCTTTACCATTTTTTTCTTCTTACAATAAAGAGATGTACCATACATCTGATAAACTATATGACTGTCTGATATGCATGACTAAGATACAAAAGGTAACACTGAACTATGCAAATATCTCAGTTTTATTATCTGTATCTGTTTCTTAATCCTATTATGATTCTACATGTTACATTCAACCATAAATGTGGCAAGCAAACAGTAGTACATATAACACAAATGGGCCTTTCAGTTGATTTTCTTGTCACTCATAAGATATTAAAACTGAATTATAGCCAGATGTATTACTGGCTCTGATCCAAAGCCTGCTGATATCAAAATAAAGCTTCACATTGACTTCAATGTGCTTTGGATCAAGCCCTACATGCAGAAAGGTAACTGGCAAAAATACAGAGTGAACATGTTCTGTTTTCCACTGAGCAGCTCCCAGAAACCCATATTGCACCATCAATTTTGCAACATTGACTTCAATGGGGCATTCTACTTAAAAACTGATTGCATGACATGGCCCAAAAGTGTGGTATATAGGATTAAACATTCAAAGTTCTAACTTGATAGGCAACTTCTGTCAACTTTACTTTTGTACTAGTAAGTCAGATGAGGATTGTATTAGACTGAGGCCTGGTCTACTCTAGCGGGGGGGGATCGATCTAAGTTACACAACTTCAGCTATGTGAATAACGTAGCTGAAGTCGACGTACTTAGATCGACTTACCGTGGTGTCTTCACCATGGTGAATCGATTGCTGCCGCTCCCTGTCGACTCCGCCTGTGCCTCTCGAGGCGGTAGAGTACAGGAGTCGGCGGGAGAGCACTCGGGGGTCGATTTATCGCGTCTAAACTAGACACAATAAATCGACCCCCGCTGGATCGATCGCTGCCCGCCGATCCGGCGGGTAGTGTAGACATACCCTGAGCGATTCTAAAATTGTACTCATTTCATCAGCAGATACTGAGCTACTCAGACAGTTAGTGAACATTGTCTGTTCCTCTCTCTAAAAAATGGATCAAGCCCTGTAAAGAGAACAAATATCTTCCACAAAGTATACTGAAGTTATTTGCTGAAGGAAGAACAAAGCCACCCGGGGTTTTAATATTATTTGTTTCTTTTCTCCTTCCATTATAAAGTGCCTGATCCCAACTGGAGCTGGGTAGAGATGGGTGAAATTTTTTGACAAAAAGTAAATTTGCCGAACAATTAATTTTTAGGGCACCGAAAAAATTCACAAATCCAGGTCGAATTCAACAAATAGTTTCAGGCAAAAGGAAAAAAAAATCTGGGAAAAAATTGAAAATGTCAAAATGATTCATTTCATTTGACCCAAGAAAAACCATCCCCCCACCCCAAAAAAATAGTTGCAGTTCCAAATAAGCCGTTTCCCCTCCAGATTCTTCAGTTCTGCCATTGAAGCAAAATATCAATTATTCACTCAGTCCTAGTGCTGAGTACCCACATTTCTTGCTGACTTAATTTGTGTCACAGAGTGCATGCACATTAAAAATATTTTGAAGACCCCCTAAATAAGCTTTGGGTTGCTACCACTCTTTCAATGGTATTCACATCCTTAGTAGTTCCTTTATGAAGATCTTCTCAAGATCATCTTTTTACCACAACTGGTGTCATTCTCCCCTCGAAATATTTTACTGACGAGCTTCTCTGATTTCCTTTCTTCTAAAATATGGAGCAAATATAGTGCTAAAAGCACTTATTAGATCTAAAAAAATTAAAGGTTAATGCAAAATAAGTATAATGAATAATTAAATAAATAATATGATGGTTTATTTATGTTTTTTTACAAAGAAGTGAGCACTCCTATAACTGAAGGCCTTACATTTCCTTCTTTGTGTTTCAGCCATTTATGTCCAGTTCTAAGCTTGAAAGAGCTAGACAGAAGTATGTAAAAGTCTGAATTTGGGTGAGACATGCAACAACCTGTTAATAACCACCTCTTCTCCCCACACTAAAAAGACATTTCAAGGAGTGAGTCATACCTGTAAAGTCCTATCTTCTTATCTGAGTTGTCCACTCGAGTCCCCAGTGATTGTGTGTTTATCAATTGGTATTTTGGATCCCTGGCTGACTTTTAAACAAATTTAATTGCTGCTGGAATACTGTCAGAGAAGCATGCAACTTACTAACTCATTATTCACTTTTATTAAGAAGACCTCGTTGCTCCTGTTAATAGCCACCACGATCCAAATCACAGCCCACACAGTAAGGACAGCATTAGCTCCAAATGACAGCAAATACTAGATTAGTACTAAGGGCCTGAACCTGTTTCCATTGAAATCAATGGCAAAACTCATATTGATTCAGTGAGAGGTCCTAAATTTACTGACTGGAATGATACTCAGGCTCACCTTTGAAAGTGAGTGGATCAGAAAATTCTAGGCTCTGGACTTTCAATACAGAAGTTGCCAAATAAATAATTAGATATAAAGATAAAAACATGATGACATGCTCTGAATATTTTATTATTTTATTTTTATTCTGTGCAGTATTTATGATTATTGAAGTCTTTTCATACTTTTTCAAGCCTTTTTCCTTAAACCGAGTAGCCATTTAACTGGCATGCTAAACCATACATTTGTCTCTCCAAATTAAGAGGATTCTACAGTATTTAATTCCTATGGAGCAACTGCTATTAAATCTAAACTCAAACCTTTATTTAGGACAGCACAGTGTCACAATGGCTTTATAGGCCCCCCCTTCAGCAAAATAATAAATAAATGTACAATGCTCAAACTTACACCTTAGTTCTCTACATCACATGCATTTTTCATCTCATGTTCTAGATAAAACTGCTCATGTTTAGACTGCTTTTTTTTTTTTTAAATGTGTTGCACATACAAGCCCTAATGCTATAATATGTAGGGAAGAGGAATTCTTCCAAGCATGACATAAAACTAAGTAGAAGTAATGTGCAAGGAATAGCAAGACCTGTGTCAGTTGTAAAAGAGTTGGAAGAGTGACTGTGAGAGAGACTAGAGGAGGAAGAAAAAAGAAAAGAAAAGAAATAAACAGCATTTTTACCTCTTCCCTTCTCTATCTCCCTCCCCCGCATCGGAATCTATATGCAAGATTTTGTAGCAGCAAAAATACAGTACAGATGGAGCAATAAAACTTTAACATAAACCTTACAATTAAACAATGCATTTTTAACTCATTTAAATTTTGTGAACCCCAAACTTACTCATTTCCACTTATTTCAGTATTACTTCATTTTAAAGTTTCCTTAGCCTGGTCAAACTTGAAAACATCAGGTAAGTTTTATTACTGGAAGAGATTACCCAAGCTCACATTATTGCAGTTTACCATTTATCATTGCAGTAATACTCTGAGGCTCCATTCAGGATCAAGTCCCCATTGTTTTAGGCATTGTACATAAACATGCAAATGTATGGTCCCTGCCCCAGAGAATTTAAGTCTAAGGCCACCTGCTATGAAAGCCATGTAGATCCCTGTACTCCCACAGAGCCCAGCGACTTCAGCTGGCATTCTCCCATGCAGTCCTCTTTGCAGGTGCAGGTCCTAAGCATTTGATCTCATTCCAACAAGTTTATATAATGTTATATCTAAGAATACTACATTTTATGACCTATTATGTGTGTATGTGTAATATCTGTAGAACAGAAGCGTGTAACTCCAAGTAAAGTTGATGGTAGGCAGTTGTGTGACCTTCAAAAGTTTCAGCCTGACCAATTCAGCTGTGTTTGGACAACCATGGATAAAACAGAATTTACATATAAATCTTAGAGTTAAAGCACTGTCGCTGTAAAAAAAAAAGGTTTTATCTGCATGCACTTGAGCAAAAGCACTATGAGCCAATTCCTACTCACATACAATAGTCCCATTTATACCAGTTAGATCTTTTGCTTAAGGGAAATCATATTTAGCCCTATATTATTTAAGAAGAAGACTAGGTCTAATCTCAACACAGATATAAACATCAACCAAAGAAGAAACTGGGATTTAAATCCAACACAAAAGAGGTAGCCAATAATTCTCTCTCTGAATCTCACTTAGGCATGTCTCATAGAGCCATGAAAAAGGATTTAGCATCCACACACATTCAGTCCTGGCCTCTTGTAATGAAACTACCAAAAAGAGTGCCAATTGTAATTGCAGGGCTTTTGTGAAGATGACAACTGATCAGAAGAAACAAAACTGAAATGAAACTGCTCATCTCACATGATTTAAAACAATATTACAAATAATCTGGACTATACTAGTTTTCGATTTATTGTAGTATTAATTTACCTTTTTACTCTAGAGGATTTTTAGGTAACCTACGCACACTTATTAATTCTGAAGGGGATGATCCTGTCCCCAGCTCTCTGCAGATGTAGAAAGTGCTGAATGCAGCACTTTCCTATGGTTTTGTGGTTCCTGTGATACTTATTGGGGTACCCTGAACCCCAAGGTGACAAGGTGTAAATCACCTTGTTACCCCCTGCCTCCAGTGACTGGGAGACTTGCTTGTGCTTAACTGGGTGTCAACTCCCCGACTCCACCAGCCCGTTGGCCACCCAAACCATCTCCTCTGGGCTATGCCAACCCTTACTTCACCTTGCAGGTTAACAATATGTGCACCACAGTTCTCCAAGCCCCTAGGAAGTGTTCCCCTGTAGCGTCCAGCCCCTTATCCACTGACCACTCACAATAACACCAGGGCTACTGTCCCCAAGGGAACAGTGTACACAACAGTTTCAATTATTCATATCAACATCTGCCCTTTGTATAATACAACAGCCCTGACATATATTTATAGTGAACACAACAATATGTTTATTATCAAAGGGCATGGGTGGTGGGTATCATAGGCCAAGGAAGGCTACGCCTCCCCTAACCCAGGCTGTGGCCCTGCCTATGCTCCCCTTCTCCCCCAAAAGGCTGCAGGGGCTCAGCTTGGGCCAGTGGCCTGGAGTTCGGGGCTTGGGCCACCCGGCGGCCTGGGCCAGCGGGTGGCTTGGGCTGGCCCAGGGGTCAGGCTGGTGCTCAGGTTGGCCGGTGACGTGGGGGTCAGGCCGGCAAGCAGCTCAGGCTGGCCAGTGTGGCTGGGGCAAGCCGTCCGGTGGGCCAGGCGGTTGGGGCGGGGCTCCTCCAGCCACATGGGGGGATGGGGGGTTTGGGACTCTGGTAAGCAGGGCGGGGGGAAGGGGCAGGGCTGGGGGGCTAGCCTCCTCAAAGGGGGGGTTCACGCACCACCCATGTCAAAGGGTCAAGATTCAAAAGATAGAGAAAAAGTGCATTAGTGCATGAACGCAGGGGACTGGACTAGATGACCTCTCATGGTCCCTTCCAGTCCTACAATTCTATGATTCTAAAGGATAATGGAATATTCTAAAGGATAATGGTGACACATACAGCAAAATCATAGCATGATTTCTAGAGACTAAACTGAACAGGCTAACCTTCTGCTTAAAGAAGTATGTCTCACACAAATGTCCTTTGCAGCTTTTCCAACCAGGGCAGGTTGAGATCCTGTTTGCATTAATATAATCACACCGTCTGATTCTTTTCTAGGTGCAGGATAACGGGGTGTTTTCTTTGCCTTCTCCGTATAATCGCCAAAGTTTATTGTTTGTACCCAGCGTAGCTTATTCTCCAATGTACTGCCTCCCTGTTGATTTCACATACCCCCATTGACTCCCTTCAAGACTGTAAGAGCATCACAACCCAGCTGTCTCTGCTTAGCCCCAGTATTTCTCCTGCCTTGCCTGTAGCCCACCACCTAACGTAACTGTGCACAATGAAATATGGGGTTCTCAGCCTCTTAGACTCTTAGTTCTGTACTATCGTGGACGCATACAGAGTGGTCCACATGTTAGTTTGCATGCGGTGCAAAGGGTGCAGCAGCTGCCACTTCTTTGAGTGCATCTCTTTCCATCAACAGATGCACCTCTGTCCTCAACAGACAGAATTCCTCCAGCCACTGATATTAGTGCAGAACCTCTCCTCATTCCCCCACTCCAAAGTGGCAGCACCTCAGCCTTTGTGCCACTGAGTAGTGTTATACTAAAATAAGAGCGTTACAAGAACAGTAGTTTCTCATAACAGATCTTCTTAAAGTTTGTACATGCTACTATATTTAGTGTGAAATTTTGCCACTGAATGCACATTTAAAAATTAATTTCTTCTATTTGTAGAGCGTGTCTGATTCAGGCACACATGCACAGATTTGCAATATGTGCTTCTATTGTTTTCTTAATTGATTCGGCATAGATGATCAGTAAACAAATATATTAAAAATGTTTTCTTCTAAACCCACTTTATTGTTAGCAGATGTGGAAGATAATGATCATAAAAATAAACTAAAATATTAGGAAACAAAATGTGCTCATCTGGCTTGAAACAACTGCTTTCCTCATAAATATTTTGAAAAATAACGGAAAATTAATTAAATGTAAGTTAACATTGATTTTATCACTTTATGAAAGAACTATCCCATTACAGTTTTAAATGTGTTTTGATTATGCTACTAGCTGAAATCCTGTGGTGTGCTGGTTGTGTGATTGGTTATGTTGATTTGTGGGTGGGTTGTGTTGTGATGGCAGATTTGTTTTTCTTTCTGCAGATGCTGAATGAGGGTAATGTGCAACAGTGAGGGGCTACATGTATTTGTATTTGGAGTTATTGTGTGTGCTGGTAGTGTTGTTGTGTGGGTGGTTTTGAAGAACTGTGGCTGTTGGACTGAGTAATCAATCATGTGTGCAGTCTCCCTCACATAACCAATGAAATTGTTGCATGTAACTTAACTGTAAAGCCTTGATGGTGATTGGTTGAGTTACCTTTCATATCACAATGCACTAGAACTCTTGGCATGGCATAGATGTGTGATACTTTAGCTAAAAGCCCACACTACTACACTGGTGTAATTTGTCATTGTGGCTGAAAACTTTAAACATGGACAATAACAGACCACAGCACCCTGTGATGATTCAACCTAGCGATATTCCAAACAAAATGAGCCATCAACCATGCTCATAGCTGTATCCATCACTTCACACTAACTCAGAGATTCTAGGCTTCAGAGTAACACATAGACAAAGTGACCATCCTGGAATCTTATTATATTGATTAGAGAATATAACCTTCAAATACTATTCTTGGGATATAAAAATATAGGTTATATTCTGCTGCATTTACTCAAGCTAAACTCTCATGGAGTTCATCAGCACTTTTGCCTGAGAAAGGATACCAGGATTTGACACTAACAGTTATGGTGTGATGTTATAAACAAGGAATTTAGCAACCAACCACCTACCCATCTGCCTATCTAGGTACTTAAGGGACTTCCAGCAACGCACTTTCTGAATGTCTCTCAAGCATTTAAACATCTAAATTACTCTCTGTTTCTTCCTTCCTCTCTTGTAGGGGGAAAAGCTTTATAGCATTATTTTCTGTTTGGGAGTGTGTGTATATGTCAAAGGAAACTAAGTGAGAGAACCTACTTGAATCTGACATTGATCAAGGGACCTATCAATTTTGATACAAATATTAAATATTTAAATGCTCAATATAACATATTGAGGATTACATGTATTATATTTAAATGTACATAGTTTTAATATATTTAAAACTGTTCATCAAAAAGTTCCCTTCATTATAAACAATTATAACTGAGTAACTAAAGTATTAGTTCATGATTTCATATCAGAACATGAAAGTTGAATCTCAATTTCCAAATAAATTGTAGCTGACAGTGTCAGGGCCGGTGTTTAAAGGTATTTAGGTACCTAAAGATGCAGATGGACACCTAGTGGAATTTTTCAAAAGTGCCTAAGTAGGTTGGTGCCTAGCTTACTGATTTCAATGGAACTGAGGGCTTGTCTACAGGACTACATTAATGCGAACTAGGTACTTTATTATTAGCACTTGTAGGGTCTATGTGGGGCAGTTAAAACACAGCACCCTAGTGCATGCTATAATTTACACCCCTGTAGTCCTAACTGCAGGGCCTACCATAAAGCACCTAACCTTAGGCACTTTGGAAAACCTTATTCAGAGCCCATCTGCATTTTTAGGCACCTAAAATCTGGCCTAGGCTGGGAGTCTTTAAAGTTGTCATCTTATGTAAAAGGCTGAATTGGAAGCTGTAAATCAGCTCCAGCTTAACCTTCAGCACAATTAAAAACCCAAACAAAAACCCAAACAGGTGCTCAAGTAGCTCTGCTGAATGCTGCCAAGCAGGGTGGGGGATAAGGTGATTTTTTTTTTAAATGCATCCTGCAGGAATGTCAGCAATAGTTACTCCTGGGGGAATTCTGCGCCACTGTGTGCTCGTAAAATTCATGTGCCAAATACACACACATATATAAATATTGTAGAAAATAACTTCTGCCAGAAAGTTGTTGCAGTTCTGCCTTTTGCCCATCAGGGGCCACTGTGGCACTAAAACAGAGCAGCTGCTGCTAAGGAAGAGAAGATGTTGCCTTCCTCCCAGTGCCCTGCCGGTGGGGCCAGGTCAGGAGACAGGGGATACAGGGGGACAGACAGCGTGGGGCACATGGGGCTGCTGGGGGGGGTCACAGACTGGGGTTCATAAGGGCTAATGGGAGAGGACAGACTGGGGCAGGGGCTGAATGGAAGTGTAAGTGCAGGGCCACATGGGGGGAAGGGGTGGCTAAGTGGGGGCACAGAGACACATGGGGACAGGGGTTGAGGGTGCAGGGGCACATAGGGGAAGAGAGGTGACTGAGTGGGGGCACAGGGACACATGGGGATGGGGGAAGGGGCACAGGGACACATGGGGATGGGGGAGGGGTGCAGGGACACATAAGGGGTGGCTGAGTGGGGTGCAGGGCCACATGGGGAAAGGGGCAGATGTGCCTGACTGAATGGGAGAGGCTAGGGGTCAGCCAGGGTCTGCATGGGGGNCTCAGACCCACAACCAACAACCCTACAGGTTCACTCCCAGACTCCTTCCCTCTCCCTCAGCTCCTCCATTACCCCTGACTCTCCCAGGCTTTGCATTGCTTTTGAAGGCGGTGGGAAATACAGTTCTGTATTGCAGTATAAATGAATTACTCAAAGTTCTGTATTAATATGCCTAGTAAGGAATCTATTTGACAAAAAACATTTCCTGAATCTTTTTCATTGTCTGTATTGTTATAGACATACTTGCTGACAGGTATTTTGAAATAAATGACCAAAATAATAGAAACTGGTGTGATTATTTTATGTTATTTTTACAAATAAAATATGCAAAATTTTGCAGAATTTTAAAATATTGTGCGCAGCAATTTTTAAATGTTTGGTGCGGAATTCCCCCAGGAGTAAATAGTGCTTCAAAGGGAAACATCTTCCCTTCGCAGCCCAGCTGCAACCCTAGTGAAGCAGCCGGGGTGGCTTTTATGACACTGGCGGATTAAATGAGAGGGGATACAGGGATGGCAGTGAGAGGTGGAGAAAGGATGGACTGGGAAGTGAGAAATGTTGTAATTTTAAGATGCCCCCATTGCCTTCCCCCACATGCCTTTTCAGCAGCAGCATGTGGCTCTTTCCACTTCCAGCAAACTTTCCATTGTAAAAGCTAAGAACCAAAAGCTGATTTGCATGCATGCAATCCTCACATGAGAATGTAAATGTCAACTTTGTCTTGGTCAGCACAAGCTGTGCATGCAAAGAACACAAAATTGCACCTTTGAAAATCTAGACCTTGATTGGGAGTTCTCAATATTTTCAATTTAGTTTTAGAAAGCAGGTTGAAAATGCCTGTAGGGCAACAATCGACTGGCAGAAATGCATGTGGGATGTTGGAGAATAGGAAGAAGGACCAGGAATATAACAAATACAGGGAACTTTTTTTTAAAGAGGACAAATTTGTTATTTTAATTCAGTTTAGAAGAAATGTGCAATTATTTTCAACAGGAATGCTTTCCAAAATAATGAGGAGGATGTCTGCCCAGCTTTCTTCTCTTCTACATGAGTCATCTCTACAAAAACAAACTCAAGGACTACCTGTCTCTTCTGGAGATCTTGTTAACACAGAAGGGACTAGACACATTTAATGGAACTTCCCCACTGACTCAAATATTGTGATCACACACAGAAAATAGCCTAAAAAAGAAAGAAACCCTTCAGCATACAGTTTGATTTAAACAATACCTAACCTATACACACACCCAAAACCTAGTGTGTTCTGGGAGATACTTCCATCTCAAAATGAACACCTTCCAGAAAATTAAGAGCGACACATTCCAAATATTGACAGTTGCTGCTGGGAATGTGCCCCCTTATGCTTCAGGAAGGAAAATCCTACAATCAGAGGCATGTAAGTAGATGCTTGTGCCAATGCAGAGCTTCACTAACTTCAATGGGACTTTACATGAGCATAAGGAACTACCTATGTAGGTTGGATTGAATGACTGAGGGTGAGATTGGGCCAAAACAAAGTAATAATAATAATAAAAAAGGAAATACGAAACAAATTGAGCCAGAGAGTGCCAAAAACAGTTTGAGAAAAGATTGGCTTAGCAGTCTAGTACTCATAACATATTAATTTATTAATTGGAATTTCCATTTTCTTCTTTTGTGGTTAACTTTTGCAATGTTTAAAAAAGCAAAAGGTTTTACTTTATCAAAATTTGGTCTTGCTTTCCAGGTTAGGATTTTTTTTTTTATTACACTTAGATTACTTTTTCTTCATTGCATGAATGCAGCTCCTTCTCGAAAGGACTTTAATGGTTGCTGGACACACTTCAAATCCCATTAAAGTTTACTCAGGATTTGATTTCACTGGTTATTTTTCCACCAATGAACATGAACTATTCTGTTGTACCATTCACTCATCACGACTTGGTCAATTTTATGCTTTCAGTTCTTTCTTTCAAGCCATTTGCTAATTAAGTTACTTAAAGACATCCTCATTGATTAAAAGTTGCTACATTTTCTGCTTCGTTAGTGAGCATGGATGAATCTGTACTGTGTTAAAATAATGACTGAGGTATTAACTATTGCTATCACTTTCCTGCTTTAATTCATTCTTAAGCCTCACTACTCCCTGCAGAGCTCTTTGGAATGTGAAGGTTACAGAGAAGCTATGAGATGTTAGCTTTAAGCCAGTGAGGCTATGGAGAGCTTTTAGGCTTCATGGTAGTTTGAAATCCAATATTTCTCCCTGTTGCAAAGCTCTTGTTATTGCAACGTCTGAATACTTATCTAAAGTAACTGCTTAATGGAATTAACCTTTCTGCCCCTCTGGACTGGATTGCCAATAGGTCAGTGAACTGTCGTTCAGGTAAACTTCTCTCAATACGTTGAGTAGTTTTCCAATTGTCTTCATTTATCAGACTTTGCTGCAGTAAAACATCATTGAAATTATATAAATTCACTACATTCCTTGCAGTTTAAATCCTTCCTTGGCCAACATGTCTTCCTCCCGACCCCCACCCAAAAGTTTATGTCAGGTGACACCTGTAATAGTCACATGTAATGTTAGTGCTCAGCGATTGAAGGATTAACTTACCCCCTTCCTTTCTGAACTCATGTCTAGTGTTTTGTGTGTGTATATTTTTTAAGTATTTACTCTAGCATTTCATTGTTATAATATAAAAGAGTCACCTTTAGTGGATTAAATAGGACAATCCCATATTATGTAGGTATACAAAAACTGTTGATGTTTATTCCAGAATAATGAGTGTACCATTTTAATGGCTGCATAACGTCACTATATTGTATATATACAGTGGGCGGAACAATTCTACTTTAGAAGTGGGATGGACAAGTCAAGTTAATAAGGGTAAAATTTTCAAACCCCCTTAAGTGATTCAGGAGTCTAGGTCCCATTTTCGAAAGTGATTTATGCACATAAGATCCTCACTGAAAATTGATAGGAATGTTGGAGCCTATGTCTCAAGTTACTTTTGAAAAAAGGAACTTAGATGCTGTGACGTGTTGCCTCCAGGGTGCCACCTGATGTACTGGGGTACCACTGAGCCAGCCTGTTACACCAGCCTGGGCTCCCTTACACGATCTTGCTGAGCCAGGCCCTCAAGCCTTCTCCAGCACACACACACACACATAGGTAAGGACACACCCAGCTGCAGGAACACATAGACACTGAAATCAGCTCTGCATGGGAAGGCTTCAGAGCTTTAGAGTTTCCCAGCACTCAAGTGCACACCCCCTATGGTGTGTAAACCCAAAATTGTATCGTCTTGTGCTGCACAGAGAACTGAACAGCGTAAGCTCATGAAATCTGCCCCTCCCTCAATGTGGAGGAAGATGTGCACAACTTTTTGCCCCCCAGTTATGAATTCCACAAACTGGTTTTAGAGAAAAGAAAAACAAGTTTATTAACTACAAAAGATAGATTTTAAGTGACTATAAGTGATAGCAAACAGATCAAAGCAGATTACTTTAGTAAATAAACAAAAACCACAAACTGAGTTTAACACACTACATAGGTAGGATATAAATTAGTAAATTCTCACCCTGCGTGATAAACAGGCTGGCAGATTCTTAAGGCACAAGTTGCCTTGGCTTTCCCAGGTTTTCATACACAGACTAAAGATCCTTCTAGCCTGGGACCATCACTTCCCACAGTTCAGTCCTTGCCCTTCAGGTGTTTCTAGGTGTGTTGTTGCAGGGGAAGTGAGGTCCTTTCCTGATGTCATTGTCCCCCTTTTATATCTTCTTCCCACTTGCTGGAAAGCTCTTTTGCTGTGACCTGGGCCAAACAGTTCCAATTGTGTAGTGTTATCTTCTGAGAGGTTTCTATTGTACACAGTTCCTGGATGCTTGTGTCTATTTCCTCAATAAGCTGTTAACATTGTTTGGCCTTTTTACTGTTGTACCTGAAAGGCTGCTTGTGTGTGCTTTCAACCTCAAAACATCTTTCAGTAACGCATACATAGCCAAATTTCATAACTTCACATACGATGATAGCACATACAATCCAATGAGATATTAATGTCTAGCAGATCAAGACTTTTGGAATGATACCTCACAAGACATTGTACAAAACATATCCTAATTACATGGCAGTGGTGGATATTGGGGTGTCAGGGTGTCACAGATGCTTCTGAAAATTTTCCATCTCTAATTTCCATGAATCTATAACTCTTCCTCACAGCACTGAATGGGAAGAAACACTCTTTAACATTGACATGAAATTGTGTGTCCTGAATGGGACGGATCAGCACACCAGGAACAGGCGATAGATTCATGAGAGGATATTTATTTATTTTTAAAATTATTTATACAGTGCCATAGAGCATGGAACTTTATGTAACAGAAAATGGTAGAATCCTTTCTCCTAATCATTTACAATCTAAGGGTCAACTTTTACCACCTTTTCTTACACTTTGAGTGGGTGGGTGAGGTTCTGTGGCCTGCAATGTACAGGAGGTCAGACTAGATCAGTGGCCCCCAAACTGTGGGAAGGGAAGCACGGACAGATTACATTACAGGTAAGAGGGGGCACAACATAAAAAGTTTGGGGACCACTGGACTTGATGATCATTATGGTGCCTTCTGACCTTAGTCTGTGAGTCTATGATTTCCCATAGATTTCAAAGGGACAACTTATGGAGTAAGGTATTACTCAGCATTAATAAAGATGTCAGAAGCTGATCCTAAGTTAATAGAACTGGAGTTTACAGCAGCATAAATAAGAGGACAGAGAGAGTTTCGATGAGGACAAGCACAATATGATTATGTGGGTGGGCAGGAAATTAATGCCTGAATCTAGAAGGGTAACAGAAATTTGGGTGGAGGTTAGGGTCTTTTTATCATGTAGCTGAGCATCTGATTTATAAACCTCCTTAAGTGTGTTAGGACAGCAAATTACAAGTAAAGGTTTTTTTGTTTTAAAAAATAATATACTATTAGAAGGGGGTAGAGCAAAAAAGATAGAAAGGGGGAAAAGAGAGAAAGCAACAGGAAACGAAAAAGAGAACAGAAAGGAAGGGTGAGACCTCTCATAAGCACATTATCTCATATACATAAAAAAATGATTTCAGTTCTTCCTTTTGCTAAATGCAAAAGAATTCAAGTGGCAGTCAAGCAGGCAACCAGAGTTACTTATAGCTGACCTTCCTACCATCATCTCTGTGAACTTACTCTGTGGGAGTCTCCAGCACATTGACACAAATGACAGTCCATGATCACCCTTCCTTAGTGGTCCCTGCTTCTCACGCTACACTGGAGGTTTTATGATTCACTGACTGCCTGTTTCTTCTTGAAACTATGATTAGGAAGCACAAAGATTTCATTGGTATGCCTGTGATACCCAGCTGTACCTGTCATTTTCTCATGATTGTCTGCATCTGCTTGTATAAGTTTCTCAAATCTAAATAGAATAATAGAATCACAAAAAATGTACGGTTGCAAAGAACCTTAAGAGGTCATCAAGTCCAGCACCCTGTGCTGAGGCAGAACCAAGTATACCTAGACCATCTGTCACATTCTCGGGTGCAATCCAGACCAGTGAGTGGTTGTGTCACCACCTGCCCCGCAACCTTGGGTGCATCACAATACTTTGCTGTTGTAGCTCCCAACATGGGCTGCTCACAACCAGGCCACCAGCATGCAGGTCAGACCCTGAGTGTCTGTGAATAGCTGCAGACTTGGTCCAGCAGCTCTGACCGCAGCAGCCTGTCAGCAACACACAAGTAACATCCTAGTTTACACCACCCTTGCTTACTACTAGCAGGATGACCCTAACACACTCCCTGTTCCAACAGTCTTCCAGCAAGATGGTGATTGATCCTTTCCTCAGTCAGGATTTCTCCCAGAGACCCAAAGGTGCCGGTTCCTTTGTCTTCCTAGGTGAAAAAGAGAACTTGGGGTTTTCTGCCCCTCTCTTTTACAGTCCAGTGAACTTTTGAAGTGGATTCTTCAGAGGGTTACCCTTCAAAGTAAAGAAGGTGACATGGAGTCTGATCGTAAAAGAGGCTCCATGCTTTTTCTCACCTGTTTGCTGAAATGCAAATTTGCTGTGTCTCCTGCCATCTCCGCCCCCTACTGTCTGGAGGACCCAGTTTAATACTTACATGTAAACTGAGGACACACACATCCCTTTGTTTAGAATAGACCTGTTTAACAACTTTTGCCTAGGCAGGACTGTGTGGGTTTGAACATGTGCTACCAACATCATACAGTGAAATACCATAACTTTACATATAATGTTGCTACATATATTTCATCATATTACTGGCCAGCGAGTTATTAGTTTTCAAATGATACCTGACAAGGCATATTTTGTACAAATATTACTACAGTAGTGTGAATACATGGGTGCATTCGGTCACACAATCCCTGGAAGGTTTTTGTCTAACCTGTTCTTGAAAAACATTAATGATGTGGACTCCACAACCACCCTTGGAATCCTATTCCAGAGCTTAACTATATAGTTAGGAAGTTTTTCCTAATATCTAATCTAAATCTCCCTTGCTGCAGATTAAGCCCATTACTTCTTATCCTACCTTCAGTGAACATAGAGAACAATTGATCAGAGTCCTCTCTATAACAGCCCTTAACATATTTGAAGAGTGTTATTAGGTATCTTCCTTCCCCCCCCCCCCCAGTCTACTCTTTTCAAGACGCAACATGCCCAGTTTTTTTAACCTTTCCTCATAGGTCAGGTTTTCTAAACCTTTTATCATTTTTGTTGCTCTCCTCTGGACTCTTTCCAATTTATCTACATTTTTCCTAAAGTCTGGTGTCCAGAATCAGACCTTCACCTGAGGCCTCAGCAGTGCCTAGTAAAGGGGACAATTACCTTCTGTGTCTAAGGGTATGTCTATACTACCAGCCGGATTGGCGGGTAGTGATCGAGCTATCAGGAAATCGATGTATCGCGTCTCATCTAGACGTGATACATCGATCCCCGAACGTGCTCCCTGTTGACTTCGGAACTCCACCAGGGCGAGAGGCAGAAGCGGAGTCGACCGGGGAGCAGCGGCCATCGATCCCGCGCCGCGAGGACGCAAGTAAGTCAATCTAAGTCGATCTAAGATACGTCGACTTTAGCTACGCTATTCTCGTAGCTGAAGTTGCGCATCTTAGATCTTAGATCGATCCTCCCCCCTCCCCCCCCGTAGTGTAGACCAGGCCTAACATACGACACTCCTGTTAATACATCCCAGAAACTGGATCAAACAAACCCAAAAAGAAACAGGATTTGGTAGTGTGAACTCTTCAGGAAAGCTTCATAACTTGTGTCTCCCTTAAGTGACAGTATTTTAGTGTGGGATTTGCAAAAGTATTCAGCATTGGCCTGACAACTCCCATTCACCTCAATGTGAGCAGTCTGGGCACTTCCGAAAATCCTTTATTGTTCAGCCAGCTCTGCTAAGGCTAAGTGATTTCTGCATGCAATTTTTCTTCTGGATAGCAAACAAGCAACTAATAATTATTTAAATCACCTAATATATTGTCAGGTGAAACTGACTCCTTCCTAGGTGGATAAAAAGAGCTGTCTGGATTAAAAGTCTACACTAGACATATGGATCTTACATGATGTAGATCTTTTTGAGTTTCATGAGCTGCCTTCTCCAGCTATTTTTTGAAAGTAGAGAAATCCAGCCACATCTCACATATTAGGCTCTCAACTGCTGGAACAGTAGCTTTTAATTCTTATGCATCACATCTTTGTCACATCACATCAGGCCTACCAAATATGCTCATTCATTTAAATCTAAGTTACATACTCTTCAACCAAGAATTTGTTTTCGTATGCCATGTCTACTTTACTATTGTTCAGCCTGCTACATTTTTTTGTATCTATCACTGAACTACACTATCTAAGAGTGCACTGTACAGCAGAGTATACTCCTGGGGGAATTCTGCACCAAAAAATTCTGTGCACAATATTTTAAAATTCTGCAAATTTTATTTGTCAAAATAACACTACATAATCACACCAGTTTCAATTATTTTGGTAATTTATTTCAAAATACCTGTCAGCAAGTATGTCTGTAACAATACAGACACACCCAAAAATTCCCCCTGCAGTAGAGAGTTAAAAAACCCCCCAGGACAACCCAGTTCCTGTTTCTCTACCTCCTCCCCCACAGAGCCCAGCCGGGGGCTGAGAAACTCTCACCCCCTGCCCACAGAGGCCAGCTGTGCCCCTCCCCCCAAGCCCAGACACTCACATCCCCTCCCCGCCAGAGCCCAGCCACAGCCCCCCAGCCTAGACACATAGATTCCCTATCCCCCAGAGGCCAGCTGCGGGGTCCCTCCTGGCCCAGACACTCACACTCCCTACTCCCCCCAGGCCAGGGATCCAGAGGGAGAAACAGCCTGATGCTGCGTCCTGGGCTTGCACGGAGTTTCCTGCGTGCCACCACCTCCTTCCTTCAGGGCGTGATGGGAACTGTAGCTGCTGGGAACCCTCCAGTTCCCTCCCCCTTGCCCCGGCCTTGTCTTCTATTTGTGAGCAGGCCTCTGCCAGATCCAGCGGCCCCTAGTGGCAGCCAACATCTCTACAGCCCATTTATGTTGGGGGAGGGGAGGGAAAAATTCTGCGTGCACAACATTAATTTCTGCAAAATTGTGCACTGCGCAGTGGAGCAGAATTCCCCCAGGAGTAAGAGTACCCACAAACGTCTTGTGTGCAAAAAGTACAAATGACTGTGACAAAATACACTTAAGTTGTGAACTAGAAGAAAAATAATGACCATATTCAATCTCCATCCCGTAATGAATGAGTGACATTAAAAGTATTTTAAAGTATAAATATATTTCATATACTAAGTTGAATGAAACTGTTTGGTTAACATTTTGTTACAGGTAGCTGTAACACTGGATTCTTTGGGTGAAAGCCTGGCCTCATTGAAGTCAATGACAAAATTTCCATTGACTTCAGTGAAACCAGCATTTCATCCTTTGTCTTTATAGTATTAACACTTTACTATGGGATTCTTAACACATCAAGATAACTGACAGAAATTTGTTGATTTTGAGCCAGATTTTCCAGTCCACTCTGGCCCATCTGTAGAGCCCTGCAAATCTGTGGATATCCGCTTTATATCTGTGGATACCTGCATCTCCGGAACCTGTTTGCAGATGGATATGGATCCAAATGTTATATCTAGAGCCCTGCAAATCTGCAGATATCCATGGGATCGGATGTGGATACAAATGTTCTATCCGCATAGGGCTCTGGTGCAAAGTGGACAGGCTCTGCTCAGAAACAGCCAGTAGGAATTCCCCTTACAGAGGGGAAAAACCTGTTGCCACCAATCTGGCAGAGGCAGCAGAGCCTCAAGGAAGGGGATGTGTCAAGGGAAGGAAGACACAAGGAGGAGCCAGACAGTGATATGGCAGTATGGCACTCTCTGCGGCTGATTTTCACTAGTGTAGGTCCCATAGGGATCTTACACCAGTGGCTTAAGTTGCCTACCCCTGAGTTAGAGCAACCCCCTAATTTGATGCTGAATCAGGGAGCAGAGAGTAACCAGCTTCCTATGCCCTGCCACTCATCCTAAAACAAGGAGAGCTTGGGTTCAGGGCAAGATTTCAACCAGAGTCATTATTCCTGCAATCCAACCAAGTACATTTGCAAACTGGAGTTTTGTATTATGTGGTAGACTCCACTTTCATATTAACTAGGTTTTATTTTTCTATGCAATACTGGCAGTTGTACAATAAAATGTTTTTATCTTATTGTAATAATAAAAATTACCTGTCTGAAACATTTATTTACCTATTAGAAAATTGTTTATTACACTTTATTCATATTGTATTAATTTTTTAGGTATAACATTACAACCTTGACAGGGCACCAAAGATGGCAAGGCTTAAATAGATGGAGAGAGAAAGTGTTAATTTGAGAAGATCCATCGATCTCAGCTTCCAGTTTGGATTCAAATATTTGCTGGATGATAAAATGTGTGTATCATCCCCAGCATAACAAGAGACTCTATTAGGTGAATGTAGATATCAAGAATGGAATACCTCAGCTTCCTCCTAAATCTTTTATATCACACACACACACACACACACACACACACACACACACACACACACACACACACACACACACAGAACGAACATGGAAGACATCAAGACTGATAGGACATTCAGAAATGAATGAGTCTGTCTTCCTCTTCACCAAGCCTCCGGCAGGTAAAGCCCTCTTTCCTTCCCCATGAATCGTCTATTGATTTAAAGTCTATCACCTTGAATAGGTATGGTCACACTGGATCTAATTTGAAAGAATAAATATTTATTCTAAAAACAATTTTATGCACTGAAGTCACAGTCCTGTGTTTTAAGGATCTATGTCACTTACATTCACTGCAGCTGTTAGCCTGGGGCTTCTGGGGTTAAGCACCTGCAAAAATCACTATTTAATTCAAATAGATACTTCTCCTTCAGAAGCTAGCCAAGCCTTCCCCCTTTTCCAATGGCTGAGTCACAGACTATGCACAGATAAGGCTCAGTGGGCAACGAACTGAGAAGGTTGAGTTTGCCATGTGATAGCCTACCATGGGGACCAGGTTTCTCCCTGGTTGACTGAGCTCCTCAATTTGGCCATCTGGAAAACTAGGATAACACAGGAAGAAAATAGGACCATCTTGTCTGATTTAATTACCCACATGCACACACACACTTTTCCTCTGAAATCTTTTGAATAACCATCTTTTCTAACCATCTAAATAACCCTTTTTGTATAAAATGAGAAGTCATCTGGGGAGCACTTTCCAATTAACATGTTAATCAATGTTTGTCTCAAAAAGGCTTAGAATTGTTATAAATATCAGAACAGCATGTGTGAAGCTTGTGGGGTAGAGCAGTACGGCTTCCTTGGGGGGAGAGCTGTAATTGAAAGCATCCCTTGGAAAGGGGCAGTTACAGTGTACAAAAATCGGATTTGTTTGTATATTCGGCCCAGAAAGAAGTATAGTATTTTTTTTAAGATTTAAAGAAAATATGTTTGTAAAAAATTATGTACTATTTGACCAGACTATATTGACCTACTAATTGCAATGCCCAGAAGATAAGCTAATTAAGCCAAATTAAGAGTTGCCTCGCCCCATAAACACAATTATATTGCATCTAATCTCTTGTTCTAACTGCTATTGCATTGGCAAATATTTTTAGTTTTTAATTATAGTAGCCACTAGTTTATGAACATATTTCCAGTTATTTGAATACATGAGAAACTAACTTTATGCATGCTTAAAAGGAAATCTTTCAATGCAGTCCTGAGCCAGTTGTTTCTTTAATATTATTTTCTTGGCTCTGTCTCTTACTGGTTCCCCATCATGTCAGTTGCATTCACCATAATCATTGACAGTGAAAAGATAATGCGATAAGAAAAAATGTTAATAGTTTCTGTAAACACAATCAAAGTCCATTTATACAGTAATTACTTTCTTCACTTTTTTTCTACTAGGCTCTTATATCTTTAAAGTAGGAAGCAGATCAATTCATTATTCCTTATAGTTTATTTAAGGCATTTCAAAAACATCAATCCATAAGATTGTAGCAGCATCACACGCTGAAGCCAGTTAAAAGCTAGTTATCACAGACAGCTGTAGTGAAAATTGTACACATTAGTATGACCCCCAATTCTAAAAATAATCAGTACTTATTATTACCACTTGTACTAAAATGGAAACTTGAATTCAATTTCATTGCTACTAGAATTAACAGCAACCCAGTGTAAGTTTCTACTTTCGCATTTCATTTTGACTCTTTAAAAAAGCCACATAATAAACAAGTTACCTGAGATGAAAGTGTCCTTTTTTCGCACAGTGGTTGCCATCAAATATTTACCAAGTGGTTCTGCAGGTATTCTGTCTTCTACATAGAGTGAAATACTGCCCTGACATAGATACTACAAACATCTTAATGGCATTCCAGGATGTCTTTACTGCAATATAGTTAATATACCCAAGTACTGGGGTACAATTTCTCTAACTATTTTCATGTTAAAATATAAAAAGTGAAAAAGTATCATTTTTTTATGAATTTGCTTATCATTTCCTATTACTTATATAACAGCAATGTTGTCCTAGGAACTTTACACATAGGTAGGAAGACTATGATCCTGCCATTAATATCAAATTGTCACTTATAAAATGCAAGAAACTAAGCCATATCTTACCATCAAAGCTCATGTTACTTCTCCAGTGGAGTGAATGGGAATTCTGAACCAAAACTGATGGCAGAATACGGCCAGAAACATGTCAGATGTACAGTAGTACAGGTCTGTTGCATCTTACGCGCATTTAACATGCGCGATTTCAGCTTCACGCGGTCGGGGAACGAGGAGGGGGGAAAAAAAAACCCAAAACGGCGATTCCACCAGCGTGAGATGCGAATCTGCTGTTCCCACTAAAATATTTTTTGGGGGGACTTGACAGCAACAGCATGTCTTTATGCCTGTGATAAGGTTCTCCCCTATAATAAGCCTGGAGGGTTGGCAAAAAAACCACAACAGTTTAAATAGTGCGTCTGCCCCGGAGTGAGTGTGAGATGGGAGAAGTGAATCTGCTGTTCCCACTACAGTACTCAGTCCCCCTGTGCCTCTCATACTGTGCGGATCTCGCCGCACTGAGTGAGATTCTACTGTGCCTGTACTGTTTAAAGATACAGTACATATTTTTCGTACTGTATAACATGGCCCCTAAACGCAAGGCACCTACTTCATCTGGTGCTCAACCAAAGAAACAGCGATCTGTTCCAACGCTGGAGGAAAAACTGGCTGTGTTGGACTTATTGAGAGACGGTATGTCCATCGCCAACGTGGCGCGTCAATACGGCCACAACGAATCTAGCATCCGTGCCATCAAGATTCGAGAGAGAGAAATTTGTCAAGCCGTGGCATCAAGTGCTCCAGTAACTGCTAAGGTGACGAGCCAAGTGCGTGATAAGACTTTAGTGAAGACTGAAAAGGCATTAAACTTATGGCTGGAAGACATGAACCGTAATTTTGTCAGGGCCTAGGGGCAGCGAATTTGTTAATCCGCCCCGGGTGGAGAGAGACACCAGTCCCCTCACCCAAGCAATCACCAGTCACAAACCAATGGGGAGAGATGGAACTCCTGAACTCCATATCCAGAGGCAGAGGTCTGTCTGCCAGTCTCTCCCCTTGAGCCTTCCTTTCTCTAGAAGACAATTGAAGGCCAGGGTTGACCCACCCGACACCTGCTTCTCTGAGAGAGTTAGGAAAGGGTTCTGGAGGGATCATAATCCTGCTCTGTGGGTGCACAGCCAAATGGAGGCTCACCCAGAGTTAAAGAGGTATGTGGCACCACACACAAGTGACTGTCAGGTCTGCAACACTATTTTACTGTATAAATGTATTTTCATTCAGTCAGCCCTGTAGAGCTCCAATACAAATAACACTAGTACACATTGACCATCTGAGAGCTGCAGATGAAGTCCAGGATTTCACCCACTTGCCTAATTATTCTACATGGGATTTTGATTACATTAAGTTACTGGAGAGGATCTTTTTATGTGATGAATGGTCTGATTATTTCTGTGGGGTTTACTTGTTAATTCAGTTATCTGTTCCCCTTGATTCTCCTGCCATTTTTTTGACCCCCTGTCCTTAACCCTTCTTTAGTTTTACCCTATCTTTTCTCCTAATAAATAGTTCGTTCCTTTTAAAAATTGATTGGTCCTGATTCCTTTTAATTCTTAGAGTTCTAGTGGTCAGAGGGGCTATAAATTTTTTTTCACCTGGCCAATAGGCGGAGACACCATCATTTTAGCTCAAGAATCATTTTAGCTCCAGCAACTAGTCAGCTAAAGGCAGATGCCTGCTATCAGCCCAAGAAGCATAAAGAACCCAGGGCCCAGTGGGTCTAAGGAGGGTAAAGCAAGTGAACTCCACTACTCTTGGAGATCGAGGGTGCTTCGGGAGGAGGCTACACATACCCCTGGCATATTACATCTTGTTATATGTATTATTACTAATTTTTTACAGTGCCCATCGTGTGGGCAGCAGGCACTTGAAGTATAGAGTGGAGGGGGGGGGGGGGGGGGGAAAAATCACAAAAAAACAGACACAAAACCACCACAAGAACAAAACAGACACTGCTAGTCAAGAACTGAACAAAATAAGTGTGTCTTGCATTGTAGCCTGAAGGTTCTGACAGAGTTCTAAGGAGAGCAAGTTCCACAAATGGGGCCCTCAGCAGAGAAACGCCTGCCACTCGACAGGGGTCTTCAAACTTTGCATCCAAAAGCAACAGCTTCTCATCTAATCTTATCTCAGATAACTGGAACCAAACCATACAGAGCTCACTACTAACATCATAAATTGTACCCAATAGCCATCAGGGAGGCAGGGAAAGATTTCAGCACAGTGTTTATATTTGCCCACATCACTCAGGCAGAAGGTAGCTGCTTTATGCACGTGCTGGTGCAGTTACTGCTTTATATTACTGTATACTGAGTGACTAACTGTATCAAGCACAGGCTCTTGACCTAAAGAAGTTCAAACTCCTCTTAAGAGTTGGTTATGAGGAATCTGTAGGATTTAATTAGAGAAGCTTATCTAGGACAATTGAATTACAAGAACAGCTCAGTATTATAACAGGTTTACTGTCTGGAATAATGACTTCATTTAAAACACGGATGCTCAATTAGACTTGTCAATGTATATGCACTGCTGTTTCCATGTTGCTGTACGGCAATGTCAGATCATCAGCCTCTCGAGGCAGCAGTGATGATGAAATGGGAATGTTTTAAAGTGACAACTGCAATTCCTGAACAGATAAGCTGAGACTGAGTGTTCTAAGTAGAATGATTATTTTCAGAAATAAAGCCAAAAGCTTAGTATACTTTTGTGTACTCTTTCTTCATTTATCTCTTCATTTAACTCTCGGTATCCGCTCAAATCCTCAGAACATCACTCAGAATGAGATTTTTCGTGTAAGCTAACTTGCCAAGCTAAACATTTTGAAAAAGAATGACAGTTGTCAAAAATAATGATATCCCCAAAAATTTCAGAAATCACAATGTAAGTCTCTCAGTAATTTTTACCAGCAAAATGAGAATATTTTAAGATGCTTTCAAAACCAATCTAGTAGTAGCATATGAACAGCTCCTATCCACAGGTTTTAATTTAAGTTTCATCTCTTTCCTACATTACCAAATCTTTAATCAAAGTTTCTCCTCGTATTGCAGATTCATATGCATACTTTGTTCAATTTTGTTAAAAATGAAATACATAGAATGTTTGCACTCACATGCATCTTTGCAATAAATATGAAAGCACTGCATAATACTCATTCTCATATGTACGACCCCTTGTAAGACCATAAATAACAGTTTGTTAGTGTATCATACATATTTCTGCTAACTCATTTTCAGTCTCCCAGCCAAACTCTGCAAGTGAGAACTACTACTTTCTTGTTCCTATCAATGTTTGCATTAATTAAAAAAAATCAGCAAAGAGTTTACTGCAAATTTTCCCAGTGAGAGAGAGAGAGAATTAGCCTCATAAGCCCATTAGAAAGCATCCTGTATGGTCTCCTGGGTTTTTCTGGGATTGCATTGAGGGGATCAATTAAAAACATGTTTACTTCAGATATGTAAAAGATATTTTATAACATTGGTAAAAAAGACCATTTGACACCAGATGCTAAAGTATCTTAATTTCTTTTACACCGGGAGAATTTATCTAGGCAAGAGAAATTGTTCTATAGCTAAAAATAATTTCAGGAAAGCAAAGTGATTGATGAATACAACGATTGTTCAGCCACACTGATCAAAGCAGAGTCTTAGGGCTTTTAAATAGTCAGTAGAGTCCCTATATACAATAGATTCTTCCTGCTGCAGAGATGGTATTATATTATGCAAATATACAATGTAAGAGACAATTTTAATTAGTAACAAGGATAATATAATATATTTTAATATGTCTTCTTTATTAACAATAATAGTATGTTCCATATATGAAGGGAAATAGTTTGACACTGTTACTGAAAGATGAATTGCTATTAAGTTTAGCATATAGGATGTTCAAAGTAGTGCTGCCACCTTTTGGTTATATTTAATCAAAATAAACAATTCTGACTTAGTATTTGTTTGCACACTGGAAATGGTACAGCAACAGAGATTTATGGCACAATATTAAAATATGCAGCAAAGACAGATCTCCAGGCCCTAAAATTAGAACAAGGTGCTCCTTGGCTTAAAATTTCAGTGAACATGACCTCCTTTAAAGATGGAGCCAGCTTTTCCTGGTCAGCCACAAAGCAAATGTCCATTGACACCAGACCACATGATTTAAAATTAATGCTTAGCTCCTTGCTTTTGAAAAGACAGATTTATGTCTGCAGAAAGATCTCCATGAGTTAGAATCAGCAGAAGGGAAATATTCCTGTTGATCAATTTGATGCCATTTGAGATCTTGTCTCCTGAAGTTTTTATAACACTTTAAAGAAAGAAGATTACATGTGGGGGTCAAATTAATCCATATGTGCAGAATAGTAATTCTGTCCTTTTAATATGACAAGTGTAAAAAATGTACAAAGAAGATAATTTTGGATCTGACTAAGAAGCTCAAAAGGTCACACATTCTCTCACACACACTAACTAGCCTGAACGCCCCTGCCACACTCCAAATGTAACTTAGGCCCCGTCCAGACTACCCGCCCGGATCGGCGGGTAGCCATCGAAGTATCGGGGATCGAATTATCGCGTCTTGTCTGGACGCGATAAATCGATCCCCGAACGCGCTACTTCGAACTCCGGTACTCCTGCAGGGCGAGCGGAGTACCGGAGTTCGAAGTAGGAGCCGCGAACTTCGATCGCGGCGCCGCGCGGACGCGAGGTAAGTCGCGTTAGTTCGAACTAAGGTACTTCGACTTCAGCTACGCTATTCGCGTAGCTGAAGTCGAAGTACCTTAGTTCGATCCCGCCCCTAGTGTGGACCAGCCCTAAGGAACCATACTTTACCTAGCATGGAAAAGAAAGTTCACATCATAGAAAACACTTCAGGAAAGAGGATCATAGAACCTATCATGAACTTAAGAGATACTATTCCCAGAAGAGTTAGTCACAATATGAGTCCTCTCTTAGATTTACAGCCCCAATAATATGCTTTACATTAATTTCATATGACATCATAATAATTGATCAGTTCTAGGAACAATATAATTACCGTAAGTTGTATATAGTTATAGCCTCTGCTTCACTATATGCCAAAAAATATGGGGGGAGGGGTTCTTGTTATTGTTTGTTTTTTGTTGCCTCAGAATTAAATTATGTGATTTTAAATGTCAAGCTTTGTGTGTCTGAACACAAAGTACATGATCAGACATAAATAAATGCATCATTCTATGTTATGTATTGTATTATAGTTATCTGCAGACAGCACAGAAGAGTGGCATAAACATTATATATACCAGTATATATACATAATGTATAAACAAAATGTTTAATTTTTTTTTTGTTTCCCCCACCCTCATGTAATTTGGTCAATGCAGCACAGATACTGTTTTTTAACCCCTCTTCTCAGCAATAAAAAATGCAGGACTGACCAATCAAACTGAAGAATCACGGCACCATCTAGTGGTCCCTCCTCCTCTCCATTCTCCCAAGTTTGATTCCTTCTGATGTAAAAACAGGACCTTTAGTCCTTATCTATCCCTAAATAGAGACCAGGGACCATGTCTGAGACCACGGCTGCAGCAAAGCCATGCACACTAGCAGAAAACCAGAAATGGACCCACAGTCACACTGGGAATGGACCAATTCAATTCATTAAATTTTTCATTGGGGTCTCCCATCAACAGAAACAAGAAGCAACAGCCTCTCCTTATGAGAGAAAAATATATATTCTCAACAGCCACCAGCAAAGCCCTGCTGTAAGGAATGCAGGGTGATGGTAATGCAGAGTGGTGCTGTTGAATGGTTCTTTTGAGAATCAATTTTTATAAGTTGTAATACAAAGAAAACTTAAAAGGAAAATATTTGTAATCAAATGCAACCTTCTGTCATTTTATTTGTAGGAAACAAGAGGGGAAAACAATAGGCAAAGCTTTTGCATAAATCATAATTAATTGCTCATGAAATTATATTGCTTAAGTTCACATGTTCAGTTAAAACCTTGGAATGTAAATATAGATTCTTATGTAACTGGACATTTTAGGTGCCTCAATTTTTGTGTGACTTACTTGAGACACCCTAAGGAGCCAGATTTTCAGAAATGCTGAAGCCTCCACCCTCTGAACACCGGGCCCCTTTAAAGTGTATCTAGTTGGATATCCAAAACTTGAGGCATGCAAAATCACTGGTCACTTTTAAAAAAACGTGGTGTAAGAGTTTTCATGATCAAACTAATTAGGTGTCCAATTGCCTCTTTGAAGGACAAAACTGAGACATTTTCTGAAAATTTAGCTTAATTAGGATTGAGAGCTTAAATTCATTTTTAATCTAAAGAAAATAAATTTGTATGTATTTGCTGGGTGAGTTCAGTTCTGAAATGAAAGTGCTTCTCTAGCTATGCTTTCTCTTGATCTCCATGGGCTCCTCTCTTATGCAGTGTTGTAGGAAACAGAAGGAACCTAAACATGTAGTAGTGGATGCCGTCACTGAGTGGAACACAGGGAAGAAAGGTGGGAATCAGGCATATTCTTTCCCACCAAATAGCCATATCTAGCTTTTCTACAGCAGCTATGTGGCAGCTCAGCTTTATGTAGCTCAGAGGGCCTGGTAACAGGATGGCAAAGACATTGGGTTGTCAATTGGTTGCTTTACAAAGCACGATCACCTGGAAATAAAGTACAATTTACAATGCAATTTCCATCGCAAGTTACTATTGTTCCATGCAGCAGTAACTCATGCTCTGCATTTGTGGCAAGGTAGAAGGTTTGGATGTATGCTAAGTGGGGGAGTTGCCTGTGACATCAGAGTTGCTTTATGAGTCATGGTGCCACAGCATTTAATGTGGGGCAAGGGGGAGGAGGAAGGAATAATCAAGGACAGCACAGAAACACAGGAAATGCTGCACAGAGCTTTTGATCTGCAGTGTCTTCCCTGATTATTGTCTCTCCAAGCTGTGTAAGAAATCCTGGCCACGCCTCAGAGCTCCTGGTCTGCTGGTTCTGCAGGATTGTGCAGCAGGCTGGTAATTGGTTCTTCAAGCATCACACACCAGTGGAAGGCAAGTGCTCTATTTCTGCACAGTTCTATGCCAGAAGGTGACCATATGGCCCACACTCACTGTTTTATGAAAACTGTTTATCCCAATATTAATATATTCAGTGTGACACAATTTAAGTTCATATAAAAGGCTAGTGTTATGTTAAGGGTGGTAAAGAAAGTAAGCCTTTGTAAACACTTACCTACATGACTAAGATAGTATTTTTGGAATGACAGGCCCAACACAAAAGAGACTATTAGGTCCAAAGTCTGCTCTCAGTTACATCACTGCAAAAACAAAGTAATTTAAGTGACCTCACTAGAGCTGATCTGGATTTACAGGAGTGTAAATGACAGCAGAATGTGGACCTTAATGTGAGAACAGAATCAAAGCAGAACAGTGAGGGACTGACTTGATTTGTGAAAGGTTTGATTTGGAAGCTGGAATGCAGAACAGGAGTTTTGAAATTGTAGCTACCTGTACATGATGTCTCCCTTGCCTCCACCCACCACCACCCATTTTTGCTATTTTAACCATCTTTGCTCAAGGTAAACAAAAACCAAAATAGGCTAGAAAAAATATTCTGGGTCCATGTCCTCTTATTCTTCTCCCAATAAGAATTAACCCACTTTAGAAGTTCAAATGCTTATTCAAGCACCTGGGGCCTGGGAGGCTTATTACTGGTCAGACACCAGGAACACACCTTGCTGGCAGAATATGGAATTATATGTACCAGTTTTCTTTTCTCAATTATGTTAGAAATAAAAATCAAGTTGTTGTTATTTTTAACGTATATCACCACCCCAGAAGCAGTACGTCTTCTATCTGATAATGTTCTGCTACTGAACTGGAATGAATACAAAGCAAGGGGATTTTTTCTATATATCCCATAATGAAATTTGATTCAGATCTTGTCGTGTTGGCCAGCAATATATTGTTATCGTTTCCAAATTGTCCCAAGCTACCAACAGGATAGCTATTCAAGGTATGTCACATTATGGTCATGGATAAACTGAATAACTCTACAAGCAAACCCCACACAGATCAGGACACACCAACTGAAAGTGGCACCAGACTCTCCCAAAACCTTCAGACATCAACTCACTGCTATGATGATCAATAACCCGCACAACACACCTTTCAAGATCTATGGGTCCTGCACATGCCTATCACAACATGTGGCATACACTGGCATACATATACAATGCTCTAAATGCCCCAATAAAACCTATGTGGGTGAAATGAGACAATCACTATTCTCTCAAATGAACTCACACAGAAAAGTGATAATAGACAAAAACACCATATCTCCCATCCGTGAATACTTTTCACAAAGCAATCACTCTATAGCTGACCTCTCTGTCCTCATCCTCAAAGGATATCTGCACAACATCTTCAAAAGATGAGCCTGGAAACTTAAATTCATAATTTTGCTAGACACTAAAAATCATGGACTTAATAAAGAAACTAGATTTATAGCTTATTACGACCACCCCTTTTTTGTTCTATGGCTGCAGAGGTGTTAACTAGCCTCTCTATCTTCAATGATCTCTTACGATATGTGGTAATTACTTCTGCTAAAAACCTGTTCCACCTTTTATTTAGCTGTGACACTCAGTACATTTCCCAGACCTGACGAAGAGCTAGCTATGTATAATCTCAAAACTTGTCTCCTTCACCAACATAAGTTGCCTGAATAAAATATATTACCTCACCCACCTTGTCTCCTAATATCCTGGGACCAACATGACTATAACAGGGGGGAGGGATAGCTCAGTGGTTTGAACATTGGCCTACTAAACCCAGGGTTGTGAGTTCAATCCTTGAGGGGGCCACTTAGGGATCTGGGGCAAAATCAGTACTTGGTCCTGCTAGTGAAGGCAGGGGGCTGGGCTCGATGACCTTTCAGGGTCACTTCCAGTTCTATGAGATAGGTATATCTCCATTAAAAAACAAAACACTGTAAATAACTCTACAGGATAAAATTGAGGGTTATCTAGGTATGTGGATTTAAAAAAAAGAGCACCCGAAAACTGTTTAAAATAATGGAATAACTTTCAGACTCAAACATTGTACCCTTGTTACCATCATGGATGTTGTTACTTGAAATTACTGCTTCAATAATTACCTGAATATTACTCCTGTTGTATATGATCTTGGAGTGAGTAATCAATAGATTAAAGGTGGGTGAAGAGGTAGTTTGCATATATAACATGGTGCTAATGTGATTATTCTGAAATGCTGTATTTTGAGACATATCCTGTATTAAGAGCAGAGAGTTAATAAAACAAGACATAGCTCTTAATAGACTTTAAGGCACTCTGCTGGCTATAAAACAATAACTTCAATATGACAGTTACCACTGTGGCTTTTTCCTGCCACATCAATCATTGTATTATGTTTATTAGGATTAATAGTGTTTGGGAGAGAAATTAATTATGCTTTTCTGCATGCAGATATTGTATTAGTGAGTACAGTAATTATTCCAGTGCCTTGCATAAAATCTGCCTTCCACAAGATGTAATTTATACAACTGTGAACTTTTATATTAGTGCCAATTAGCCTTTGGTGGCATTACTTTAGATACAAAAAAAATGTAATCTTAGTGACTCATCTGAAGAATGGCAACTCACAATAGACTAGCATTGACCTTCTCAAGTAGTGTCACAGGCCGAACAGGTATCCTTGCTGCCTTCAGCAACATTCACTAAGATGGTGTTGCTGATGTGACTGCTGAACCTAGCAGGGGCTTATCAGTGTCACTCAAGTAGCTCTGTTCTATGCAAGAGAGTAGTATTAAGTGATTGCTTACCTGCCCAAAACCTTGTTTTACGTGTGTATGAGGCAATTAGCAGAGGCCGTAAAAAGGTATGGATTATAGTTTCTTGAGTACACTAAACAGTATTTATGTCTCTTCCAGACCTGCCAATGGATGGCACAATACCCATTGTCTATCAGAGATTAGGATACAGACCAGAGCTATTTTATAAAGAATAGCTGGTTAAAACTCAATCCAGACAACGCTAAATAAATAGAATGGGGAACACTGGAAGATGTGGCAGACATCTTCTGAGCAGCAGTCTTGACTGAGGTGGTTTGCCCACAATTCATTGTTAAATTTCACAAACTGGGATTCATGTCGGATCCTTAGTTCTTTCTGGCTGCTTGGATAGCAGAGGATGCCAAGAGCACTTTTAATCACTTTTTAAAATCACTTGTACTTAGCAAGAACGTTGCATCCTTTTCTTTCCAATGCAGATGTCACCATGGTTATCCACCAGCTTTGCTATCTGGAGGTGGAATTACCAAAGAGCCCTCTTTTCACAGGGTGCAAATTCAAAACTTGGAAAACTGAAGCTAATTCAAAACATGAAAGCATTTTAGGTCTCCCACAGAGACAACACATTACACCTGTACTCTTTGTTCTGTTCTGCCTACTATTTGATTTCCTATTAGTAGACAAGAGGTCTAGCATCGTGAACTAATGTAATATATGCAGCAACTTTCCCACTTAACTGAACAATAATGATCAGATGAGGACATATTTCCCTGGAATGCAACTGAGCAACTAGTTCCACCATCTCTACTCCAGAAACTCTACACTTTAGAGAATCCCATAATGCCATGAATACTTTTTCCTATGATGTGTTCTGCTTATCTGTTTGGTCTCAAGGGGAAGTATTGCAGTTTGCCATAGGGCACTGTAGACTCAAACTATTAATACCTTAAGAATAGTATAACCATTTATTTTTTGATGTTGTGCATTGTTATGGATTTTCCTGAGGCTATTTCTTCCTTGTCTTCAATAAAAACTAGATTTTTACACAGACACACACATATATATATATTATATATGTGCAGTGATAAAGTCAGGACAGACAGCTGCAAGGGGGGGGGGGGTGTAGAAAACAATCCCAGAAGGTTAAAAGGCCCTCCTTTCTATCAACTGAGGAGGGGTAACTACAGGTCAATCAGGTTCAGCTGAGAAGGGGTTACCAGAGAATCAATTAGGATCAGCTGATTTTAACTAAGGGCTGCCTGAGACCTTTTTAAACCCTCTCCTGTTGGGAGAAGAGGGGGAGAGAGAGAAGGAGTTGTGCTGCCAGTAGGTTAGGAGCAGCGAGACTCACCAGGAGGGGAGGCTGCCTTCCCTCCCATAAGGGAGAAAAACAAGCCCAAAAGACTGGTGGAGAGAAGGAACGAACTTCCCCTGTGCAACCAAGAGGGACTGTTTTACCCAAGCCTGTCTCACCAAGGCTAAAAGCAGCAGAGGCTGGTGAGACCGAGAAGGTGTCTTGCCACAATAAATATATATATATTTATATTGCATTGGTTTTCATAAGGAAAAATCTTGAGACACTGTTTATTAAATGGGAATTTTCTTATGCCACATGATCACATGATACATGATCAAAGTCAGCAAAATAAGAGGAATACGTTTTGTCATTTATTGTATAAATAGAGGTTATTTACCTGTAACTGCTAGTTCTCCAAGATGTGTGGTCCCTATTTGCATTCCACATATGGTATGCATATGTGCCACATACCTAAGTCTAGAAAGTCTAACAAGCAGTGTCCATTGCACATGTGCAGTTGCTCTCCCCGTGTTACCAACCGAAGGCATAAGAGGCAGCGATGACCAACACCTCTCCAGTTCCTCTTCTTACTTCAAATCCAACAGGATCTGAAGCAGAGGGGGCCAAGGGCGGGTAGTGGAATACAGATAGGGACCACACATTTCAAAGAACTTCCAGTTACAGGTCAGTAACCTTCATTTTTTCTTTGCATGCTGGTCCTTGTGTGCATTCCACACATGGGTGACTGACAAGCAGTATTCTGAGTGGAGGGGTGTGTGAGGATGCTGGCAATAAAGATGCTTGAAGAATTGCAGTCCACATGGCTGTATCTGCAGTGAAGAACTTAACTAGTACGTAATGTTTTGTGAATTTGTGAATGGAATTCCAGGTAGCCGCTTTACATATGTCCAATTCGAGTACCTCCTGTAGAGCTGCTGTAGAAGTAGTTTGCTCCCTCATGGAGTGTGCCCTTACTTCATCCAGTGGAGGGATATATGCTAATTGTTAGGACGTGAAGATGCAACCAGAGATCCATTTAGAGATTCTCTGAGAAGATACTGCTTTTCCGAGAGATCTTTCTATTGTAATGAGAAATAGTCTTGGTGATTTTCTGATTGGTTTGGTCCTTTGCAGGTAGAATGCCAGGGCACCTCTGACATCCAGAGAATTAAGTATTTTCTTTTGAACAATAGCATGTGGTTTTGGGAAGAAAACAGGTAAATGGATAGGTTAATTAACATGGAATTCAGAAATTACCTTAGAGAGGAATTCAGGATGAAGGCAAAAAGGGAGACTGTCTCCTGTGAAAAAATGGTATATGGTGGGCCTGCCATGAGTGCTCCCATCTCACTCAACCTTCTAGCTGAAGAAAAAGCAACTCAACATGCAACTTTCATGGAAAGGTGGGACTTAGAGCATATTGTCAAAAGTTCAAATGGAGGTCTTGGCAAGCATTGACAGGATGAGATTGAGGCCCCATTGAGGTATAGGCTTGGCTAATGGCAGAAAGACCCTGACTAGGCCCTTGTGACAAAATGGCCGATGTTGGTATGGTGGGTCCCGTGCTTTTCTTGGCAGGGGGCTAAGACGCCACCCCCCTTGCCCCTGCTCTTGGGGTGCCGAGGGCCCCGCTAGTGGCCCGTAAAGGCAGTAGGGGAGGAAAGCGGGGGAGGGGTCTGGGTTTGCTCCTCACTCTGAGTCCCAGCCCCTCTCAACCCCTGTGGGTTTCTTACCCTCTTCGCCCTCAGGTAGGGTTACCCTCATTCCTTGACACTGGGGGAAGGAGTCTCCCTGCCCTGTTGGGGACAGAGTCTCCCTCCCTTCGGTTCTCTGGTCTTTCAAGTCTCAGCAAACTCCAGTCCTCTCTCCTTCCTCGCACACCCTGACTGCCTGAAGCAGGGGGTTTTATTAGGTTCCTGACCGGGCCTTAATTGACTACAGGTGCTCCAATTAACCTGTAGCATCCCTCCCTAGTCTACAGGGAACCACGCCTTAATTAGCCTAGGGCTTATATATATCTCCCCTCTACCATTGCTCCCTGGCCCTACTGTATCACACCCTTCATAAATCTAACTGTTGTTGGACAAGTAAAAGTGGAACACCCATCTACTGAAGGAAGGAAGGCACTGACTGCTGTGAGATGGACCCTCAGTGAGCTAATGGAAAGACCCAAGTTCTTCAATGACAGGAGATAATCCAAAGTGACTGGGATTTCTGCAGAGTCTGAACAAGACTGATTGTGCTGTGCCCAGATACAGAAATATCTCCATTTAGCTAGTTCCTAGTTGAATCTTTCCTACTTTGAGTAAGAATGGCTTGGACACCTTCTGAACATGAGCCTTTATGATCCGATGCCCATCCAAACACCAAGCCTCAATGTGAAGTGTGTCTGGATTGAGATGCTTGATTTTTCCATCTTCCTGAGTTAGAAGATCCAGGAAGGGAGAGATCTTGATAGGAGGACAGGTTGACATCCTCTGAAGTTCTGGGAACCAAAACTGTCTCAGCCAGTTGGGTGCTAGGACAATGACTCTGGCCCTGATGTAACAGATCTTTCTCAAGACCTGTCATAGTGGAGGAAAGGGCAGAAAGGCATATCTGAGTTGGTCTGTCCATGACAGAAGGAGAGTATTGCCCTGGGTGTTGTGGTCTATAGCTCCACTGGAGCAGTACAGGGAAAGTTTCCTGTTTGTTTGGGACACAAAGAGATCCCACTGAGGTGTTCCCCACTGAGTGACTGCCTCGCTCTGGGCAGAGCTGTATATTTCCCACTCATGGTCTGCAGGGAAGTGCCTGCTTCGGTTGTCCATTAAAGAATTCTGAACACATGGAATATATGTGGCTTGGTTAGAGAAAGGCACACTTTGACTGTAGTCTTTGGTCTGCAAGTAACCTCTGTTATTAGATTGCTCATTGACTGAAATCTTTCTGTGGGGAGGAAAGCTCTTGATGAAATTGGGTTCAGTGTTGCTCTTATAAAATTTGTCCTGGGGGGGGGGGGTGTCAAAATGGACTTTCCTTTGTTAATGCAGACACCCAGTGCTGCTAGAATATGGAGCAGGAACAAAGTTGCCAACCTGCCTTCATGGTTGGAACGACCTACTAAGAGCCAATCATCCAAGTATGGGAAAACTGTGTAACTTCAACACCTCATTTGGGCTGCTACCACAGAGAAAACATTTGTGAATACCTTTGGTGCTGTTGCTAGCCCAAAGGGAAGAACTCTGGACTGGTAGTGTTCCTGACCTACCAGGAAGCAAAGACATTTTCTGTGGGGTGGATGAATATCTACATAATAGGTGTCCTTCATGTTGAGAGCCTTGAACCACATTCCCTCTTGAAGGAGGGGATTATTGATGCTAGTGTAACCATCCTGAATTTTGACTTTTGAATAAAGATGTTCAGTTGTTGAAGGTCCAGAATGTGTCTCCACACTATGTCTGTTTTGTGGACTAACCAGTATGGGGAATAGAACCTTCTCCCTTGATACTGTGGTGGCACTCATTCTCTTGCCCTTTATTGGAGAAGCACTTCTTGGCAAATAATCTCCTTGTGAGAGTATTCTCTGAAGAGAACTCATGAAGGTGGAGAAATTCAACAGAGTAACCATGGTGGATGACTTCTAGAACCCAATTCTCTGTCATATAGAGTCCCAATTGCAGGCAAATGTGAGAGACATCCTCCAAAGATGGGGAGAGGTGATAGAAGTGATTGACATCAATAACGGTGGATGGTTCTCGACAGAGATGCTTTTGTGAAATCCAGGGTTCCTTTTCTAATTCTATGGCCAAGTTTCCATTCTCTAGCCAATTGTAATTGCAGTAGTCTGATCTCTTTCGTGTACCTTAAAGGTCAGTTAAGTTTTCAATTTCAAACAGTTCCAATGTGCCATAAATGTCAACAAATCTGTTCCTTGCCAAATCAACTGCGGGAGCGAATTCCAAAGTCAAGGACCCCTCAAAGAAAACATCCTGACATCAGCCTCTTAAGTTTTAAACCAGGGCCTGTCAGCTTGAGCACCTCATATGCTCCGAGCTGTGGTACTATCCAACCACAAGGAAAGAGAGGCAGACTTTCAGGTAGCCAGGTATGAAACCATTTAGGGCTTATTTTAGCAAATGCCACACCCAGAAGAAACATACTTTTCTTTATGCATTTGAAAGAAAAGGTTGCATCCTCTGCAGCAAGCACAAATGAAAAAAAGAAGTTTTGTTCACAGTTGCTCCATGAGTAACCAGCAGCAGCCAAGAATCTAAAACAATCCACAGATTATGAACCAGATTATGAACCAGAGCACAGACCTTTTCAATCATTTTTGAAAAATACTTCGGCCCAGTTTCCTTGAGTTGCTACGAGGTGATTAACAAGATGAAAACTTTAAGGCAACATATAAGAATTTAATATACACTAAGGGATATAATTAAAACCCAGGCCTTCCTTAATAGTACATTCTGTTTACATACCTATGTGGTAATTAGGCATGCAAATACATATTTGTATGCAGCTGATCCTCTGGATGTACAAATAATTTACATCCACAATTAGTGGCTGAGTTAAGGCTGGCTGAAAAGTGAGGTATGTAACACCAAACAGACTGCATAATCAATGCAGAAATTAAACCCTGAATAAAAAACTAAAAATAATCAGGGACAAGAAGGGGAAGGAGGACAAAATCTCCTGATTAATCATTTCCCCACCATAAAATATAAAAGTGTATTTGATACAGCATTAGAGTCCATCAAGATACTTACAGTAAAGGTTCCATAACTAGCCTTTAATTTAGATCATATACTCCTGGAGGAATTCTGTGCCACTGTGCAAGCACAGAATTAATGTCCCTGCAGAGAATAATTGATTCTGATGGGGAGGTGAAGGGAAGCTGCAATTACACGGTTTGCCCACCAGAGGCTGATATGGCACCAGAAGAAAGGGCAGCTGGTTCAGGGACCAGAGCAGCCAGCCATGAAGAGAAAGGGGGCAGAGGCTGCCTTCCTCACAGTGCCCTGCCCATGGAGCCAGGTGAGGAGGCACAGGACATGGGGTGGATGAACAAAGAAGGGCACACAGGACTGGTGGTTCAGAAGGGCTAGTGAGGGGACAGACTGGGGGAGGGGCACAGGAGCTCCTGGAATGACACATTGAGCCAGGGACTGAATGGGAGTGGGGGTGCAGGGACACATGAGGACAGAGGAAGATGTGCCTGACTAAATGGGAGAGGCTAGGGGTCAACATGGGGGAGGTTCCCCAACTCCCTATGAATCCCTCCTCCCAAAAAGAAAACTATTCCATACTTCTCCCACCCACACCAAACAACCCTCTAGGTTCACTCACAAACTCCTGCCCAACAATTACTTCCCTCTCCCTCAGCACCTCTGTTCCCTCTGACTCCCCCAAGCCTTTGCACTGCTTCTGAGGGGTGCAGGAAATACATTTCTGTATTGTAGTTTAAATGAATAATTGCTCAAAGTTCTGTATTAATATGCCTAGTAAGGAGTCTATTTGTCAAAAATCATTTCCTGAATCTTTTTTGTTGTCTGTATTGTTACAGACATACTTGCTGACAGGTATTTTGAAATAAATTCCCAAAATAATTGAAACCATCATGATTATATTGAATTATTTTGACAAATAAAATATGCAGAATTTTGCAGAATTTTCAAATACTGTGCACAGATTTTTTTAATTTTTGCCACAGAATTCCCACAGGAATAAGCATAATAGTCCACTGTACAAATATATCCTGCTTGCATTTAGGGATTATTGTCATTTGTCATATTAATTAATTAATTAAATTACTTATACAAACAAAACCGATAAATAGTCAACCTAAAATATGTAATGACAAGCAGTAAAAAAAAATGCCATTTCCACTTCTAATTCATTCTTACATATAAAATACATTAAAAATGGTTGTGTTCCTCATGAATTCAGTATTAACATGGACTGTCAGAGACGGTTCTAACAAGATTGCAACAGTTTATCTATTAGATTTCAATTGACATGGGGATCACACCCATCTCAGAAATAATTTCAGTGAATGCAATTATGTTTACCAATGTGTAAGAGACCTAGACAATCCTGGGGAGAGAGCATTTACAACTTAATAGGGGTCAGGCTTTGGGAATCACATTACTGCTTCCATCAGCCTAAATGATCCCACAACAGCAATCTCACATTGACACAGCTTGCAGATTTATGCAGCATCTACCAAAGAGCCTGTCTTATCACAGCTCATCCACTATCAAGTGTTTGGACAAGATAAAAATGCATTTGCATTTTTAATAAGGGTTCAGTGCCTTGACTTCTTTGCAGATGCTCCACTGACAAATACAAATTACAGCTACAAACATTCAGTTCCTCAAATCTTACTCCAGATAGCCTAGGGAAATAGTCCCAGAGTAAAGATCAAGTACCTACATGACCCTCACTGACATAGATGATTAATTACATATTATTAAAAATTACATTATGTTTATAACTTTGGGTACTTTGACGTATTCTGCAACCTCTTTTGACCCCAGGGCCATCCATTTTATAGGCATACTTCTGCCATCCCTGTTAGCAATAGAGACGGCAGCATAATTAAAGCGTTCTGTGACCGGTATGGACATTCATTACTGTCCCCACCACTCACACAGAACAATACTTCCAATAGCACGTCAGAAAGTGTGTGTGTGCGCGTGTGTGTGTGTGTGGGGGGGGGGAATTTGACAGAGGCGAGGCATGGGAGGGCACATGGCGTTATGTGCCACTGTCCCCCCCGCCCAGCCCTCATTCTGCCAGCGCAGAGCTGCCCAGCTGAAGGAGGCTGTGTCTGGGCTCCACTGACTCTGCACCTAAACACCGCCGCCTGGGTCCTAGTGCCAGTCATGCCCCCTTCTCTGTTCTGGGAGCCTTCCTGTTTTCTATTCTGTGCAACAGTGAGTACCCGCTGTGGGACTGGGTAATGGGGGGTGGGGGAAATGAGGAAAGAGGGGTGAAGGAATGGGGGGAAGAAGGGGGCTGAAATAGGGCAGGGGGAAGGGAATTTGGGATTGAGGGGAGGGGGGATGGAGAACAAAAAGGGATAGGGGAATCCTGGGGGGAAGCGGGAGCCCGGCATGCAGCGTCCCCTCGGTGGCAGCAGCTGGGGCTCCCCCATTAAGTAGGCCCATTGAACCCCCACCCTGGTAAGCCCTATCCCCCTACACCTGAACCCTTCCGACAAGCCCCCCACACCCAGACCCCCACCCCACTGATCCCCAACCAACTGCACCTGGACCTCCACCCCATAAAGCCCCATTCCTTCTCCCCACACCCAGCCCCCCCCCAAGCCCCAACCACCTTCACCTGGATCCCCTGCAGAGTCCCATTGCCCCTGCACCTGGAACTCCCTAATGAGCCTCTGTGCATCCAGATCTCCCACTGAGCTGCCCGCACCCAGATTGCCCCACACAGAAACCTCTCACCCCACACCTGGATTCCCCCACACTAAGCCCCTCCACATTTGGATCCTTCTGGGCTGAGCCTGCCCACCCACACCTGGTAAACCTGGTGCAGAGGGGCACGGTCCCGGGGTGTTTCTAAGGCAGGCCCAGCCCTTGCACTGTGTCAGGGTCAGGTGAAGCCTCACTGCGAGTCCCTGTACTGGTGGAGGTGGGGGCTTCAGGGTGATCTCCCACCTCAATGCAGCCAGTGGCCTGTGCTCTCCACTGCCATGCTGGAGCCACATTTATTTATTGACAAATAAAAGTTGCAGAATTTTGCAGAATTTTAAATTTTGTGCGCAGAATTTTTAATTTGGGGGCATATAATTTCTTTTGGGTGCAGAATTCCCTCAGGAGTAAGTATTTTCAGAGAAGGGTGGGTTGAAGGATTTGGAATGCTCAACTGATTTTTTAAAAATATTATTATTGTTTATGGTTGGCTCCTAATTGCTAAATTGGCTAATTTGCCAGAAATTGATTATGTTTGCGGAGGTTAAGGTTATCTATACTTTGGCTGTATTTGTTAAACATTTTTATGAGTGCATAGAACTTGGACAGATGCTCTTAATCAAAACAAATGTGTTAATATATAAAACTTACAGAAAGATAAATATCACAAAAAGGTGGATATTTGCCGAGGTGCAAATTGTCACTACCTTATGAGTTTAATCCCTCGTAGCTTTCATTCCCTGTCTGTCAAATGACAATAATAATAATAATAATTAATAATAATACTTTCCTACCTCACAGGGGCATCATGAAGATAAATCATTTAAGACTTGTGAAAAGTGCTAAGAAGATTAAATGATGAGGGTCATACAGATAGGGTAGGCTTTCAAAGAATGTATATGTTCAGCATGCATTTAGTCACTTAGATCTATTTCCCATAATTTAACAGAAACACCAAGTTCATATAATTGTGTTTTTCCAAGTTTTTGCACTGTACACCGTCGCCAGGTTCCTAACTGTACACTTACAATGCACTTTTTAGATGCGAATTCCTTACATCCTCTTACTATGGTGCATTTTATCTATTCCTTTTCAAAAACAGATGTCTCAACTTGATTAACACAGTGTAAATCTTTGGACTGATTGTTTAGGGGCACAGTGCTGATATACACAATATGCAACCCCACTGAAAGGCTTACATGGGTAGAAGTCAGCACAACTTTTTCTTCCTGTCTGCGCCTGTCTCATACACTGTACTGAAGAGCCCTTTAGGGAAGTTATTTCAAAAGAACAAGAATAACTAATTCAACAGTTTCTTTAGACAAAACCCATGCACATTAACCTCCATAAAAAAAACCCCAAAGACTGAGGAAAATCACTTTGTGCAGCACTTCTTCCATATGAGTACTCTAACATATTATTCTATTCTACATTATAGTATCATTCCAATACAATGTCAGAAGTCATTTACAATTCTCACTGTTAGTGATGTTTTCTGTACTAACTTTAGTTACAGTAAGTGGGAATGAATCCATACCAGTGACAGGATATACTATATAAAACAGTATTTTTCTTCATAATGAGAATTATTACCAGAAGCTGGACACACACACACACACACACACTTACTTCAATGAATGCCATTGTCACTTCACATATTTGTATCTTAAAAAAATATCTAGCAATATTCAGGAAAGCATCTTTGGCTATGATGTTTTCAGGCAGTTCAGTATATCACTATCAATAAGATTTGTCTCTGTCCAAAGATACAAAGCCCCACATTCAGCACATGCATACAAATGACTTTTCCTCTCAAGATCAGATAAAGTCCAATATTTTTCCTAGCAATGAAAATTTGTATTGTATGTTTTATTTCAACTTCCTCTGCCATAACATATGTACTGTATGTGATCCTTAATATCCTATAAATAATTAATTTCATACTTGTACTAATATTTATCATTGCATTTCTCACTAGAGAGGGTGCTCCCTTGGACAGGAGATTCCATTTTCATCCTTTCTTGGGAAACAATTCCTATTTATATGTTAGGCTGTGATTTTGAGAGGAGCCTATAGGAACTAGGCACCTAACCCTTATTGAAAGGCAATAGGGACGGGGCAGTTAATTTAGGCTTATTTGAAAATTCCTACCATGATGTTTACATTTCTTAATCATATCTACTTTACATATTTTATATCTTCAGTTTTCACGTTGGTTTTATTAGAATGACATTACTGGGTTTCTACTTTTTAAACATTTAGGTATTTCCTCTCTCTCTTTTATAGTCAGTGTTTCTTTATTGCTGTTTTGTATGTTGCATGTCATTTGATTTAGTTATTTTTGACCTCCCTACATATCTATTAAATGTTGTCATAAAGCAGCATGGCCAGTGTGTATGTGTGCATATGCAAATTGTGTACACACACACAGATAGAAGGGCAAATAGAAGCTTTTAACATTTTAGAGTAACATAAGGTTGCTCTTCCCCAGAATTTCTTGGTAAAACAAATATCTGTGTAGCTTTCACTATATTAGTAACAATGAGCAATGCACTTTACAAGACAGACAATTAGCTCACTGATATCTCCATTATCCACATTCCAAATGAAAATATTAATTAGGCTACTGTATCTTTACAGCTTTCAAAGAGTGATTAAACAGACATCTTTGACTGATACAGTACAAAATGTCTTGGTGTACAGAAAAAAACACCAAGAGCCACTCTGTATTATGTGTAATAATATTTAGGACTCTGGACCGTGAAATTAAAAGTTTTCTTTTTAAAGAATAAAGCAATGGAGTACAAACTGATGTTTGAACAGATTCATATAATCTGATTCCAAAAAGCTATGCCCGTACCATAATTTGACCTGATTGGTTTTCTAGTCTTGGAGGCTCTTCACTGACGAACCTCTTCATTTATTGCCAAGTTAATTAAAATGAAAAGAATCCTTTCTGTTCTCAAGCTTCTGCAGCTTTGTATACGCAATAACTGATTAAAGTACGGAGTTTAACCACCACAGGAAAGGAAGCCCTTGCTTTATTCTGAGGTTAGACAAGTGTGCCAGGTGATATCCACACTTCTTTGCACAAACCTCAAAAAGCATACACTACAGGATGTACTGCAGATTTTTTTTCCTGTAGAGTTATTGTTAACTAAATGTAAATGAAATATAAAAATCTACAAGCCAGATAACTCAATCATACTGAGTGCTAAAATTATAATGCTTTTTAAAATCCTAACAGCCACATTTTCAGAGCAGCCTAAACCCTGTTTTAAATTTTGCACTTGCCGTTTTGTACCATTGACCAGTTGTCAGCACAAATGTTGATGTCTGATTACCTGATTTGTGAGCCAGACTAACCTTATGTGTAGTTCTTAGAGATGGTGGCTTACTGTCCTTTTAAAATAAATTATTTGCTTAGCTGATGTGAAAGGGGTTCACTCTGATTCTCAGATGTCTAGAAATGGTAGTGATTGGGCTTCTGTGTTAACCATGCAGTTAGTTAACAGGTTTAAATAATTAAAACAGTGGCCTTGGCTATAAATCAGAATTGGTTGAATAGATCCTTATTTCCTCCTTTTGATTTTCATTGACACATACTATACAATATGCAGTATGTGTAATGTGGGTGAATGTGTTGCTGTTTGACCCATAAATGTTACATTTCCTGACTTTTGATTTTAACAGAACTGGAATATTTCATTAGCAAAGGATTTTTTTGCATTTAAATTTAAATACTGTATACAAACAGTAACTAAACACATGCATATGACAGGGATCAACAATAACTTTGGACATTTGGGGAATAAAGAACTGTTTCTGAATCAAATGTTTAAAGTAACAACAGAAATCTGACTGTAATACAAAGAATAAATCTCTAACAACTGTAATCTCCAACATTTAGTTGTTTGCCCTAAGGTACAGCAGCTGTGCACAGACTGGAATTTTACTAGTAAAAAGGAACAATTTCCAGTAAAATATGAGCATTTAGAATTATAGAAACTGCTTACAACAGGAGGGAAATATGCTAGGAGTTATTCACATTATGGAACCATTATAAAAGCTATTAAAAATCCCATTCCCCAAGTTGTTTTGTAACATTTTTCTAGTTCAAAACACTTTTAGGCTTACTCCTGCTCTGCTCATCTACAGACATATGTGGAAGAGAAAAAATGGCTTTTCTGTGCATGAAAACTTTGAATTAAAATTTCAAGAATAAAATCAAGGAGATGAAAGAAACAGTCTAACTTTCTGGAAACACAATTATTTTCTTCTTCTTGTCATGATATATTCCCCTCATTTTTCTAAGTAACACTTCTTTCTTCACCTGGCTGGGACTACAGCGCTTTTACTTTCAGCCTGGAAAAACAAGTAAGATCCTTTACTCCAGCTTAGTTGTATGTTGTACTGAAAAGCAATACATTTACAACATCCATTAATCAGGCACCTAAAATTGGAATGCAAATCAAAATGTTCCTCTTGCAGCCTTGTATTGTGGGAAAGGGGGAACAGGGTTAGGGTTGCCAGGCATCTGGTTTTTGACAGGAATGCCTGGTCAAAAAGGGACCCTGGTGGTGCCGGGCTGATAAAAGTCCGGACGGCAGCGCAGCGGGGGCCCAGGATTAAGGCAGACTCCCGGCCTGCCTTAGCTCTACGCAGAAGCGGCTGCCAGGTCGCTACACTGCCTAGACGCATGGGCGGCCAGGGATGCTCCATGCGCTGCCCCCACCCCCGTGCCGGCTCCGCAGTTCCCATTGGCCAGGAACCTCCCTGGCCGCCCATGTGTCTAGGGAGTGCAGGGAGCTGGTGGCCGCTTCCTCGGAGCCGCGTTAAGCTCCACCGGGACCCCGAACCTCTCCCGCACCCCAACCCCCTGACCCAACCCAGAGTCCCCTCCTGCACCCAAACTCCCTCCCGGAGCCCGGAGCCCCCAACACACCAACCACCTGCCCCAGCCCCCTTCTGCACCCCAAACACTTCATCCACAGCCCCACCCCACAGCCTACAGCCCCAGCTGGAGCCCGCAACCCCTCATCCCTGGCCCCACCCCAGAGCCTGCATCCACAGCCCAGAGCCCATACCCCCTGCACTCCACCCTCCAGCCCCAGCCCTCTCTTGCACCCCACATCCCTCATCCCTGGCCCCATTCCAGAGCCCACACCCGCAGCCGGTGCCCTCACCCCCCTCCCAGACCCCAACCCTCTGCCCCAGATTGTTGAAAGTGAGTGAGGGGGGGAGAGAGCAAGTGATGGAGGGAGGGGGATGGAGCGAGCGGGGGCGGGGCCAAGGAGAAGGGGCAGGGGTGTTTGGTTTTGTGAGATTAGAAAGTTGGCAACCCTAAACACGGTCACAAAGAGTTTCTTAATGTACCCAGGCAGGGCCCATGCAGTCTGCTGCTGTTTTTATTCCTTGAGCACATAAGGCATGTCTACACTGCAATTAGACACCCACGGCTGGGCCATGCCAGTTGACTAGGCTAAGGGGCTGATTAGTTCCAGGGTAGACATTCGGGCCCAAGCTCTAGGACCTGTGAGGTGGGAGGGTCCCAGAGCTCTGGCTCCAGCCCAAGCCTGAATGTGCACACCACAATTAAATAGCCCCTTAGCCTGAGCTCCTGGAGCCTGAGTCAGCTGGCACAGGCCACCCATGGGTGTCTAACTGAAATGTAGACATACCCAAATAGGGCATGCCCAGCAATGTTCCCCTGCACAACTACTGGTCTTACCACACATGCAGGGGACTGAGCACACCATACACCTTCCTGTTCAAAAGCCATCTCTCCTTGGCCACTATAATTATATGCACCAGCACTACTCTGGCTGGCATGACAAATATATTAAGGGCACAATTTAAACCTAAGGCTATGTCCTCACTGAAAAGAGAAGTGTTTTTGTTTGTTTTTTTGTTTTTATATTGAAATACCATTCTCAATGTAAAATCCTAGTGGAGACAAAGCACTATAGTTTTTACCTTGATGTAGCTAGCTGAAATAAACTCTATCCTCCACAGCTGAGGTTGATCTCAAATAGCTACACTGAGGTAAAAGTTATCTGTACTTTATCTCCACTAGCAGTTTATTTCAACATAGCTATCTAGATGTGAAAGCACACTTTTTTTGCTGTGAAGACGTAGCCTAAACCTTCAGGTTTGCCTCACAATGATGCAGGATCAGGCCAACAATGAGGTCAAAACTGCCCCTTATTCAATGGATTTATTTTCTTAAGGGTACTGCCTCCACTGCCTCCAATGGGTTTATGTCAGTTTCACCTGCTGTGTTTCAGAGACACTCCACTCCAAGCCCACCACTGTTGTACGTGGGCACAACTCCAGTGAAATCAATGGATTTGCACCCAAAAAACCAACAGTGAATTTCCAACAGTTAAATTTGCCCCTCACAGAATGCATGCTGAAATGTGATGGAGGGTATTGTAATTTCAACAATCACCATCATTTACAAGGCAAGGAAATCACACAGCAGAGATAATGTGCAAGAAAATATGATTATACAGTAAACACATTCCTAAAACTAAATATTGTTCATGCTATTGAAAGGCCTCTGTTACAGAGAATAATGATGGATAAATTTAAAACTAACAGCCATGCCTAGAGATCTTACTGTAGCGGATGTTCCTCAGGAGGAGTGCAGCGACTCAGCAACAAGCATCTTTCCTCTTTCTTTTTCCCTTAAAAATTCTCAGGTCCCATACCCCTCTCCTCCCCCACATTCTCTCACCCTATGATCTCAGAGATTGGGTGAACCCCTCGCTCCTCCCACACCAGCACTCAGCTATCCTAATAAATCAACTGAAAATCCTTCATCCTCTCAGTGTATCCAAAGTTGTCTGAGAGAATCAGACATGGCTGACAGATGGATCCCCCCCCGCACCTTTGGACCTTTGTCAACCTCAAGCTCCCTACGAGTGATGCGTTTTCAAAAATGTTTTGAACTCTTTTTCTTCTGCATTATTACAATCTCAGACCCCAAATCAGCCAAGTAGCCCTAGTCAGAAAAGCAATTAAAGACATGCTTAACTTTAAACATCTTCAGTGTTTTCCGGTGCCAGGGCCTTAGTGCTCCTCTCCCCCGAGTCACCAAAGAATCATTAGAATCTTTTCCGTTGTATGGATTTTGTTCAACTGTTTTCTAGTAAATGAAAAAATCCAAGATTCAAGTGAACATAAATGTGTTTAGTTCTCTTAGGAAAAAATTAAAATGAAAGGGAAAGAATAAAACAAAAAATAATTTGCCATCACTTTTTAAGCCTTCTTTTGTGCTATTTCATTTTGTAAACAAGCACAATAATTGATTAGTTTGAGATGTACTGATTTATAATATATAAGAGAATAGACGAAACTGTAATATATTTATCATACTGAAAATATAAATGTATCCATTCTTGTAAAATTAAGAGATTAATAACTCATGGCTGAGGAGGTCATCAGTAAATATGAAAGCCATTCCCTCACATTTTAATTAATGAAATACACCACTACCCCAATCTTCCCCCTCTTTAGTATTATGCATTACATTTAAAATATATTACTTTTCTCTCTAAAGTTTGTAAATTATTAAAAGTATTGGTGGGCTATTGTCATTCCTCTAATGAAAACTACAAGAAATATATAAGTGGTCTTAAGGTATAAGTACTTATATTGATAAATTCACATGTATTTTAAAACAATCTCATATTTAGGGAAACTAATTCCTGGGCTCATGTGACCTCAGTAGGCCTAATTTTATGATCACTTATGTGGCTTTAACCCATAACTCCAATAACTTCTGTGGAGTTATTCCCAATTTACACTCACAAGTGAGAGAAGAATCAAGGCCCATATGCATAATCTACAAAATTTCATTCCATGTAATCAGTCGTACAACTATTTATAGTCTAACACGTATAGTTCTAATATTTTCTGACTGCCAGATACAATGTTGTTGGTTTTTTTACTCTGTGGAATTAGGCAAACCAATTATGTAACACAATCATTACTGGTAAAATGGACTAACAGACAGAGAGTGAGAGTGTAATAGGGAAACTGTCAACTTTAAAAAAATTGATTAAATAAATTAAAAAATTTCTCATAGCACACTCTTTAAATGGTATCTCCTTTTAAAAAATTGCAATCAATTATCTCTTTGAAAGTCAATGGGAGTTGAGTGCCAAACATAATTTTTTGACTTTGAAAATATCCCCCTTTAATCTTGGACACCATCAAGCTGTTCAGGAGCTAAACTGGACCAATAATAAAAAAAGTACATTCTGGTGGGCAAAAAGTCTTCCAGATTCTCAAAACCAGAGCTGAGATTTTCAAAGACACCTGAGTTATTTGGCTAGGCAGCTACACATTTTAGGTGGCTCTGAAAATCTCAGATCAGGGTTTTAAAAAAACTAAGTCTGATAGCTTCTGATAGGAGGGCGAGGCTGTGCATGTACATGCTTATCTCTATTTGGCCAATTTATCAGAAGACATATGTACAACATAAAATGTATAACTAATTTGTACAGTGGAAAATATCACTTACATAATATAAATTGGTCATAAAATAACAGACAAAAAAAATAAAACCTATGCACATAATTCACATTGTCATTTTATCCTTCTTATAGTGCCATTTTCCATCTGCACCATTCACTCAAGTTTTCCTTCTAGCCTGTCTTTAACTATGTAACCTTATGAAAAGCCAGCGAATTCTTTGAAATCCAGAATGCAACTCCACACAAGTGGCTTTTTTAGTTAATCCAAAGACTGTGGGGACAGATTCTGATCCCAGCTACACAGACTTCCCTGAGGTTACCATGGATTCATACCAGTGTAACTGAACTCATACTTTGGCCTTCCAACTCTAGTCTGTGACACGCTTTCAGGCAGAACTGTGCTCCTGAATAACAATCTTTACTCTGTAAGAACTGGCAACTTTCCATTCCAGGTCCCAGAAAACTGCATGGTTTTAACAGAGATTCCTTTCCTTCAGGAGCTCTCATCTCCTCTTTGACCCCTTTTCCATGGCGCACTGTAACACTCTCTCCCTACTCACTAACACTGACCTTCAAATATTTGGAGGGGGGGTTATATACTTTCCTTATTTCTGACCCATTAGTCCGATGCTCCCTGTATCTTCTCAATGATCTTTTCTAAATAGCTCTTTTCCTCTGCCATATCTGTGTACAAACCTCTTCTTCCTCGCATACCCTTATTATTTTAGAATGAGCTGGCATTACCTCATCGCCAGCCATCCATGAAAGACCATTAGTAGAAAATGTCAATTAATCTTCTCTGTTCTTCTGTTTCAGCCTACTGTATTGTTCTGTAAGCTTTTTATTCCAGGACACTTAAATTATGGTGTGTGTATATATTTAGGGTGTGTGTATATATATATATATTTCACCCTAAATTTCTATATATAGGGTTCAGTCCTGACTCCTCTTTTTTCTCTCATCATTTTCCTGTCAAGGTACATTGCTTACCATCTATATACAGCACGTGCAGCTAGTGAGCAATATTGTTCTAATGTTCAGGACCGTAAAATGAAGATACTCAAGGGAAAAGAAATACCTGAAGCATTTCATACTACCGGGAAATTTTAGAAATAATTCATTTAAAAAGTACTTTCCAAAGGAAGGCTTGCCTCTGGCTTTCATCTCTATATCATGAAAGGGGAAGATCTACCACATATTCTGAATTTCAAAGCAGAACCCCAGACATAGTGGCATTAGAGACAAGAATTCGAACTTTATGATAATGTGGCTATGGACAGTGATTGTCCAATGGCACCTTCAGAATGTCTGGACTAAAGTTCAGGAGGAATTATCCTTTAAACAAGACACCAGCAACAATGCTGTATAGTATTCTATAGGGCTGTCAAGCAATTAAAAAAAATAATTGCGATTAATCGCACGATTAAAAAAATTAATCATGATTAATCACGCGCTGTTGAACAATAATAGAATACCATTTATTTAAATATCTTTGGATGTTTTCTAAATTTTCAAATATATTGATTTCAATTACAAAACAGATTACATGTACAGTGCTACCTTTATATTTATTTTTATTACAAATATTTGCACTGTAAAAAACAAAAGAAATAGTATTTTTCAATTCATATAATACAAGTACTGTAGTGCACCTCTTTATCATAAAAGTTGAACTTACAAATGTAGAATTATGTACAAAAAAACCTGCATTCAAAAATAAAACAATGTAAAGCTTTAGAGCCTACAAGTCCACTCAGTCCTACTTCAGGTAATTGCTCAAACAAACAACTTTGGTTGCAATTTGCAGGAGATAATGCTGCCCGCTTCTTGTTTAGAATGTCACCTGAAAGTCAGAACAGGCATTCACATGGCACGGTTTTAGCTGGTGTCGCAAGATATTTATGTGCCAGATGCACTAAAGATTCATATATCCCTTCATGCTTCAACCACCCTGATGACGGATTCTGCTTGATAACGATTCAAAGCAGAGCAGACTGACGCATGTTCATTTTCATCATCTGAGTCAGATGACATCAGCAGAAGGCTGATTTTCTGTTTTGATGGTTTGTGTTATGTAGTTTCCGCATCTGAGTGTTGCTCTCTTAAGACTTCTGAAAGCATGCTCCACACCTCGTCCCTCTCAGATTTTGGACCTTGGGTCGAGTGCTGTAGCTATTTTTAGAAATCTCACATTGGTACCTTTTTTGCGTTTTGTCAAATCTGCAGTGAAAGTGTTCTTAAAATGAACATTTGCTGGGTCATCATCCGATACTGCTATAACATGAAATATATGGCAGAACACAGGTAAAACAGAACAATTCTCCCCCAGGAAGTTCAGTCACAAATTTAATTAACGCATTATTTTTTTAACAAGCATCATCAGCAGGGAAGCATGTCCTCTGGAATGGTGGCCGAAGCATGAAGGGCCATACAAATATTTAGCATATCTGGCAGGTAAATACCTTGCAAGGCCGGCTACAAAAGCGCCATGTGGAAGCCTGTTCTCACTTTCAGGTGACATTGTAAATAAGAAGCAGGTAGCAGTATTTCCCGTAAATGTAAACAAACTTGTTTCTCTTAGCGATTGGCTGAACAAAAAGTAGGTCTGAGTGGACTTGAAGGCTCTGAAGTTTTACATTGTTTTGTTTTTGAGTGCAGTTATGTAACAAAATTAAATCTACATTTGTAAGTTACACTTTCACGATAAAAAGATTGCACTACAGTACTTGCATGAGGTGACTTGAAAAATACCTTTTCTTTTGTTTATCATTTTTACAGTGCAATTATTTGTAATAAAAATAATAATATAAAGTGAGAACTGTGCACTTTGTATTCTGTGTTGTAATAGAAATCAATATATTTGAAAACTTAGAAAAACATCCAAAATAGTTAATAAATATCAATTGGTATTCTATTGTTTAACAGTGTGATTAATAACGCTAAATTCTTTTAAATCATGATTAATTTTTTAAGTTAATCACATGAGTTAACTGCGATTAATCGACAGCCCTATTTTCTAACAATATGGGTGAAATCCTGGCCCCAGTGAAGTCAAGGGCAACAACACCCATATTGACTTCAGTAAGGCCAAGATTTCACCCTACATTTTTATAATCTTTTTCTAACAAGTTTTACTACCATTTCCTATTTGTTCCTTCTCTCACTCAAACAGATTGTTCTTCCTCTGTTTTTAATGAAAATTAAGCCCACACAGTTCACTTTTGTTTTCTGTTCTGTGCACCATCATTATCAAGGTTGACAGTAGAAATGAACACAGATCTGGGAATTCTGTTTTTAGTTAAATGCTGCTAGTGTAGGTCCCAAAACATTTTCGTAAGACCTAGAAAAAAGGGAAGTTAATTATTTTAATTTTAAAAACAATCCACAAGACAGCATTGGATCTCTTAATATTTTGACAGGTTTCAGAGTAATAGCCGTGTTAGTCTGTATCCGCAAAAAGAAACAGGAGTACTTGTGGCACCTTAGAGACTAACAAATTTATTGTAGCATAAGCTTTCGTGGGCTACAGCTCACTTCATCGGATGCATGCAGTGGAAAATACAGAAGGAAGAGATATATATACACACATGAAACAATGGATCTTACCATACACATTATAAGGAGAGTGATCAGTTGTCAGCAGGAGAGAAAAAAAA